>CM065745.1:33891099-33893599 GCA_033310375.1 Conus canariensis
CTATACAAATGAAGAGAAGAACAGGTTTGTTAATTTGAACGTGTGGACCATGGAAAAGTGGTCGTTTCCTTCCTGTAACAAGAACCATGAGAATAGCGTTGTAACTTTGTTGTGTTGATCAAAGGTTCTTATTGAAATAATAACAATATTTTTTGTTATCATAAGTGAACTATTGGTGAGAGACTCTTTCCTCACTGCAAAAATCACTGTTAGAATTTCTTTGTTATATTGTGGTATGAACCAGAGGCAAGAGACCATTTTGTTACTATAAGAACAAAAATAAGAATATATTTGTTTATCTTGTGTAAGAACGACTGGTAACAGACCGTTTCCTCACTGGAAGATAAAGTTTGTTGTTGTTGTTGTTGTTTTCACCTTGTACGAATGTTGATGAGGCCTTTTCCTGTCTGTAAGAAAAACAACTTTGTCATCTTGTTTTGTGAACAATCGGTTACAGGTCGTGTCCTTGTAAGAACAACCATGACAATATCTTTGTAATGGCGCTGTGAACATGGATAATAATAATAAATAATAATAATAATAATGATGATGATGATGATGACGATGATAACAACAGTAATAATAATGATTATAGTAATAATGATAATAATAATAATGATAATGATAATCATGATGATGATGATAATATTAACAACAACGTGACGTCAATGTAATTGTGACGTCAACGTAAAATTACATAACAACATGACGTAAACAAAACAAAACAAAACAACGAGAGCGAAAAAAAAAAAAAGAAACGGTGAGACTCCTGAGTCCGGCCTGGAACTGATTACCATCGGGTGTGAGGCTACAGCCCGTGCCCCAGCCGCTGTCTCCGTCAAGACGACGTGGAGAGGCTGACCGCCAGGTCACTAGTAGAATTTGGTAGTAAAGGGCCTGAGGATTCTCCGTCAAGACGACGTAGAGAGGCTGACCGCCAGACCGTAGTTCACTGATCTTCTGTGGGTGTACCCTGTGGGACCTTGAAGTGTATTCGTGAGCGGCTCTGCTTGCCAGTGTGAAGACTGTGACTTGGGCTCGTTGCAGCCAGCTGTGTGGATCGTGTCTGTTGGGACACTACTGATGGTGCTAGTGAGAAATATTCAATGTGTCCGTTTTGAGAGCGACGGTTGAAGCTCCCTGTGTTTGTTGAATGCCCTTACAGATGGTGGCGTGTATTGATTTTGTGCCGATTTGTATTGATATGTGTTTATGTTTTGATGGTTCAGGCAGCATATAAAAGAAAGAAATTTACCTTGTGTGTTGCCTGGCTGTCCTTGTTCGTGTGGTGTGGGTGTGTGTAGGGAATAATCGTTACACGCATCCAAACTTTTGAGAGTGAGAGTCAGACAGTCATACACACAGCATCACATCATCCGTCACAAATAATAAAAGTAATCTTTGTTATCTCACAGTGTGAACCATTAGTGAGAAGCTAGTTCCGTACCGAGAGAATGATAAAGACAATATCTTTGTTACCCTGCAATGTGAATGTTGGTAGGAGTCTATTTCCTTACTACATGAATACCTTCAGTATCTTGTTGGTGAAGAAAATAGCATTTTCTTTCAACAACAGTAACTGTAAGAATATCTTTGTTATCTTGTGTGTATGAACATTATTAAGACACTATTTTCATGCTGTGAGAATTACCGTATGAATATTTTTTTGTCATCTCAGTGTACGAATGATTGGTAAGGGACTTTTTCTTTGGGGTATGCATGATCAGTAGAGCATGTATATTGTTCTGCTGTTGCGCTGCTGCAGGAATCACTGGCAGCCGGGGTGTCTGGTTGTCTCGGTAGCAGTTCGCAGTCAGATGTTTCAGGAATCACCGGCAGCCTGGGTGTCTGGTTGTCTCGGTAGCAGTTCGCAGTCAGATACTGCAGGCTGGCAGCCTCCTGCAGCCTCACATGAAGACTGGCATCTTCATTGCTCATCTCCACGTGTTGTCGTTCTGGTGGTTTGACTGTGGTGGAAAACTCCCCTACTTCAACTCTCATGAGACGTTCACTTCCCTCTGCCAGAGTATACGTTACACTTAGATGCCACGAACTAAGAACAAGAACTCTGGGAGAACACTGACCTCGGCCAATATCCAATGGATCCTAGGTTGCCCTGCAAGGCAGATCCACACAGTGTGGATCCACACTTGAATTCAATGCACGACATTTTCGGCCACATTCGGTCTTTTCACCAAGTTTCGCCGTGACGGTTAGAATCGTTCAGTGATTTCTACTTTATCTTGATGACAGACAGAAAACTGAGGCGCATTAAAAGATAGCTCAGTGGCGGGGGTAATACATGCATAGCCCCACAAAGCGAGATGTTTAGTCATGTCCAACACGACAGATGATTAGCAAGGTACTGAATAGTTAAACGTCATTAGAAATGAACGATTGCCACACGCTGTCAGACTGGACGGTCAACAATGAAGAAGGTACTGGCTCCCTCTCAATCCTGACCATGGGATGCACGTGACGAGAATCTCATCCTGCATGT
>CM065745.1:33896099-33898599 GCA_033310375.1 Conus canariensis
TTGAAAAGATAATGATGGCCCCTGTAAGGGCCCAGTTGAATTATGGTTTATCTGTTCATGATGATTTTTCATACCATGCTGTGTCCATAGACTCTTCAGGGTTCTCGTGACAGTTTGAGTCTGAGTCAATCACACACCACGGCAGAGAGAGAGAGAGAGAGAGAGAGAGAGAGAGAGAAGAGAGAGAGAAGAGACAGACAGACAGACAGACAGACAGACAGACAGACAGACAGACAGACCGACCGACCGACCAACCAACCGACGCAGTCATAGACGGAGATCACTGTTCTCTTTCGTCAGTTCAACAAGTGGCCACGTCCATCCTATTCCAGTCTAGTTTCCATGCGTGTAGTCTATCATGCCACGGCTGAGACGGGGCAGAAGTAGCGGAAATAATTCAAAGGTCAAAGCTGTGAGAACAACTAGGACACGTTAGATAGCGGCAACCAGCTTTAGTGAAGAGCTTAATGAAGATGTCAGTAAGATAACCTATAGCCTTATTAAACAACTCACAGAAGATGGCAGTAAGATAACCTATAGCCTTAGAAACAAACTCACAGAAGATGTCAGCAAGATAACCTATAGCCTTAGAAACAACTCACAGAAGATATCAGTAAGATAACCTATAGCCTTAGAAACAACTCACAGAAGATGTCAGTGAGATAACCTATAGCCTTAGTAAACAACTCACAGAAGATGTCAGTAAGATAACCTATAGCCTTAGTAAACAACTCACAGATGTCAGTAAGATAACCTACAGCCTTAGTAAACAAACTTACGGAAGATGTCAGTAAGATAACCTATAGCCTTAGAAACAACTCACAGAAGATGTCAGTAAGATAACCTATAGCCTTAGTAAACAAACTTACAGAAGATGTCAGTAAGATAACCTATAGCCGTAGTAAACAACTTACAGAAGATGTCAGTAAGACAACCTATAGCCTTAGTAAACAACTTACAGAAGACGTCAGTAAGTTCACCTATCTTGGGAACATTGTCAACAAGACAGGAGGCAGGCCTACAGACGAAGACAGAAGGAACATGGTCAGAATTACCTGACAAGACACGTCTTCGTTGTCATGCCAAATCATGTCCAACTAGGTAAGGTAAGGTAAGGTCAAGTAAGGTAATGTTGTTTATAGCCTAGCCGACCGCAAAGGGCCATATCAAGGCTGTCACCGAGTTGAAGTCAACTCACAAGTCATTATAAAAAAAACAATAAACAAAAAAACTAATTTACACAACCCTGTAAAACACACCTTCTAAAAACACCGGAAAGTTTGTTAAAAAAATCTTTCCTCCGTAAAATCTTGGATCAGATGAAAAATGTTAATTTCTGTCAGAAATTCAAAAGATTACATCCGGTGGGAAATCTCTGAACAAGGTTTTCATGCTGTCTGCCATAAAGTGTTTACGTCTCACATCATGCAAGTCCCAACACTCTAAAGGATATGTTTCACCGTGAGTGGTACAAGACTTGGGAATGCACTTTTTAAAAGAGAAGAATGGGTGTAAAAGGAGTGGCCTGTAAGCAAACGGCACAAAACTGTTTCTTCTTTACGGCTGCTTCGGAAACATGGTAAAACTGTCTTTCAGGTTCATGTCCAACTAGAGAAACATCAGTCTGTCCACCAAACTGAGGCTATTTGACCCCGTGTGTCAATTAGTGCTGCTGTATGGCTAAAGGACCTGGACTCACCCCTGAGGGCTGAAACACAAGCAGCAGGTCTTCATCAGCACCTACCTGCAATAGACAGTCCGATGGATAGACTGATGGACGGACAGACAAAATCACCGACCAGTGAAGAAGTCTGGTGCGGAACAAACCAGGGACCAGAAAGTGCACCGGACTGGAGTCCCCGTGGGGAGCCAAGGACAGGACGGCTTCGCTTTCCATGTCGTAAAGGACCCCGTGATGAACGAGTTGAAAACAGACACAGTGTTGTGGAGTGGAGGAGGGGAGAGGTAAGGGGAGGGGGAAGGAGGAGGCGACCAGCGGACAGCCGAAATGGATCATGGTGGAGATCGTGCAATGATTCGGTGAGAAACAAGAGGACTGAGCCGAGTTCCCATCTTGCTGTCCAGTCCATCAGCTCTGCTACACTACCTTGACCTAAGGTTGACTACATTTTGCTAAATGCGCTCGCCCACATATCTGCCCTACGTGTAACCCAATGTAGCACAAAAACCAGACATCCCATCGGATCTTTTAACTCTGATCTACAGTCATTTTCGTCACCGTGGTCTTCAGAGGCGCGAAGGGATTTCTTCTTTTTTTTTTTCTTTTTCTTTTCTTTTTTACGAATCAGATTATGTCACACCAACGGTGCACTAGAAACAAAAAAGAGCCGTAAATACGTTGAAAACTTGTCGCTTCTGGCTCTTCTAACTCACGGCTGTCTTTTTTCACAGCAGGAAGATGTGAACGTCCTCTGCCTGGGTCAGTGATCCGGTCAGCAGTGGAACTGACGGTCGCGAGATTGAAGCACTCGTGGGGTTA
>CM065745.1:33903599-33928599 GCA_033310375.1 Conus canariensis
GATATGTATTTGAATCCTTTATCATGTGGCTGTGAAGCTCTCAATTTCTGGTACTGGTCACACGAAAGACAGAGGTGCGCTTGCACAGAATAAGTGAGTACACGTGTACATTGAGCAATGGAAGTGAAATAGATTTCAGCAGTTTGGAGCAGGAAATTGACTTTTTATGGCTTCAGTGTCACGGTCTACATTTCCTTAACGTCGCTATTGCCTTGATGGCCACTCTTCTGGTTTTATTGACCATACTAGGTGAGTGTCTGTCACCCTTTTTGCTGGGTTAAAGGTAATTTGTTTTTCGATCTGTCTCAGGATCTGGCTTATCGTGTTATCTATTAGACTTCGGATTTAGTGTAAACTAGTATTGTTATGTTATACTTTGATTTTATTGCAAATAAGTTTTACATAATTTGAATTCAGGATACTTTTGGGGGTACACATGAAGAAAAAATTCCAGTGATCAGCATTAATACTGTACATAAACATCATACAACGTTATAAAAACACCATACACACCGTATCTCAAATCCATCAAATCAAGACATTGGGAGAATGCAAATTACACTGACAAATTTCAGCATCACATTGTTCTGATCATGCTCCAAGGTCGTGGATAACATGTCAAACGTTAAGGAAAAAATTATACATTTTGTATAATAAGCATCAGCCCTCTATTAATTTACTATATGGGGCCCATTTTGTTTGGTAGTTTGCATAATTCATCTCCATTAATTAAGAACATTTATATCTCCATTTTATATCTGTAGTCCAGCTCCTTCAAAAACATGTTTAAGTTAGGTTTTGTTTCGTTAATTCTACATTTATAGATGAAATATTTTCCATTCGAAGTATTAGATCTAACATATCATCAGTTTCTGTTTTTTCGTTAGTGCCAAATGATATATTTCTACATTAAGGGACAATGTTTCAGTGTAAACAGTTCACTTTCAAAAAACTTTCAAGTTCTTCCCAGAAAGTATGTGTAAACTCACAGTTCCACAGGTACGATGAATCTTTCGCTCTGTTGCAAAATAGCATTTGTTGCTTTTAATAAATTGCATACTTCTCAGAACTTTATTTTCTACCAGATTTCTTTGGCATACTTTTAACTGGAACCATTTCAGATTTGGAAATGAAATGAGGCAGGGAACAGTAAACAATAAACAGTAAACAAGTGGGGTAACTTTTGCTCCCATAAGAAAACCTAACACAGAGTAACTTTTATTCAAGACTGGCACAGCCTTTTAAACTTGAATAAAGTCAGACAAATACATAGACGAACAATATGATAGTGGGGGAAAAACAAGCGCAGGCCAACAACTCAATTGTCTTCATAGTAATGACTTGGCAAAGATTTGGACTTAAGGGGGGGGGGGGGGGGGGGGGTTTTGAAGATGGAGGAACTGGGAACATGAAATTAAGAAAATATGTTACAGATATGAAAAGTCTTCACTAGCTTATGACTTAAGATTTAGAAAATTGACCTGAAATCCCAGCTTCTCGTTCGTGACGGCTAAGTAAAATTGCCATTGTCATTGAGTAAATGTTTAACTAAAGATATATTAAACAGTAAACAAGTGGGGTATACTTTGCTCCCATAAGAAAACCTAACACAGAGTAACTTTTATTCAAGACTGGCACAGCCTTTTAAACTTGAATAAAGTCAGACAAATACATAGACGAACAATCTAATAGTGGGGGGAAAAACAAGCGCAGGCCAACAACTGAACTGTCTTCATAGTAATGACTTGGCAAAGATTTGGACTTAGGAGGGGGGGGGAGTTTTGTTTTGATTAAATTGAGGTTATTTGTATTTGTTTCTGTCCGTCTGTGTGTTTGTCTTTTGATCTCCCTTGCATCTTTGGGTGGATCCTCAAGCGCAGGCTCAAAGATTGTCCCCTACATTTTATACTATTTGCATAATGTCTTTAGTTTTTTCAGCAACTTTTTTCCTCCCCACACTTTCGTTTGGTTTCATTTACTACTCTTCGCTGGCTGCTTTGGGAGTGCTATTGGATTCTTTTTTGCACCCTTGGTGGTGAGAACACCACAGTATTATGGACTGTGGTGTGTCTCTATTTGATGCCAGGAGCGCAGACACAACCAGCCGTGTCTCCCTGATGAGTTCCGACCCAGCGGACGAAAGGCCTCAGAGCAGGCAATACAAATATATCTGCCTTCAAAAGGGATTGCGATGGTTCCCTTATGCAGCTAGTGAAGACTTTTCATATCTGTAACATATTTTCTTAATTTCATGTTCCCAGTTTCTCCATCTTCAACCCCCCCCCCCCCCCCCCCCCCCCAGGTCCATATCTTTGCCAAGTCATTACTATGAAGACAGTTGAGTTGTTGGCCTGCGCTTGTTTTTTTTCCCCCCACTATTAGATTGTTCGTCTATGTATTTGTCTGACTTTATTCAAGTTTAAAAGGCTGTGCCAGTCTTGAATAAAAGTTACTCTGTGTTAGGTTTTCTTATGGGAGCAAATAATACTCCACTTGTTTACTGTTTATCGTTTACTGTTCCCTGCCTCTTTTCATTTCCGATTTTGTTTTGATTAAATTGAGGTTACTTGTATTTGTTTCTGTCCGTCTGTGTGTTTGTCTTTTGATCCCCCTTGCATCTTTGGGTGGATCCTCAAGCGTAGGCTCAAAGATTGTCCCCTACATTTTATACTATTTGCATAATGTCTAGTTTTTCAGCAACTTTTTTCCTCCACACACTTTCGTTTGGTTTCATTTACTACTCTTCGCTGGCTGCTTTGGGGGGTGCTATTGGATTCTTTTTTGCACCCTTGGTGGTGAGAACACCACAGTATTATGGACTGTGGTGTGTCTCTATTTGACGCCAGGAGCGCAGACACAACCAGCCGTGTCTCCCTGATGAGTTCCGACCCAGTGGACGAAAGGCCTCAGAGCAGGCAATACAAAGATATCTGCCTTCAAAAGGGATTGCGATGGTTCCCTTATGCAGCTAGTGAAGACTTTTCATATCTGTAACATATTTTCTTAATTTCATGTTCCCAGTTTCTCCATCTTCAAACTCCCCCCCCCCCCCCCCCCCCCCTCCTTAAGTCCAAATCTTTGCCAAGTCATTACTATGAAGACAGTTCAGATGTTGGCCTGCGCTTGTTTTTTCCCCCACTATTAGATTGTTCGTCTATGTATTTGTCTGACTTTATTCAAGTTTAAAAGGCTGTGCCAGTCTTGAATAAAAATTACTCTGTGTTAGGTTTTCTTATGGGAGCAAAAAGTACCCCACTTGTTTACTGTGTATGTATCACATTAATTTCTGTCATATCTGATAGACTATTTGTAAACAAGAACCCTAGAATTGTTAATTTGAGGGGCTCTTTTCCATTTTATAACAGGGTAAATACGATTTTGTGGAATTTTTCTCTATACGTAACCAAACATTAAACGTTTCCTCATAATTTAATTCAAGCCCGGATATGTACTCAAGTTCATAAAGGTTTGTAAACAGCTTTTCATATGACTTCTTATCTCCTTCTAACGTAAAGGTAGTGTCGTCTGCAAACTGATTTATTCAAATTCTGTATTTTTTATCTGTACGCCTTTAATATTGTGATCTTGCCTTTTTTTTTCGGTAGCTAGTATTTCAACACACAAAGCAAAAAGATATGGAGACATAGAGTCCCCTTGACTGCATCCTATTCTAATAGAAAAAAAACCAACAACTTGAAGACACTTTCCCGTTCACTATTACGTAAGACTTTATCTTTTCGTAAAAAGCCGATGTCCATTGTTGTATTCCTTTTCCGAATCCGAATGTTTCTAGAACTTTACTCATATATGACCTGTTAAGTGAGTCAGAAGCTTTCTCGAAATTGACAGAAATTAATAAATCAGGTAAGTGAGTCATCTCTAGATAATTAATTAAATCGTACATTGTTCGCAAGCTATCGCCTATGTATCTCTCTGGTACGAAACCCGTCTGATCTTCATTTATGAGTTTTAGTAGAACAGTTTTTATCTGTTTGCAATACAGGCTGATGTAATTTTATAAGTTACATTTTGAAGAGAGATAGGTCTCCAGTTCTTTAAGTATTCTCGTGGCTTTTCTCCTTTTGGAAGACAAATTATTGTTCCTTCTTTTTGAGTTGTAGACATTTCTTTTTACTGTATTCCTCATTGAAAGAACGGATTACAAAGTCTCATAATTGTCTCCAGAAGAAGATTAAGAAGTTTACCGTCATACCATCTGTTTCAGGACTTTTATCATTTTCCATGTTTCTTTGGTTTCGAAAGTGATTGATCTCTCCATATGTTCGGATTCTAATTGACTTTTCTCTGGCAGATTATCTACATATTTTTCGATATCAATATGATTTACTTCCTTTTCCACGTATAAGTTTTCGTAATAGTTCATTGTCTCTTTTAATATCTCATCCGTTTCTGTCAGAGTTCTTCCTTGGTCAGTGACAAGATTAAGCACTCTTTTGTTAACGAAGTTCCTTTTTTTAGGGAACAGGAATATTTGCTTACCTTTTCACTGTATGATGGCCATTTGGCTGTGGATCTTATCATCATTCCTCTGTTTTTGTTTTCCTTCACTCACTCAGCTCTTCCTTTTTATCATTCAAGGCCACTGTATCCAGTGAACACGTTTTGGTTTTCAAATCTTGTATTTATTTTTCGATATCTTTCTCTCTTTCATTTCTTTTTCTTGTTATTGCGAATATTAAATGTTATTGTTTCTATTCTTATTTCGATAATTAGCGTGTCTAAAGATAACTGGTCTGAAACTGAGAACTGAATGTAATCATTCGGGACTTCATCAACAGAATTTTTCTTGTAAGGCAGTAACACGTATTGTTTCTTGATACTTTCAATCGTTTCGTTAACAAAATTCACATACTGTTAGTCTCTCAGAAGAGAAGAATGACATTTCCAGAACCGTTTCTGCCTTTCTGCTCTCCTAAAGGCAATACTTATCTGTACCCGAACAAAATATCAGCGTCTTCTATGTTAGTGATTAATGTGTCGCAATGTAAGAAGAAATCTAGTCTGCTTTGTTGAAACGGTTTAGGTCTTCTACATGTGTAGCGCTTCGTGTCTTGGTTCAGGTCTCTCCATATGTCAACTAGTTCTAGTCTTGACGTCATTTCTATTACTTCGTCCTGTGCGCGAGCGTTGTTAACATGTTTATAATTGTGATAGTCCTTACTAGGGTTTAGAACCAAATTCCAGTCCCCTGCCATGATTATAATGGGCATATTTAACTCTTTAATTCTTAATTTAGAAAGAGAGGGGGTTAGTTACCGCCAAGGACATAGACAAATAAAGTACAGGACAAGACACAATGCATTTCGACCTCTTGGGTCTTCTTCAGGCAAAAACAAATAACATTTAGGACGGTGCAAACGAAGAATGAGAAACCACTTATCTTCTCATATTCGGCACACGACCAAAATGGCCGCCGGGCGGAAACGAGGCCACCCAGGAGGGGATCATGGGAGAGGAAATAGTGAGGGGGGGGGGAGGGCTGTGTGTGTAAGTGTGTTTACATGTTTGTAAGTGTGTGTGTGTGTGTGTGTGTGTGTGTGTGTGTGTGTGTGTGTGTGTGTGTGTTTGTGTACGTGTGTGTGTGTGTGTGTGTGTGTGTGTGTGTGTGTGTGTGTGTGTGTGTGTGTGTTATGGAGAGAGGGACAGAGAGAGAGAGAAGAGGGTTTGTGTGTGTGTGGGTGTGTGTGTGTGTGTGAGAGAGAGAGAGAGAGAGAGAGAGAGAGAGAGAGAGAGAGAGGCTGCCATTATCCATCCGTACTTCCAATGAGTGTCCCCTGTCAGCGTCACCATTAAAAATCACCCATTTACATCGCCAGGCAGCATGATCAAATGCTATATCAGCGTCACCATTAAAAATCACCTATTTACATCGCCAGGCAGCATGATCATATACTATCAACCATCAACGTCATCAATCATCTATGACAACTGTCAACATCATCAATCATCTATGACAACTATCAACATTATCAATCATCTCTGAAATCAATATCATCTATCCACATCCTGGTCAAGTTCACTCAACTGTATCTTATCATTACCACCAATCCACTTTAACAATCAATAATACGATTCAGTCTCTCATTATTATCAGCTATCGAAACATTCGTCCCCTCCGTCGATCTATCCATTATTACCTGTCAAATTCTCCACCAAGTTATCAGTCAGCCTTATCTATCGACGCCATCCATGAACAGTTTACATCGACTTCTTCTTCGGCATCACCCATCCAAAAGAGCTCATCCACAATATCCATCAATCCCTCCTCCTGTCACTGTGAACAACGTCACCTATGGTCTACTGCTGAAAATACAGCCGTCACCTCACCTCAACTATTTGTCAGCATCATCTACCACAAATACAGCCGTCAGCTCACGCCTCAAATATTTGTCAGCATCATCTACCACAAATACAGCTGTCAGCCTCACGCCGCAACATATTTGTCAGACATCTACACAAATACAGCTGTCAGCCACGCCGCAACATATTTGTCAGCATCATCTACCACAAATACAGCTGTCAGCCTCACGCCTCAACATATTTGTCAGCATCATCTACCACAAATACAGCTGTCAGCCTCACGCCCAACATATTTGTCAGCATCATCTACCACAAATACAGCTGTCAGCCTCACGCCTCAACATATTTGTCAGCATCATCTACCACAAATACAGCTGTCAGCCTCACGCCTCAACATATTTGTCAGCATCATCTACCACAAATACAGCTGGCGGCCGCTCCACTCATTATTTGTCAGCATCATCTATCCGCCAATATCACCCCCAACATTATCATTGAGAATCATTCATATCAAAAACAACTAGCCTACATCCAACAACATTGTCATCATCACCGTTTATCGACATATTCCATCCACATATCCTGTTAAGATTGAATCTGTTAGCATCATCCATCGGCATCAACAATTCAACAGTCATCATTATTCAACAACACTAGTTCTACTGACAAAAGAAGAAGAAGAAGAAAAAAAAAAAAGGGGGGGGGGGGGGGGGGGTGGTGGTCGTGTGTGCAGACCGCAAGACAAGGGAGGGAAGAAGAGGATGAAACAGAGGGAGCAGAATGGAAATGTCTTAACGGTTTTCTTATCTTTTAGTCTGGATAAATGTGTGTATGCTGAGTGGGTGCGCTTGCGTTATGGGGAAAGGGGAGGGGGGGGGGGGGGGAGTCGAAGAATGATTATGTACAGTCAACTCATGCCCAGTTGTGAATAAGCACTATCAACTCATAGAAATACCAACAATCACAAAACCAGAAACACGATTATGAACAAAAACACATTACTTGGAAAATATTCTATGTAGATATGAAAGTGAACTCCTGAGCCCGCAAGTGTGGGTCTAGACGAGAACAAGTGAGGGAGAGATAAAAAGGGAGCCTGAGGAGGGACAGAGGGGGGAGGGGGAGGGATGAATTTAAAAAAAGAAAAAGAGTTTGACGGAAGGGGCGGGCGAAGTTCATGCACAAAGAAATAAGCTGATAACAAACACCCCCGCTCTCCCCCTCCCCCTTCCCGCCTCTCCCCCTTGCCCGCCCACACACAATCGTTACGCCGAAAATGAATCTGTCCATGATTAACTGACGCACTCAATAACAAGGAAGTGTGCTCTGTGCTGTCATATCTGCTAGGCATTTCTTTGGAGTTATCGGCGTGAACTGTTTTCCTGCGGGAGCAAGAGTTACCCTACTTGTTTGTTGTTCCCTGCCTCATTTCATATTTACTTTCGTTGTCAGATATGTTTTTGTTAGCATTTGAATTCACATAGTTTATTCTCTTCTCATAAGTACCTGAATTGAGCCAAGTTTGTTCTGTTCGTTCTATTATTTGGATATTGTTTACTTGGTTCTTGTCAGCTTTTTTTAAAAGCTCAGAATAATTTGCTCTTTAACGTGTTTGAATTGGTCCGGTTTAGTTTATTTTGTTCTTGTCAGTATTAGAAATTCGCATAGCGTATTTGGTTCTTGTTATTCCTTGAATTTAGTGTATAATTCTTGTTAGCGTTTGAAGTTAGAGTAGTTTATTTTGCTGGTGCTGAGGTTGGATTTTGGCGTATTTTGTTCTTCTTAGTATATGAATTTTTTTCTTTCGCTCTTCCTTCTCTTCTGGCTTTTATTTCCCTCCCAACTGTGCTTCATGACAGGAGTTCTTCATTACAAGCGATGGCACCTCCGCTATTTCTATTATGTGGGTCTGAGTCGCTACCGCCACCCATACGACTGCCATCAACGCCAGGACGACCGTCAGGGGCAAGGCAACCGAGATGTGTTCATTTCGTTCGATGACGACGACCCCAGAGTGCGCCTGTTCGTCCAGAACGTTCTCCGACCGGAGTTGGACCGCAGAGGGTTGAGTTACTACATCACCGAGATCGATTTCCCCGGTGGGTCATCTCGTTTGGGGAGGGGAATAAGGGTGTGTGTGTGGGAAGGGGGGGGGGGGGGGAGAAAATACGACAGGAGGGGGAGGGGGGGGGGGTCAGTGTCGTGTTGGTTGCACGGAACTTTATTTCCTTTAGTTTTAGGGGTAGGATTACTTTGGATTGGGTCGGTTAAACCTTGTCTGTTTTTAAGGCTTTGCTTTGTTTAGTACTAATACACTGAAGCAGAGGGTTTTCCAACAAAAAATTTCTCTCTCTCTCTCTCTCTCTCTCTCTCTCTCTCTCTCTGTGCTGAGGAGATTATAATGTATGTGATAGCGCGATGTACAGTGTGTTTATCAGTTGTGTGGTAATGTGATGCCGGGAAGTATGGTATGGTAATGCATGGTACTGTGTGGAGTTATGTGGTGACGTATTGTGAATGTTGAGGATGGTTCGTATGGCGCGGTAATAGGGCCTACAAGTCAGGTGAAGTCGAGTCAAGTCAAAATTATCTCTATTGAGGGTTAAAGAGTAAGCTTCACAGCTTTTTTCATCCTGCTCTCACAAAAATAATCATAATCATAAAGAACAAACAAACAAAATCATGTATCGATACATCATGAGGATTTCTAAAAAAATTGAAGTAACTTACACTATACAGTGTCGAATAGTATGGTTTAGTGCGGTTTGGTATAGTAAAGCATAGTGTGTTCTCCTATGGAGACAACTGTCTTTCCTCACTGTCCACTTCAGGTCCCAACTAACCACAGGCACCTGCTGTCTATAACTGATCTTCCTTACCATCAGGCTGGCCTTAACTGGTCAACACTGGGTTATATAGATGACCTTTTCGCCTCTGCACTTACTAACATTGCCTTTGGAGAAAGTCACACAGGGAGTGAAGGTAAGCGGTGTTTCCAATAGGAATTGGAAGTCAGGGTCAACATGATCCTCTGTCCCCAAACGTGGCGGTCAAATCTGAAAATTGGATGTCAAATATAAAGAGGCACATTCAGGCATTTATATTTTCCCTCTACACTTAACTAGCTACTCAAACTAATGGTATGTCAAGACGTATAATGTTTGTGTCGTGGATTTGCCGCAAATAATAATTCAATGAAAAAAAAAAAAACCAATCAAGCGTCGTGGCATGCTTTGTTGCATGTGAAACCAACTTAACTATGTCCTCGTACAGTGTAGAGTTACAAATAACCAACTTTTATCTTGAAACAACGCGACATTTTTGGAAGTAAGTCACTGTGTTTATTTGTTTGAACACAGTTCCGCCAGACGGTGTGCGTGGCCCGGGCCAGTCCTGCTCCGTTGACCGCATCACGATCTGATCCCCATGAAGAAGGATCTAGGAGGCCGTTTGGATTAGCTGTTGTTTCCTCATGTCATCGCGATGGTTGGGTTTACCTTCAGTTTGTTGTGTATTGAGGAGCTGACCTTGAAGTGTAGATGGCAGCGGTGGGTAACACCAAAATTACGCAGGCTTAAGGGACACCATCGGCCAGCGGTCACTGATCTCTACTCCTGTCTCTTCTTCCTTCCTCGGCCACAACTCAGGGGTTCCCATGGGGCAGATTCCTTCCTCGGCCACAACTCGGGGGTTCCCCATGGGGCAGATTCCTTCGTCGGCCACAACTCGGGGGTTCCCCATGGGGCAGATTCCTTCCTCGGCCACAACTCGGGGGTTCCCCATGGGGCAGATTCCTTCCTCGGCCACAACTCAGGGGCTCCCCATGGGGCAGATTCCTTCCACGGCCACAACTCAGGGGTTCCCCATGGGGCAGATTCCTTCCACGGCCACAACTCAGGGGTTCCCCATGGGGCAGATTCCTTCCTCGGCCACAACTCAGGGGTTCCCCATGGGGCAGATTCCTTCCTCGGCCACAACTCAGGGGTTCCCCATGGGGCAGATTCCTTCCTCGGCCACAACTCAGGGGTTCACCATGGGGCAGATTCCTTCGTCGGCCACAACTCGGGGGTTCACCATGGGGCAGATTCCTTCGTCGGCCACAACTCGGGGGTTCCCCATGGGGCAGATTCCTTCCTCGACCACAACTCAGGGGTTCCCCATGGGGCAGATTCCTTCCTCGGCCACAACTCAGGGGTTCCCCATGGGGCAGATTCCTTCCTCGGCCACAACTCGGGGGTTCCCATGGGGCAGATTCCTTCCTCGGCCACAACTCAGGGGTTCCCCATGGGGCAGATTCCTTCCTCGGCCACAACTCAGGGGTTCCCCATGGGGCAGATTCCTTCCTCGGCCACAACTCAGGGGTTCCCCATGGGGCAGATTCCTTCCTCGGCCACAACTCGGCGGTTCCCCATGGGGCAGATTCCTTCGTCGGCCACAACTCGGGGTTCACCATGGGGCAGGTTCCTTCCTTGGTGACAACTCAGGGGTTCCCCATGGGGCAGATTCCTTCCTCGGCCACAACTCGGGGGTTCACCATGGGGCAGATTCCTTCCTCGGCCACAACTCGGGGGTTCCCCATGGGGCAGATTCCTTCCTCGGCCACAACTCAGGGGTTCCCCATGGGGCAGATTCCTTCCTCGGCCACAACTCAGGGGTTCCCCATGGGGCAGATTCCTTCCTCGGCCACAACTCAGGGGTTCCCCATGGGGCAGATTCCTTCCTCGGCCACAACTCGGGGGTTTTCCCCATGGGGCAGATTCCTTCGTCGGCCACAACTCGGGGTTCACCATGGGGCAGGTTCCTTCCTTGGTGACAACTCAGGGGTTCCCCATGGGGCAGATTCCTTCCTCGGCCACAACTCGGGGGTTCACCATGGGGCAGATTCCTTCCTCGGCCACAACTCGGGGGTTCCCCATGGGGCAGATTCCTTCCTCGGCCACAACTCAGGGGTTCCCCATGGGGCAGATTCCTTCCTCGGCCACAACTCAGGGGTTCCCCATGGGGCAGATTCCTTCCTCGGCCACAACTCAGGGGTTCACCACGTCTGCCAAGTTCCCAAACCACTCTGAGCACGATTTGAAGCTGATGGATAAATGAATTAATGGCTGAGATAAGACAATTTAAGAAGAGGGTCTCGTGGCTACGACTTAGCAGATGTCTGACTTGTGCATTAGCCCAACGCGCTGGTCAGACCTTGGGTACCTATCTAACATTGTCTGCGCAATTATTATCATTGTAATGTGTTTTTGGTGAGAGTACGCGTGTGTGTCTGTATGTGTGTGCATGGGTGAGTGGGTATGGGCTCGTGGTGTGTGTGTGTGTGTGTGTGTGTGTGTGTGTGTGTGTGTGTGTGTGTGTGTGTTCTATATGCTGTGTGAGCATGCCCCTATATGCACGTATGTGCGTATGTCTGTGTGCATATATGTGTGTATATATGTATGCCTGTGTAGATTGGCGTGCACGCTCGTGTGTGTGTGTGTGTGTGTGTGAGTGTGTGTGTGTGTGTGTGTGTGTGTGTGTGTGTGTGTGTGTGTGTGTGTGTGTGTGTGCGCGCGCGCGCGCGCGCGCGCGAGCGCGCGCGCGCGCGTGCTTTTGCATATATGTGCACGTGAAAGCGTGTGTGTGTGTGTGTGCATGCGTGCGTGTGTGCGTGCGCGCGCGCGCGCGTTTGTGTGTGTCGTTGTTGTTATTGGTTGTGGTGGTGGTGGTGGCGGCGGTGGTGGTTGTTGTACACGCGTTCATATACGATAACTCACAAGAGAAACTCGTCACTTAATCGGCTGTATCAAGTGAAGGATTTTAAACTTATGAGGCTAACATTAGGAGAACAATGTTGATTTCAGATGGTCAGTACAGCTCTAGCTCTATTGACGCATTCCGATTTGAAATGACCCATTACTATGACAGCAAACGGGTCACCTTAAAGATTAAAAGTAACCCATTGTTTTGACAGCAGACGGGTCACCTGACCACAGAGAAATGACCCATTGTTGTGACAACAAGCGGGTCACCTTAAAGATGATAAATGATCCATTGTTGTGACCTGACCACAGAGAAATGACCCATTGTTGTGACCTGACCACAGAGAAATGACCCATTGTTATGACAACGAGCGGGTCACCTGACCACAGAGAAATGACCCATTGTTGTGACAGCAAACTGGTCACATAACCACAGAGAAATGACCCCATGTTGTGACAGCAAACTGGTCACCTGACCACAGAGAAATGACCCATTGTTGTGACAGCAAACTGGTCACCTGACCACAGAGAAAATGACTCACTGTTGTGACAGCAAACTGGTCACCTAACAGAATGTAAAGGTCAGTAACAACACACTTCTGTCGTCTGTCCGTTTCCCTGCGAAGACTCCACGGTGCTGACCACACGGACATGGTCAACAGAACGTCACAGACTGGCGTCGGTAGAGAAACGGAACAGGCGATGTTTCAGGCTGCAGGTTGCCCAGTCAGGTGGAATGTCGCATCGCCTTGATTGTTGTTGATGACCCTCTGATTTTGAACATGGCCTCTTGGCAGTATGGTGACCTGGTCAGATGGCGGCAAGCTCAGTATGTTTGGTCAGGTCTGATCTCCGTGTTGAGATTGGGTTGGTTTCTGGCATGTTTGAAGGGATGACATTTGGCTTGAATGGGTTGTGGTGGGTAAGACGCGATTTATTTATTTATTTATTCATTTATTTGGTGACAATCTTATCTTCCGTACTCCCTGGATGGCGTTACTCCCATGCCGCTCATGTCTACCTCCCCACACAGCCACACCCAGGTCCGCCCTATGTAACCTCAGCACCGACAGCCCACAAGGAGAAGTCAGTAGTGGCTCATCAAGAGACAACTAGCCTCAGGAGACACTGCACTGCTGCTGAGTCCATTCGGCAGTTTCCCTTGTGCCTTTCTGATTGTAACACAAGCAGGAAACTACCAGCTGATCTCTCTAATGATGATATTTGCTTTGTCAAGTCGGCTTGAGTAAAGCCTATGTCTCCGCAGGGCATCACCATGGCCATCCTGAGCGACAGTCCCCAGGTACAGAATATTTTGACACAGACATGAAGGGGAGATCGAAACAGGTCACCACAACAGCAGAGTAAGAAAGCCACAGAACTTGATAGTGATGATGCCATGTGATTCCATTCTTGTCTGAAACTAGATGAGAGGGATATACTCCTCGCTCTCTTTCATGACGTATCCTGTCGTTGACCGCGGCCCGAGAGATTGAACACCTGGCGTTTTGGTCAGGAGATTTAAGCAATTCTCTCGGAGACACTCAACCGTGTTGTTCCAGTCCTCCATTTGATCCTACAGCGCGTGCAGACCTCTGTGATGGGACTCGATTCCCCGACCCCAATCCCTTGAACTCACGACATTAACCGCTTCACCACGGCGGCTGGAGGGGGCTGAACGTGATGTGATCGGGGTTGAGGATCCTGGTGGGATTGAGGATCGGGTTTTGGTTTATGCTGATTAGGGATGGTGAAGCAGTGAATTGTTCTATGTGGTGAAGCAGTGAATCGTTCTATGTGGTGAAGCAGTGAATTGTTCTATGTGGTGAAGCAGTGAATTGTTCTATGTGGTGAAGCAGTGAATTGTTCTATGTAGTGAAGCAGTGGAATTGTTCTATGTAGTGAAGCAGTGAATTGTTCTATGTAGTGATGCAGTTGATTGTTTATGTGGTGAGCAAGAGGACAGTTTCAGTGTTAAGCGCGGTTCTTGTATTGACTGTTGGGTTGATTGGTTGGTTGGTTGCAGGTCACATTTTATTGATCTGTTGGGTTGGTTGGTTGCGTGCTTGGGTTGATTGGTTGGTTGTGTGCAGGTCACCTTTAATTGATCTGTTTGGTTGGCTGGTTGGCTGTGTGCAGGTCACCTTTTATTGATCTGTTTGGTTGGCTGGGTGGTTGCAGGTCACCTTTGATTGATCTGATTGACTGGTTGGTTGGTTGCAGATCACTTTTTATTGATCTGTTGGATTGGTTGGTTGGTTGCAGGTCACTTTTTATTGATCTGTTGGATTGGTTGGTTGGTTGCAGGTCACTTTTTATTGATCTGTTGGATTGGTTGGTTGGTTGCAGGTCACCCCATCAAGGACATCATCCCTAAAGTCGTCCTGGGAGCCCGAAAGACCCTGGCGCTCTTCTCCTCCCATTTCTTTCCCTCGTATGAAAGAGAGCTGGAATTCAACATGGCGGTGTACCATGAGGAGGAAGTCCACCGACAGGTTATCGTTCCTTTGTTGCTGGAGAGCGTGGACTGGTCCCAGTTCCCACCGGAAGTGCTCGTGTATTTGGAAGAGCATGCCTTCATACCGTACCGTCACGGTGACGCCAATTTTGTGCAGATGCTGATTGACAGAATTGAAGCAGTGGTTCGATTTTGATGATTTATAAGTCGTTTTATGGTTATTGTTGTTGTCGGTGATGATGGTAGTAGTGTTGTTGTTGTGTTGTTGTTGTTGTTGCTGGTGGTGGTGGTGGAGGTGGTGTGGTAGTGGTGGTGGTGGTGGTGGTGGTGGTGATGTGTGTGTGTGTGTGTGTGTGTGTGTGTGTGTGTGTGTGTGTGTGTGTGTGTGTGTGTGTGTAAAATTCTTTCACTGCAATCAATGGATAAAAAGGCAAGGTTCAGACGGATCACTTTGTTTCTGGGATCGCTTCTCAATAAGCTGAAGTGACCAAAGCAATGAACACACTTTGTGATTTCCTGTTTTGGTATACTGCATTCCGCAATGCGATTGAATGGCGATTTTGTGCAAATTGCAATGGTGGAATGGAACGTGCAATTTGCAATGTTGGAATGGAACGTGCCATTTGCAATGGTGGAATGGACGTACCATTTGCAATGGTGGAATGAAATGTGTAATTTGTAAGTTGTTTTTTTTTGCAGTGGTGGACAGTGTCGTGCAATTTGCAATGGTGGAATGAAACGTGTCTTTTGCAGTGGTGGACAGTGTCGTGCAATTTGCAATGGTGGAATGGAACGTGTCTTTTGCAGTGGTGGACAGTATCGTGCAATTTGAAGTGGTGGAATGAAACGTGCCATTTGAAGTGGTGGAATGAAACGTGCCATTTGAAGTGGTGGAATGAAACGTGTCTTTTACAGTGGTGGACAGTGTCGTGCAATTTGCAATGGTGGAATGGAACGTGTCTTTTGCAGTGGTGGACAGTATCGTGCAATTTGAAGTGGTGGAATGAAACGTGCCATTTGAAGTGGTGGAATGGAACGTGCCATTTGAAGTGGTGGAATGGAACGTGCCATTTGAAGTGGTGGAATGAAACCTGCTATTTGAAGTGGTGGAATAGAACGTGCCATTTGCAATGGTGGAATGAAACCTGTATTTTGCAGTGGTGGACTGTATCGTGCAATTTGCAATGGTTGAATGAAACGGACGACATATAACTTGACTGCGTCAAAAATCAAGATCGGTGTATTGACACATCTATGACTTCATGTTTTATGGGGAGATTTTGTAGGTGCTGACTGATGGTGAGTGGAGAGCCTGGACTCGGACGTGCAGACTGGCGACATACGAGCTTGTCATCTGGACTTGACAGACGTTGAGAATGATGTGACTGGAACAACAGCAACAACTGGTAACCAGCTTTGCCAAGGCTGGCTGTTGCTGAAGCCTAGCTTTCAGACACGAGGACCCGTGTTGTTGAAAAATATCCCTAAACCTGGCATACACTGTTCAAAAGAATGTAAAGATCGCTTTCCATTTTCCTTACTTTAAAAAAAAATCTTCAGAATGTATCCGCTGTAATGAAACCACAAGTGACTCAGAGCATGGGCATTCAAAGGAAAAAGCAAGCATTGTCCAGTGACTGATTTAGTGCTGGTCTTGTCTGGCCATCCGTTTACTTCCTCCGCTGAGGAAGTGGTGTCTTCACCCCCACCTGTTGGTGTGTCTGCCTGACAGTCAACTGCGCAGAAACCCCTGAACTGATTTTCAGCGGAACCTGATCGAAATATTGAATGTGGCCCGAGCATGAAAGCACGAAACTTTTTGTGCGAATCTCTATCAGAGGGCGGATCCTGGAATTCTTGAAGAGCGCTTTTGACCTTGCTGGATGTCTGTGCTCTCCCGAGGGCCCGTCTGTTTTGTTTGTTTGTTTGTTTGTCTGTCTGTCAGCACGATTATGCGAATGTGATGAAGCGATTTCAGACAGCTGTGATGGACTTGTGGAGCGCGGCCGGAAAATGATTCTGTTCACTTTTGATGTGGATCCTGGTGAATCAAGCAGGATCCGTTCACTGGGCCAGGCTTTCATGACTGGAATGGATGAATCTCTCCCTAATGCTGTGGCAAATGGATGAAGGAAGGAAGGAACGAACGAATGAATGAATAAACGAGTAGTTAGATAAAAACATTGACAATGGCCATGCCACAACGAAGGACGTTGCGAGTTGTATCCCGCTGACGCCTACCACATTGTGTCGCCATGTTTGCTGCCTGTTTTAATCTTAACGTGTTGCCGTTCTGCTGACGCCTACCACATTGTGTCGCCATGTTTGCTGCCTGTTTTAACGTGTTGCCGTTCTGCTGACGCCTACCACATTGTGTCGCCATGTTTGCTGCCTGTTTTAACGTGTTGCCGTTCTGTTGACGCCTACCACATTGTGTCGCCATGTTTGCTGCCTGTTTTAATCTTAACGTGTTGCCGTTCTGCTGACGCCTACCACATTGTGTCGCCATGTTTGCTGCCTGTTTTAACGTGTTGCCGTTCTGCTGACGCCTACCACATTGTGTCGCCATGTTTGCTGCTGTTTTAACGTGTTGCCGTTCTGTGACGCCTACCACATTGTGTCGCCATGTTTGCTGCCTGTTTTAACGTGTTGTCGTTCTGCTGACGCCTACCACATTGTGTCGCCATGTTTGCTGCCTGTTTTAACGTGTTGTCGTTCTGTTGATGCCCCTCTTGTGTCAGACTGGTCTCCAGTCCCACTAGACACACACACACACACACACACACACACACACACACACACACACACACACACACACACACGCATGCATATCACACACACACACACACACACACCCCACACACACACACACACACACACACACACACACTCGCTCACTCACTCACACACACCACACATGCATACCACACGCACGCACACACACACACACACACACGCGCGCGCACACACACACGCAAACATGCACACGCACGCATGCAACCATACACACACAGACACACACACAGACACACAGACACAGACACAGACACAGACACACACACACACACACACACACACACACACACACACCTCCCTTTGTTGGGGGTGAACATTAAAGCCAATCTATGTGACTGGTACATGTGTATATCTTTTGAGTCGCACACTCTATGGAGGAACTTGACAATTCAGCGGAATGGTCATTTTTTTTTTATGTCAAGTGCTTTGAATACACTGATGTTGTTGTTACTCGAGTTATCTTGAATACAAGCGATTATTGTGAAAATAAACACATTTCTATGAAGTTTTAAATTGTTCAGAACTTTTTCATGATCCTATACACTTTTTTGTCACTTTAAAAAAAACTTCCTTTTGTCATCAGTATGTCAAGTTGGTACTGATCATGTTGCGCGCGCGCACACACACACGCAAACATGCACACGCACGCACGCAACCATACACACACACACACACACACACACACACACACACACACACACACACACACACACACACACACACACCACCTCCCAGCCTACCGCAAAGGGCCATATCAGGGCTGTTCCTCAGATTCAAACTGTGAACTTGTAAACGTGTTTGTGTATACGTGTCTCCTTGTGTGTGTGTGCGCGCACACAACACACACACACACACACACACACGCGCGCGCGCGCGCACGCACACACACACACACACACACACACACACACACACACACACACACACACACACACACACACACATACCGCATACATCTCCTAATGTACGCTTGTATTATGCTGTCCATAATTGTGCGCCGCGCATTCATGCACCCACAAAACAACCACCTGTACGCCATTAAGTGACGTTCGGGTGGATGACATGCGTGCCCTGCTAGCCTGGGGCTGTGGAAATTGACTTGAAGAAGACCAGAAAAAGAACAGACTGAGCTGAATAAAGGTGTACAACTCTAATCCACCGACGCACAACTTTGCTACGGAGTGCTGCCCCTTCGTCCTCGTTGGCGGTGTGGCCACACGCCACAGTTAGGGTTTCGCACTAAAACACTTTCTAACCCATGCAAGCGTTTTGAGGTCTGCAGTAAATTTGAGCTAGCATTTAATGTTACAAGATAAGTGATCAAAAGAACAACTTACCACCACTTTTTTCCATTGTTTGAGGGGGATTTTCACCGTTGAAATCACAAACAATCTTCAAATATATGACCTTCCACTTACTTGACGTCACATTTCAGGCCTTTGCCCTTACCCATAACCTTATCTTTGCGCCAGCTGAAATCCGAAAATAGTTCCATTCCTTTTGATTTTAATCTGTTTGCTATGAACCACCTGGCGTGTACCTTGATGACCATATGAAAGAAAATAAGGGAAATCAACTCTGAGGCACAATAAAAATTATCAAAACAATCTAATATTGCGCTAGTCTTTGAATACTTGATTTCTTAAGCAAGGTCTTGGCGCGTTATTTTTTGGTGTGCAGCCTGTAGTAACACACCGGGGATTCGTTTACCAAGGCCAAGAATATTTTGTTGATTGTATGTAATTGTATGCAGTGTGTGTGTGTGTGTGTGTGTGTGTGTGTGTGTGTGTGTGTGTGTGTGTGTGTGTGTGTGCATGCATTGCAGTTTGTCAATAGGCGTGTTCAAATGTACATGACTATGCCGTACTCTGATGAGAAATAGATGCACGCTTGATGTGTTTTTGCACATGTAAACCATGTGCTTGAACATTAACTGCCGACAAAAACAAACAAACAAACACCAAAAAATACATTATCACTTGCTCGTCCGTTATTTCTAGGAACGTTACAAAACGGAAGTAACAACACACAGTGAGGCGACTCGTCCAGTATTTCTAAACAAATTTTAAATGTAATTGATAGGAACCGCTAAGAAAACGTAGACAAACGAATCACAAGACAAAACACGACGCGTTTCGACCTCCCAGGTCTTCCTCAGGCAAGACACAAAACACTCAGGACAACGAAAACGAACGAGCAGTCACTCATCTTAACTCACTTCAGCGCAAGATAGGCGTTGAAATTCAACGTGTGAAAAGTTTGACTCGCCCATTATTTCTAGAATTGTTATTGAATCTTTACTAATCGAAACACATGGGCATTCTGTGTATTATTTCTGATTCCCTTTCAAACTGTACTCAGTAATATAATGAATTGACTAATCTATTGGTTTTTCTAAGTCCAGCACCAAATCAATAGAAATTAAAACACACCCTAAGCTGACACTATTAGTTCTAGCTCCGGCACCAAATTTCAAACCTATACAAACTGAAACATATTACAGGTTTAGTTGTCTGTTATTTCTACAAACTCTACACTAATGAAAAAATCCTACACTATATGCTAACTCTCGTCCTTTATTTCTAGTTCCGGCAGCAAACCCACAATAACTAAGAAGCATTGTAAGTTTGTTTGGATTTTTTTTAACATCATACAAATGAGTATAGCATTATAAGTTTATTATCCTTTTATTTTTAGCTTCAGAACCAAATCTATACTCAATTAAATACAGCATAAGTGTGTAAGCCCATTGGTTCTAGCACCGGCACCATGTCCATATAAACTATAATACGCAGCAAGTTACTTCACCATTAGTTCTAGCTCTGTCACGAGGTAAGGTATACTTTATCCAAAGCATGTTACAAATTTACTTAGTTATTTCAAATACTTCAAGGAATATGTTCCTCGCATCGTACCGAAATCTATATAAAGTTAATAAATAAAAGATAAAAAAAAGAAAGAAAAGAAAGGGGGGGGGGGGGGGGGGGGGGGGCTAGGAAAAAAAAAAGAAATCGTATATGATGTTTACTTCTCCATCGTTTATTGCTTCGGTATAGAATAGTTACAACTAAAACTCACTACAAGTTTACTAGCTCATCATTTGTAGCTTCATCAGCAAAACTGTGACCACTAAGACACCTGACAAGTTAGATGACCATTATTTGAAGCTCTCTGCAACCTGTCCCCGTGGACAGAAAGACCAGACGGCTGTGCAGGTGCCCCAGAGATGCCTGCTCTATCAATCAGCAGGAGGAGACGCGTGGACCTGAACTCTCTGATAGCCAAGCTCCACAGCTGTTCCCAGGCGCTGCAACAGACTGCTGTCCCAGGGGGCTCTCCTGTGGCAGCAACGCAAAGGAGAAGAGGATTTTGTAGCTCTTTTCATCAAGTTGGGAGCAACTGAACCGGATTACAACTTGACTCGTGAACTTGTGTGACCGGGGAGAACTGTATTCACAGCCTGGGAACAAAATCTACACTGACCCAACCTCTCCCTCATCCCACCCCACCCTATCCCCCAAAGCCGTTCCTACCCCCACTTTCCCTCCCAACCATTATATGTTGGCTTGCTCATTATTTCTGGCTCCAGCACTAAAAACTACGCATACTTGACCAAGTCTGCCCATGATTTCCATGGATAGCATCGCTGTCTATGTTACCTGAAACATTCCACATTTACCCGTCCATTTCTCTGCCCCCCCCCCCCCCCCCCCCCCCCCCCCCACACCTAATCTCCCAACCTACACAAACAGAAGCACATTGCAGGTCTGCTTGTCCCTGCATGGCTAGTGCTGTGTCCCCAGTTCCAGAGGGACGCACTACGTCTGTCGGATCAGGTAGCCGGAGAAGAGGGTGTCGTCGTCAGCGAAGATGCGAGTGTCGTTGCTGCTGAACATGCCCTCCAGCCACACGACGTCGCCCGCCATCAGGGGCAGCACCAACGACAGGGTGCTCTGGTCGTCCCCCAGTGTGGCCAGCTGGCCCACCGTCCGGTTGTTCACCTGCAGGCAGGTCACAGGGCAAAAGGTCACACGCGGGTCAGAGCTGAGGGCAATCGAGGTGGTGGTGGTGGTTGGTGACAGTGGTGTGATGGTGGTGACAGTGGTGTGATGGTGGTGACAGTGGTGTGATGTGTACTTGAGTGACAGTGGTGTGATGGTGATGGCAGTGGTGTGATGGTGACAGTGGTGTGATGGTGTGAGCAGTGGTGTGATGGTGACAGGTGTGATGTGGTGACAGTGGTGTGATGGTGTGACAGTGGTGTGATGGTGGTGACAGTGGTTGATGGTGGTGCAGTGGTGTGATGGTGATGGACAGTGGTGTGATGGTGGACAGTGGTGTGATGTGACAGTGGTGTGAGTGGTGACAGTGGTGTGATGGTGGTGACAGTGGTGTGATGGTGGTGACAGTGGTGTGATGGTGACAGTGGTGTGATGGTGGTGACAGTGGTGTGATGGTGGTGACAGTGGTGTCGATGGTGACAGTGGTGTGATGGTGACAGTGGTGTGATGGTGGTGACAGTGGTGTGATGGTGTGACAGTGGTGTGTGATGGTGAGAGGTGTGGTGGTGACAGTGGTGTGATGGGTGACAGTGGTGATGGTGGTGACAGTCGTGATGTAAGTGGTGAATGTGGTGGTGACAGTGGTGTGATGTGGTGACAGTGGTGTGATGGTGGTGACAGTGGTGTCATGTGACAGTGGTGTGATGGTACAGTGGTGTGATGTGGTGACAGTGGTGTGATGTGACGGGCGTGATTGTGACAATAGTGTGATGGTGGTGACAGTGGTGTGATGGTCGGTGACAGTGGTGTGATTGTGGTGACAGTGGTGTGATGGTGACAGTGGTGTGATGGTGACAGTGGTGTAATGGTGACAGTGATGTGATGGTGGTGACAGTGGTGTGATGGTGACAGTGGTGTGATGGTGACAGTGGTGTGATGGTGGTGACAGTGGTGTGATGGTGACAGTGTGTGATGGTGGTGACAGTGGTGTGATGGTGTGACTAGTGATGTGATGGTGGTGACAATGGTGTATGGTGGTGACAGTGGTGTATGGTGGTGACAGTGGTGTGATGGTGGTGACAGTGGTGTGATGGTGACAGTGGTGTGATGGTGTGACAGTGTGTGTGATGTGACAGTGGTAGTGATGGTGACAGTGAGTGTGATGGTGGTGACAGTGGTGTGATGGTGGTGACAGTGGTGTGAATGGTGACAGAGTGATGTGATGGTGGGACAGTGGTGTGATGGGGTGACAGTGATTGATGGTGACAGTGGTGTGATGGTGGTGACAGTGGTGTGTATGGTGGTGACATGGTGTAGATGGTGGTGTGACAGCGGTGTGATGGTGTGACATGGTGTGATGGTGGTGACAGTGATGTGATGGTGGTGACTGTGGTGTGATGGTGCAATGGTGTGATTGCAGTGACGTGTGTGTGATGGTGGACAGTGGTGTGATGGTGACAGTGTGTGATGGTGACAGTGGATGTGATGGTGGTGACATGTGAGTGTGAGTGGTTGTGACAGTGATGTGATGGTGACAGTGATGTGATGGTGACAGTGGGTGATGACAGTGGTGGATGGTGGTGACAGTGGGTGTGATGGTGACAGTGGTGTGAGTGGTGACAGTGGTGTGGTGATGAAGTGGTGAGGTGACAGTGGTGTGATGGTGGTGACAGTGGTGTGATGGTGGACAGTGGTGTGATGTGACAGTGGTGATGTGACAGTGGTGTGATGGTGGTGACAGTGGTGTGATGGTGACAGTGGTGTGATGGTGGTGACAGTGGTGTGATGGTGTGACAGTGTGATGTGACGTGTGTGATGGTGTGACAGTGGTGTGATGGTGTACAGTGGTGTGTGTGACAGTGGTGTGATGGGTGACAGTGGTGTGATGGTGGTGACAGTGGTGTGATGGTAGTGGTGAAGTGGTGTGATGGTGGTGACAGTGGTGTGATGGTGGACAGTGGTGTGATGGGTGACAGTGGTGTGATGGTGATGTGACAGTGGTGTGGATGGTGGTGACAGTGGTGTGATGGTGGACAGTGGTGTGTATGGTGACAGTGGTGTGATGGATGTGTGACAGTGGTGTGATGTGATGTGTGACAGTGGTGTGGATTGGTGGTGAAGTGAGTGTGATGGTGACAGTGGTGTGATGTGTGATGTTGAGGACAGTGATGTGATGGATGGTGACAGTGGTGTGTGTGATGGTGACAGTGGTGTTTATGGTGACAGTGGTGTGTGGTGACAGTGGTGTGATGGTGGTGACAGTGGTGTGATGGTGGTGACAGTGGTGTGATGTGTGACAGTGGTGTGATGGTGTGAAGTGGTGTGGTGACAGTGGTGTGATGGTGAGTGGTGTGATGTGGTGACAGTGGTGTGTGAGTGGTGACAGTGGTGTGATGGTGACAGTGTGTGATGGTGACAGTGGTGTGATGTGTGACAGTGGTGTGATGGTGGTGACAGTGTTGATGGTGACAGTGGTGTGATGGTGACAGTGTGATGGTGATGACAGTGGTGTGATGGTGACAGTGTGATGGTGGTGACAGTGTGTGATGGTGGTGACAGTGGTGTGATGGTGGTGGACAGTGGTGTGATGGGTGACAGTGGTGTGATGGTGACGTGGTGTGACATGGTGTGACAGTGGTGATGGTGACAGTGGTGTGATGGTGACAGTGTGTGGTGACATGGTGGATGGTGACAGTGGTGTATGGTGCAGTGGTGTGTTGACAGTGGTGTGATGGTGTGACAGTGGGTGATGGTGACAGGTGGATGGATGGTGATGGTGACAGGGTGTGATGGTAATGTGAGGTGACAGTGGTGTGATGGTGACTGGGTTGATGGTGGTGACAGTGGTGTGATGGTGAGTGTGAGTCAGTGTGTGGTGTGATGGTGGTGACAGTGGTGTGATGGTGTGACAGGTGTGTGTGGTGACAGTGGTGTGATGGTGACAGTGGTGTGTGATGGTGACAGTGGTGATGGGACGTGGTGTGTGGACAGTGGTGTGATGGTGTGCAGTGGTGTGATGGTGACAGTGTGATGGTGGTGACAGTGGTGTGATGGTGAAGTGGTGTGATGGTGACATGGTGTGATGTGATGTGTGTGTGTGTGTGAAGTGGTAGGTGACAGTGGTGTGATGGTGTGACAGTGGTGTGATAGGTGGTGACAGTGGTGTGATGGGTGATGGTGAGTGGTGTGTGGTGGTGACAGTGGTGTGATGGTATGGTGGATGGTGTAGGTGGTGGTGACAGTGGTGTGATGGTGGTGACAGTGGTGTGATGGTGGACAGTGGTGTGATGGGTGACATGGTGTGATGGTGTGCAGTGTGTGATGGTTGACAGTGTGTAGTGTGCAGTGTGATTGGTGACAGTGGTGTGATGGTTACATGAATTGACGAGTGGTGACGTGGTTGATGGTGTGACAGTGTGAAGGTGTGATGGTACAGTGTGTGTGTGTGGTGACAGTGGATGTGATGTGTGTGTGTGACAGTGGGTGTGGTGGACTGGTGTAGGTGCTGTGTATGGTGTGTGACAGTGTTGATGGTGTGACAGTGTTGATGTGGACATGGTGTGATGGTTCGGTGTGGACAGTGGTGTGATGGTGGTGACAGTGGTGTGAAGGTGGAGCTGGTAGTGATGCGTTGGTATTGTTCCTTTAAATTTACCTTCCATTCGCATCATGTGATTTTACAC
>CM065745.1:33931099-33956099 GCA_033310375.1 Conus canariensis
GCACGACAGACCACACAACACACACAACACACACACCACTGACCAGGATGATGACGTCAGCTGTGGTGTCGGAATTGTGCAGGAGGAAGGATGGTCCGCACAGAGATGCACACTGGTAATCGGCCAGCATTTCCCGTCCGGGTAGGGACAGTGGACAGCTGGCCGCACAGGAGACACACGGGCAGACATGACCGACAGACATGACGACAGACAGACATGACCGACAGACATGACCGACAGACATGACCGACAGACAGACATGACCGACAGACATGACCGACAGACAGACATGACCGACAGACATGACGACAGACATGACCGACAGACAGACATGACGCAGACATGACCGACAGACATGACCGACAGACAGACATGACCGACAGACATAACGACAGACAGACATTCTCCGAGATACGACAGACAGACATGACCGACAGACAGACATGACCGAGATGACCGACAGACAGACATGACCGACAGACAGACATGACCGACAGACAAACGACAACACCGTTCATTGAATTTCTCCCATACAATCTCCAATAATGACAACTTCCCTTGAGAGACTTGGCTGTTGTTTCGTTACGTTGGTTTGCAGAGCATTTCTTTATGTGTCTTTATCAGATTGAACTCCCAGCGTTTGATCTTCTCTTTCCTCTAAAGATTTACACTTCAAGGGTTTATGGAGGGCAGTAACCGAGAAATTCCACAATGTAGCATGTGTTGCAATGTTGTGTTGTGCTCTATTCTTTCGTGTTCCTTTGTGTTCCCGTCTGATGTGTGTGTGTGTGTGTGTGTGTGTGTGTGTGTGTGTGTGTGGTGGTGTGGTTGCGCTGTGTTGTATTCTGTGGTTTGTTGTGGTGTGGTCAGCTGTACTGTGGTACACCGTGGCGGATTGTAATATTTTTATACATGCCGCATTTCATTGTGTTGTATTACATTATATTTCATGTATATAACTGATTGTAGAAACTATTGTATTGTATTATGTTATACATGACATCGACTGTGCTCTGTTCACAAGTAAGTGCAAACATCTTCACTGCCACAGTAATGAGTATAAAATAAGACAGGAGAACACACACACACAAGCGCGCGCGCGCGCCGCACACACACACACACACCACACACACACACACACACAGAGAAACACACACACAGAAACACACACACATGACACTTGAAGAAAAAAAGAACGTAACGCTCTTGGGTATTTGTAGCTCGCAAGCCCGTACGTCAAAATGTGTCTGGTAAAAATTTACGTAATGCAACCTAGTCGTCACGGGCCTGTGAGCATCCTGAGCTGCGTCTGAGCGGGAATTGAAAGCCTATCGGCTACAGAAATGAATAAACAAGAGAGAGAGAGAGAGAGAGGGATGCAAACACAGAAGCAGACATCTATTCATAAAGGCCATGGCCCCTTAGAAGGGGGTAAATATGTATCAAACCGCACAGTTCAACTCATTTAACTATCTCAACACATCATTTCTCAGTCGAAATGCTTTATACAAATACAAAGCGAACTGTTTAATGGTGTTTTCATTCGGTGATGCCATTACCGTAGGGCCTGATCAGTTTGAAGAAACAAGGTTTTCTTAAGTACTTAGGTGGGATTAATTGCCGTCTAACAGAATGTAGTTCAGGACAAGTGAGAACAAAATGAACTTCATTTTCATCATCTTCATGACAGCGGACATGTACAATTACGATCATTCAGTGGCCTGTAACGGTTAGAATGTACACAGATATCCGACCCACCAAATCTAAATTTTGTGACGGTATATTTGATACGTCTGTTAATCTGCATAGACAAGTACCTAGGATTACAATGTGCAGGATTTAACACTGTAAATATCAAATCGGTGACTATCGTCAGCATGGGAATTCCATCTCTGCCAGTTACAATCGATTAACCTTTGCCGAAACACACGGATAAAACTATGTATATCATCTACACCCTGATTCTCCCCGTAAAACCAAAACCAGATTCGTACAATTTCAGCCTTACTTTAAAAGCCCGATTGCTCTTACCCAGGCGTCCAGCTGTGCTAACAGTTTTTACGCTTTATATGGTAATCTATCAGGTGACATTCGAGTTATTTTTAGCCAGTAACTAATGCACTCACCCACCGAAAATAAATGAATTGAATATCTATTAGTCTCTCATATATCAGGTCATTTGGTGTTTGTAGTGGAACACCGATTAACTTCTTCAATGCACACAAATGAAACTTGTCAGTTTCTATAGAGGCAGATTCGAGGCCCCATAACTCAACTCCGTATTGTACCAAGAGAGAGAGAGAGAGAGAGAGAGAGAGAGAGAGAGAGAGAGAGAGAGAGAGAGAGAGAGGGACATAAGTAAGTAAATAAATAGATAAGTAAATGGAATGTTTAATGAATGAATGAATGAATTGTGATGAATGAATGAATGAATGAATGAATGAATGAATGAATATGTAAAATGAAACAAAACAAAACGAACTGAGATGAGATGAAAGAACAAGAAACACACCAAATACAAATAATTCACCTCGAGGAAAGAATCCATGGGGTTGCTGTTTGAGATAACACCGCTGACGACGTTATGACGTAAACGATGCAGATGCGACTTGGCCGTTTCTCCTGTTGTGATGGAAGCTAACGGCTCAATATCTGTGCCGTTCATTTTCTCGATTTGAATAATCAACACGCGGCTGATATCACTGACATTGCCATCAAGGGTGCAGTTGAGGTCCAGTCTCTGGTTTACCCCGGGCAAAATGGTGTCCGGTATCACGTTAAATTCAAGTTGTCCTGACAGAAAACAAACAAGATGCAAAGCATATAAACGTACTCCCAGTTTATCCTGAATACGTGTGAGATATTTCATAAAGACGAAAAAAACGTCTTGGGCTGGTGTAACCGTTTGTAATGGCTATTCTGGTAAACATCGGCCATCATCTGTGACCTATAATGAACATACTTACACATTTTCAGAAAGATCGGCCAAGTCATTTCTGAGATTTTCTCTATAAGAAGAAAACCACATATGGGCCGTTAGGTAAACGGCTAATAAACAGGTCACCAATTCCAAAAATTATGGGCATACATACGCTGTTGTACCCATAATGAACATACCTACAAATTTTCAGAAAGATCGGCAAGTACTTTCTGAGATATTCCATACAAAAGAAAAACCGTTATGGTTCGTTATAGCCGTTAGTAACGGCTATAATGGTAAACTCAAACGTCTGGCATCATCCGTGACCCATAATGAACATACCTACAAATTTTCAGAAAGATCGACAAAGTGCTTTCTCAGATATTCATAAAGAAGAAAAACCGTTGGGGGCTGTTATAGCCGTTAGTAACGGCTATAATGGGGTAAACTAAAACGTCGGGCATTATCCGTGACCCATAATGAACATACCTGGTAAATTTCACAATGATCGGCCAAGTACTTTCTGAGATATTCCATAAAGAAGAAAAACCGTTACAGGCCGTTACAGCCGTTAGTAACGGCTATAACGGTATACTAAAATATCGGGCATCATTCGTGATCCATAATGAACATACCCACAAATTTTCAGAAAGATCGGCCCAGTGGTTTTGTCTGGAGCGAGTGGAACACATTTTGACCACGGACGGACACACAAAGATTTCAAAGATTTCAAAGATTTTAATCCTGCGACCCCTTTTGGGGCATGGAGGACTTGAAACAAATCAAACAAATAGAAATGAAACAAATCAAACATCAAAATTTTCCCTATAATTAACATACCGAATGTAATGTTACACAACTTTACTAAGTTTAAAAAACTTCGCTAAGTTTAGCAACACTTTCTTACTACCACAAAGCAAACGACAATAGTTAAATACGGACTTTGTATATGTAAATTTTTCTAGGTATAAACTGATTTCTAATGTCGTTATATTTGTTACATTTCATTACAAAATGAAATTCATCACCAAGGTCATTCTGGTCACAGTCCCGACAGAATCGTTCATCGTGAGGTATTCCAAATCGTCTGCCAATTTCTATCATGAGTTTATGATTGCCACAGCGAAACCGAATCAGTGGGTATATATAAACATCAGGTAACATCTTAATATATTTTTCACGGCGAAACTCTGTTTTAAAATTTCTGTAAAATAAACACTTATTATAGATTCTAAAGCATCATTCCATGCACGTTTGTAAATGTCTTCTAATGAACTACGAACATTTCTACAGAGACTGTGAACAGACGAAAACTTTTGTGTCTCCCACACACAGTCGAATCCTGTTTCTATTAGGATATCCCGTATACACATCAACCACCTGGATGTAAAACCCTGATTTCTGTATAAATCGTATAATACCTGATGCAATCTAGATGAATATTTGTTTGTTTGTGGAGAAAGTAAGGATGACCAGAATTTTATCATTCGTGCATGTACTTGAACTGACACAGGATACATTCCTAGTTCTCCATATATCAATTCTGTTTTGGTAGAACGATTTAAATGAAAAAGATGCTTAAAGAATTTAAGCTGAAAACTTTCCATTAGCTTTAAATCACTATATCCGCAAACTTCACAGCCATATAAAAGCACAGGCAGTACCATTGACTGGTATAAGTCCAGTACAATGTTTACAGGCAAATCTTGAAATCTTGTCATCTTTAATAAAGAAAACATTGCACATTGCGCTTGGTCATACAAATACTTCTTACATTTATAAAAATTTCCTGTTCTGCTAAAGATTATACCTAAATATTTGAAAGTGTGTACTATTTCTATACACTGGTTTTTGAATTTTAGTTTTTTTCTTGGGCTATTGCGTCCATTAAAGACTACACCCTTTGTTTTTGCTACATTAACATTAAGCTTCCATGTACTACAATACTCGCTTAATACATCAAGAGCATGCTGCAAACCGCAAAAAGAATCTGCAATAATAACAATATCATCAGCATACAAAAGTAAAAGTAAACTAATGTAACTTAGTAAATCTGAGTCAGGAAGATTTAAATCAATATTTAAGAAAGCACAGTTACGATCTGTGAGATATAGTTCAAGATCATTCAAATACAAAGAAAATAGCAAAGGTGAAAGATTTTCACCTTGACGAACACCTCTAAAACTGCCAAAATATTCAGATTGACTTCCATTTATAAATATACAAGATTTTATCTGCTGATACATATTCGTGATTACTTGCAAAATCTTTCCATTTACACCTTCTTTGATAAGCTTTTGCCATAATCCCTGCCTCCAAACTGAATCGAACGCTTTTGTGAAATCAACAAAAACACAAAATAATTGCTTTTTACGACTATTGAAAATATCAATTAAACTTTTTAAAACAAATATATGATCTGTCGTAGAATGACTTCGTCGAAAACCAGCTTGATTTTCCGAAAGTGTGTTGTTATTCTCGATAAAATTTGTCAAACGGTTATTCAAAATTGTTGTGAACAGTTTTCCAACACAACTCAAAAGTGTTATACCTCTATAATTGTTACAGTCCAATTTACTACCTTTTCCTTTGTGTATTGGCAGAATAAGTCCAATCAACCATTCTTCTGGTATGGTCCCTGTATCAAGAACTTTATTGAAAAGTTTACAATAACTTGTTTTGAGAACTGGGATGCTTTGTTTTATATATTCATTTCGTATTCTATCTATCCCACAAGCCTTTCCATTCTTAAGTTGCTGTACAGCTTTTTCAACGTCTTCGTCACTTATTGGTGCATTTAGAAATTCAAGATCATATTGCAAGTCACAGTCAATATCACTTTCATTCTCAACACTATCTGGTTGTACATTCAATGATTTAAAATGTAAGAAAAGATCATCCATACTAACAGGGCATTCATTTCTCTTTTTGATTTTAATGTTTTCCCAATATTCTCTTGGTCTATTAGCTTTTAGATTACGAATCTTCTTATGCCAGTGTTTTGTGTAAACTCTATACGATTTTCTGAGAACTTTTTTGTATTCTTTACTGCTAATTTCAACCTCTCTACGGTTGGGACTAGAATCATTTAATTTAGTTCTATGTTTGGCTGTAAAATACTTTTTTCTATGTTCCCTGCATGTGGCATCAAACCACGGCTTATTTTCATGGCTTTTGTCTGACTTTGCTTTGTACCTTTTGATACATTTTTTACTTCTCCTAGAGTGTCTTTAGCTGTTTCTAACAGAATTTGTGATAACAATGTATAGGCATCGGCAACAGAAGCGTTTTCATTGTCAAGTGTATTGTTTAATTCCTCTATGTTTTTAGTAAGCAAGTTTTCTTTAAACATCTCACCTTCAGATGGGTCCCACTGCTTAATGTTTGTATCAAACAAAGGTCTTCCTGTTTCTGGACATCTTACACTTCTATTATTTTCTTTGGAGTTTGAACTTTGATTGTTTGATCTTTTCCACGAAATGCTGAGAGATACAAGAATTGGATTGTGAACATCTGAAAGCATGGCGTCAAAGGGATCAACACTAAAGTCAGCAATATGTGTGAACAAATATGGTGAACCCAACATATAATCAATCACAGTACATCCACAACTAGTGCTTTCGACCAATACCTGCGTCTCTGCCAACTCTCCCATTGAATATAAACAGATTCTGTGATTTGCAAAAATCAGTTAGTCGATAACCATAGTTATTAGGTCGACGTACATCCTGTGAACATCTCTCAATAGGGATATCAAAATCTTCAATACACGAGTGAAAACCATCAGCAATAATGTCATTGATATTTGTATCAAGCTTCAGAAAATCAGGCAAACATTTAGTATAAGCATTAAAATTTCCCATAAGAAGTACATGGCAGTTAGAATCATAACGTGTAAGACTAGATTCCAAATCATCAAAACAGTTCACTGAACCATAAGCAGTTCCCTCTGGGGGAATATAAACTGAACCGACGAGCAGATCTTTATCATAACCTGTCAACAGTTTGTTGATTTTCAACCACAAAACACAGTCACTATCACCACTGGCTTCAAGTTCCAATACCTGAATAAAATCTTCATATATTTTTTTATAGGCAATGGCTATGCCACCGGATCTTTGATATGAAAGGTATTTTCGACTAAACAAAGCAATAGAGTAACCAAGATCACTAAAGCAGTCCACTAAATAGTCAGAGTCTTGTGCATCAGTTCTACTTTCGGTGAATGTTAATATGTCAAACTGGGAAATATAGTTCGTAAATTCTTTAAACTGCAAGCGACTTCTTAGTCCACAAACATTGAGGGACAGGAAAGATAAACTACATTTAGAACTAGAAAAACTTGAAGAACAATTCAAACTAGAAACACTGTCAAGGCTTGAATACTGATGTACATCACCACGTCCTCCAGCAGATCCCTATGGCTCACAGACAAGGAGGTGCTGCAGCCCAATGAACTGGAAGTCCACATCGACGCCCAACTTGAAGAGGTCGTCAGGGCTGTCCACCATTACAACTTGCGCCCTCTCCTGACCAGGGATCTTCTTCAGCTCACACCGAAGTCTGCCATCAGGAGTCGTTGAAACCTTGTCCACTTTGCCCGACTTCTTCACCAGTTGAAGAAGCCTGCTACGAAGGACAGTCAGGTCGTCGTTCAGATATACCCTCTTGTACTGTTCTTTCTTATGCAGCTCCTTCTTCTTCTCATGACGTCACCTTTCACACGTCTAGAAAGAAACTTCACAAGCACAGGCCTACACTTGCCGCTAATCTTCCTGCCGTTCCTATGAATAACAGAAATGTCCACCATTACAACTTGCGCCCTCTCCTGACCAGGGATCTTCTTCAGCTCACACCGAAGTCTGCCATCAGGAGTCGTTGAAACCTTGTCCACTTTGCCCGACTTCTTCACCAGTTGAAGAAGCCTGCTACGAAGGACAGTCAGGTCGTCGTTCAGATATACCCTCTTGTACTGTTCTTTCTTATGCAGCTCCTTTTTTCTTCCTCATGACGTCACCTTTCACACGTCTAGAAAGAAACTTCACAAGCACAGGCCTACACTTGCCGCTAATCTTCCTGCCGTTCCTATGAATAACAGAAATGTCCGACGCCTTCACTTCACATCCTGCCTCTTAACTTTTTATACACAAAGAAAAAAGTTAAGCACCCCTCAATGTTTTTTTGTTTGGAGAAACTGAAATTCTTTTTTGTACTAAACTGTTTAATGTGGAACATTTTTTTCTTTTGTTTTTATTAAAGAAAGATATTGACAACATGAAAACACAACAAATGATATACAAAATCATAAACAGAATGTGGTATTGCTAAAGAAAGATCAATGACATTTTCACATGAAAAAATACCCATGTAAAAGTATGGTCATTACAAAATCATAGTGCTTTAATCAAAGTGGCAATTTCATTTGAAAACATTGCCATGAATCTCCATAAACCAAAGAAAAATGAAAATGTTCAGTAGCGCGTGAATCCGCCCTGAGCCTGGATGACCGCCTCAACCCTGCGTCGCATCCCTCCAGTCAGTCGCCGGATCTGTTGCATCGTCAGTTGCTGCCACTCCTGATGCAGTGCAGCTTCCAGTTGATGCAGATTTTGTGGAGGAGGGTCCAAGGTCTGCAAACGACGGCAATCATGTCCCAGATGTGCTCCAGTGGATTGAGGTCTGGGCTCATGGCAGGCCATGGCAGGGTCTGCACTGCTTCTTGCTGGAGAAAGCCTGTTACTGCTTGAGCACGATGAGGCCTGGCGTTGTCATCCATGTACACTGGTCTGGTGGCAAGTGGGTGGTTGTCAAAATGGGGCACAACGACCGGCTCAAGGACATCTCGGATGTACCGTCCGCCTGTGAGGTTCCTCGAATGGTAATCAAATCCAGCTTGCAGTCGTGTGAGAGGCACCCCCAGACCATTATGGAACCGCCACCGTGAGGAACAGTTGCCTGTATGTTCCTGGGCGCATAGGCTGTATTTGGGCGTCTCCAAACCCTTGATCTTCCATCAGTGACGTGCAGCAGGAATCGGCTTTCGTCCGACCAGTGTATCTTTCTCCAGTTCCTCAGGTTCCACCCCCGCCGAGCGAGACACCAGTCCAAACGCCGTCTTTTGTGGTGGTCAGTCAACAGAGGGCGCTTGATAACCCTCCTCGCCTTATATCCGTGGGCTTTTAAGCGGTTCTGCACTGTTCTTGTGGAAAATTGTCTGTTAGGCATCCACTGCCGTTTCAAGCTGGTGCTTGTGGCGAATGGCTCATGGCGTATCATGCGAAGTAGAGCCCTGTCTTCGCGCTGTGACGTTGCATGTGGTCGGCCAGATCGTGGGCGGTCCTGCACATGGTTGGTTTGCTGGTGTTTCCTCACCAGCCGGCTGATGACAGTGTAGTGGAAGCCCAATTGACGCCCGATTGTTTGAAGGACATTCCAGTGGAATGCATGCCAATAATTTGCCATCGTTTGGCCTCTGCTATCCTCCTTCGCACCATATTTCTTTGCAAAGAATATCTTTTCTTAAAACCAACTGTGATTGCTAAACTGGATGACTCACCAAACCTCAATTTTAAAAATTTCAAAAACCGTAATGCACGTGCATGCCACACCATGACTATGCTTCACATACACGCCTGACTGGTTTTATCCTTTCAATGACACACCATTCTTGACAAAATTGAAAATTTTGGGGTCATACATTGTTGTTGTCAATTCTGACAGTTGAAAATATAAGGGGGTGCTTAACTTTTTTCTTTGTGTATATATACATCACACGGATTGTCTGCACCTCATACGAGGAAGGAAGGACTAATGTCTGTGCCAGACGGTAAGTCAACGCATGTGTCGTCAAAAGGCATGAATCTACCCTTGCAGTTGTCACGTGCTGTAAGCTGGACTCTTCTGGCTAAGTATCTCGCCAGGGGCTCCCCGTCACGACCAGTCTCCAACATACAGTGGAGAGGACGTCCCGTAGCCAGACCTTCGAAGAACTGGACGGAAAGACAGAGGACTGGGCTCCTTGTCACACCTGTGTCTGACTGCACAGCACTGGGAGCACTGTGGACACCTGTGTCTGACTGCACAGCACTGGGAGCACTGTGGACACCTGTGTGACAGCACAGTCAGGGAGCACTGTGGACACCTGTGTCTGACTGCACAGCTCAGGGAGCACTGTGGACACCTGTGTCTGACTGCACAGCTCAGGGAGCACTGTGGACACCTGGCACTGCAGAAGCGGCCGCAATGGAACCAGTGACTTCACGTCATGGGACAGCCAGGATGTGACTGAATAGAGGCCTATCAACTTCCACTTTCATCGGTCGGTTAATCCATTCTTGTCTTTATCTACTGGCTACTTGTCTGTTTGTCTCTTTGTTACAGTCAGTTTTCATATCATTCTCCAGCAAAGACAGTGTCCCTTTCCAGTTCACGTGTGAACAGAAAGGCAAGAATTGTGGGAACGACAGGCGGAGTGTGAGCAAGGCAAACTGGAAGAGTTATGGTGGAGGGACAGTGGACTGGGTGGCGGTGGAGGAGGTGGGGTTCCATAGAGCTGGACAGGATTTGGAGAGAGAGAGAGAGAGAGAGAGAGAGAGGAGAGAGGAGAGAGAGAGAGAGAATGAATGAATGAATGAATGATTTATTGAGATCAGCTTCCAAAGCCCATTCTCATGGGGAGAGTACGGTGGGGACATGGGCTGTTCATGAAATAAATGTCAAAGGATAAACATCCAAGACATGGCAGAAAAATAACATGCGATGAGGAAACCGTCCGACTGAACACTGATGTCACTATCATCGCCAGCATGTTCATCCACAGTCATCAAGATTTCCGTTGTTGACAGCTGTGCTGTTGGAAGTCAGTTTCACGTCTCCCCTATCAGTATAGTGAAGACTGTCCACGTTTCTTCTCATGTCCTGTAAATATGTAAGTATGTCGCTAATCGTCACGTAATCTAAAGAATTAATCTGTGGGTCACTCATTTGGGAAATATCCTCCGGATCATTTCTTCCTTATAATACACAATTATTTCTACCTCCTTCATCTTCGGTAATGCATTGTGCACTGACCTTTTCAGTCAGTGGTGACCTGTCCTCTTCAGAGATCACTGCACTCGACTCATCAACACAGCCTTGAGTAACACACTTGGTTTGACCGACACCAAATCCAACATAGAGGCTTCATCGAAAGCCACTGTCACAGACTGTTTGTAACACTTTCCTATGTCAATTTCCTGCTGAATGTCATTGTACTGTGTATCTCGTGCAGGCTAGTATAGCGAGGGAGAGGGGTGGTTATCACACAGTAACACAGGCTCGGTGGCGCCGGCAGAAAGAAATTCGACGGAGAAGATGAAAATTCACTTGCCTGAATCTATTGTCTCTTTCTATGACTGTCCGCTCTGTCTCTGTCTCTGTTCACCAGCGACGGACATTTTCGTCGGTAAACAGCACGGTGGCCTTCGTTTCGAGTGGCAGGGGGCTGGTCGGATAATGACTACAGTTTTTTGCCTCTGCCCTCAGTTTTAAACAAGGACAGCGTCATTTTCTGCAGAGCAGCATGAAGTGTGGTTTCTAAAACATGTGGAAGACCTTCGACGGGCATACTGAACGGATTACAGGTGATACTGATTCAAATTTATCACAGCCGCTCAAAACACGTCTCGCCAGGTGCCAGACAAGGAAAGCCACCCGAGAGAGAGAGAGAGAGAGAGAGAGAGAGAGAGAGAGAGAGAGAGAGAGAGAGAGAGAGAGAGAGAGAGACGAACACATAGACGGAAGGAAGTGAAGGAAAAAAGGCAGAAAGAAAAAGAGAGGCACACGAAGAAATAAAACCAACAAACGGTGAAGAAGCATGATGACAGAAGAACAAGTCAGCAGTACCTGAGTCAGCAGTACTGAGTCAGCAGTACCTGAGTCAGTCAGCAGTACCTGAGTCAGCAGTACCTGAGTCAGCAGTACCTGAGGCGGAAGCCAGGCAAAGAAGGAGTAGGACAAGACCGCGCATGGTGGATCCTCGCTGCTCTGTCCGCACTGCCGCACTGACCGCTGGCACACCGGTCACCACGTGTTATGTTGAAACCTCCTGAGTGCATGTCCACACACACAGGTCTTTCTTTTGCCCGTGTGTGTGTGTGTGTGTGTGGTGTGTGTGTGTGTGTGTGTGTGTGGTGTTTTCATATGACTTGCTTCTATCGTCAGAAAGTGAAATCTGCAACTTACTTACAGACAATGGGGAAGAAAATAAAGGGATGAAAAGGAGACAAACAAATGAAAAAACCATTGCAACAAGAACAAACCTAGGACAGCAATATCTATAGCGATATGGACAACAATATCAACAACAACAGAAGCCACAACAAGAACACAGACAACAGCAACAAGCGGAAACATGACAACAGCAGTAACACCAACATCACCAAGAACGACAGCAACAAGAGCGGTAGCAAACGTGACAACAGCAATAGCAGGTGTATGTGTTGTTTTTGTTTGTTTGTTTTTAATCACCTTTTCCCCAAACAGTTGTAGGTGAAAACGTAACTCCGGAAAGGAGACAACAATGAATAAGAAATATGGTACCAACTAATCGGGCTCACGACATCCTCAACGTTTTAAAATGACAACAGAAAATATTTTGAAACGACAAGAGGGACCGTATGTTTACAATGACAACATATAGACTGAGGCGAGAAGACCGAGAGAGATTGTGTAGTTAGAACAACAATGTTTTTGACATGACTGCACAGACCTTATCCAATGAAAACGAAACTGTTGGAGATGACATGAGACACCGTGTACGACTTACAACGGAAACGTAAGGATTCGTCTAACATAAAAAGCGCGTTCTGTTTATGTGTCTGTCTGTGTGTCTGTCTTCTTGCTCCCCACACAAATCCACAATTTCATCCGATCCTCTTCACATTTGGCATGCTGACTCATTAGTCTACTGGACAGATCAACATGGAATCATAGATCAACATGGAATCATAGATCAACATTGAATCATAGATCAACATTGAATCATAGATCAACATTAAATCATAGATCAACATCATATCATAGATCAACATTGAATCATATTTTGCTACATGCTCGCATTAGTTGCTTTTTTTGTCAGCGGCGAAGCGAAGCGATGTCAGGGTTCCAAGCTAATAAAAGAAAAAACGCCTCGCTGTCGGCGTTCATACAAAATGAAAAACGCCGGGTTGACTTCAGCCGGAAAAGCACTGCTGAAAGAGTGTTAGACTGAAAACAGGAAGGTACCTGGTTCAGTCCCGGATTCTTACACCTTTTTTTTTTTTTTTTTTTTTTTTTGGAGGAGGGGGGGGGGGGGGGGGGGGGGTCCCTAGTAACTCCAAGCGGGTTTAAAGGAGGGGGACGGAAAATGGAAGAGAGGGGGGAGAGGGGCAAGGAGAGAGGGATGGCGAAAAGAGGGACGCGTGGGAGGGGTTAGGGAGACTGGAGAGGGGGGGGGGGGGGGACGAGTAGGCGGAGGAAGAATGGCGGGAGGAAAGGGGGTGGGCAAGTATTTATCTGAATTCATTGCTGTCCACTGAAACCATTGGAGCATTCACTCGCAATAAATGAAATGTACCACACACACACACACCACCACCACCACCACCACGAGTCAAAGAGGATGGCAACGGATACAATCAATGACAGGGGAAGGAGGGGAGCTGAGGGTTTTCAAAGATTATTTTTTTCTCAAGGGATTTGCTCTAAAAGCGGTTTGAAAGGAAGAAATTTGATACAGTGATGCTAATGCGCAACCAACAATTTCGCCTTCACTGAACTCCATGTCCCACGCTTTAAAAGAGGTAGGCTTTTCCAACTTTGTATTGTATCGTAGTGCAGCACACGGCAGGTGATTCTTCATTTGCTGATCATCTACTGCACTGTAGTGCATTGTGCGAGTTCGTGGTCACAACAGACTTCTGAGTGGAGCAGTTAGCCATACACCGAAGCGTACTTCAAGTCCTCCAGCGGGGAGGACACTGCACTGGAGACAAGATAAAGACAGGAGAAACTCCAGCATTTCTCTCTGGGTCCGCTTAATCGCTAAGTTTAGGGGCAGAAGTTTTCTGTTGTTTAGCTCTCATAAGAGAGAGAGAGGAGAGAGAGAGAGAGAGAGAGAGAGAGAGGAGAGAGAGAGAGAGAGGGCGTACAGGCAAACTATAGATTAACGAACAAAAAAGCAAAGGGATTAAAGGAGAGAGTATTCAGACACACACACACACACACACACACACACACACACACACACACACACACACACTCACACACTCACACACACACACACACACACACACACACAACATGTAGAAGTGACAAAGACGGACTAGAGAGAGAGAGAGAGAGAGAGAGAGAGAGAGAGAGGAGAGAGGAGAGAGAGAGAGAGAGAGAGAAGTGACCGGGAAATACGTCACACCCTTCACTTGGTGGCTTAAGTTGTCACACGTTTGGCCCTCACGCCTAGCAACGTTGACAGCATCCCACTGTACCATGCCGGCTGGAGCCGGGCGGTGCGTGGCAACATCCCACTGTGCCATGCCGGCTGGAGCCGGGCGGTGCGTGGCATGTATGGAACCGAAGACAAGGGGTAGTGTTCAGCCCGCACAACCTTTCCCTCCCTGTGGCTCCACTTTACCTCCCTTTGCTTACTACTTTCTAATACCTTCTGCTACGTGTTCTCACCAATCCCTAAATGTTACTTCCTTTTCCAAAAAAAAAAAAAGAAAAAAATTGTGAAACACAGGAAACCGTATTGAAAGATATTAAAAAAGGAGTAAAAGTTAGGGGGAAATGGTGAAACGTACAACAACAACGACAACAACAACAACAACAGCAATAACAACAATAGAAAAGAAAAAGAAGAAGAAGAAGAAAATACTATGAAGAGCAAAAAGCGGGGTGAATAGCAGGAAAAAGGAGTAAAATCTAAGGGACAACAATAAAACTAAAGACAAATTACTGAAACTTAGGAAACAGAAGTGAAACGCTGGTATGAGAAACAAAAACGGAGAACTGTACCAAAAAACAAAAAAAAAATTGTGAAACGTAGAAGAAAAAAAAAAAAAGAAGTAAAATGTCGGCAGAAGCAGTGATATGTTGGAAATAGTGGTGAAATATGATATAGAACAAAAGGGGGCGGGGAGGCGAGGGGGGGGGGGGGGGGGGGGGAGCGGTGTAGGAAAAAGTAGTAATATGAGGGAGAAACTGCTCAAGTGCAAGGAAAAGTTGTAATTTGTTGGGAAAAGTGTAAAACGTGGGAAAAAGTAGAAATATGAAGCATATGGGAGAACAGTTAATGTAGGAAAAAGGCAGTGAAGAGTAGGAAAAACAGTTAGAAAGGAGGAAAGGTAAAACGCTGGGTAAATAATGAAATATACAGGGGGGGGGGGGGGGGGGGGGAGAGAAAGATAAGAAAAAGTAAACAGAACGTTGGGGTAAATTATATTGGGAGGGGAGGGGGGGGGGGGGGGGGGAACACGCGTGAAAAAGAAGGGTATGTGAAAAAAAAAAAACTAGTGACACGTGAGAAATATTGATGAAACATGGGAAAATCTAACAAAAAGTAGGAAGAGAAATATACTGCATAAAAAGTAGTGCAGGGGTGAGTTCTCGCTCACGAGTGGTGCAGTAGCCAGTTTCACGTCTCTGCGCATAATTAATTAACTTTGTCTTAATTACGAGTTGTATTGACATTTCAAGTGCACAGAAATCGCAGTGAGTGATTAACATGTCGACCAGTATGATTTTTTTAGAGAAGCCGACGGCTGCATCGGGCACAGGCCACAAAAAAAAACAACAAAAAAAGAAGAAAACACACACACGCACACACACACACACACACACACACACACAACAGGATGTGGCGTCGAGAGAAAATGGTGGATTAACAGTACAGATGTACCGACACAGCGTTGTGTTTGGACAGTGACGTCGCTCAAACGGAAGTGCCCTGTGGTGTTTGTGTGCTAATTCGTGGAGCACAACATGAAATTGCGTTCTGTGAAGTGTTCTGTGAAATGAGTGACAACAAAAACAAACGGATTTACTCTTCATCTACAGATGATAGTGACACCAGTGTTTGTGTAGAACAGACAGTGAAACCTCATCGAAAACGTCAAAACATAGGGTCTTGTGTAGAAGAGGAATAAAACAACAGCATGCCGGATCTTTCAAGCGGAGACATTCAAGTAGCCCTCGCTAGAATAGAAAAACGAATGGAAGGCATGTAGCCACAAAAGAAGACTTTGCAATCATGAAAGAAGACTTTAAAAACCTGACAACAAATGTCATGGAGAAGGTTAGTGCGCTTGAGCGGCGAGTCTTTGAGATGGAAGCGCAGAGAGAACAGCAAGACAAAGTAGGTCAAGAACTGAAAAAGAACGAAACCCTACACAATATTATCAGGCAGCAGGAAATCAAAGTGAGAGAAGTAGAAAAGCAGCAAAACGATCTGGATCAGCACTCTCGGAGGTGTCATTTACGGGTTTTCCGGGTCCAGGAGCGAGAGAATGAGACACCAGACGAAATAGTTGAGTTTTACGTCCTCATAGCGAAAGCTTTTAGGGACATGTCTTTCATTCACGGTAGCCTTTGTACCAGACGACCGTGTGCGCAAAATATGTACCATCTTCACTGACAGCGTGGGTGTCGATGTCAAAGCTGTCGACATAGAGGTGGCGCACAGGACTGGGAGGTGTAGTTCCGACAAACCTCGCCCAATACTCGTCCGATTCTTCGACCGCAAGAAGCGAGACCAGGTGCTGACTAACCGCCGCAAGCTGAAAGGAGAGGATACCAGCATAGCAGAGGATTTGACGGCGACCAGCTACAGGCTTCTACAAAGTGCCATGGACCATTCGGCAACGATGTCCGCCTGGACCAGCGCTGGGAAGATACTAGCTAAAGTTAAGAACGGTGTCGTTGTGAGACTGACAATTCACACGGATTTGGATGAAACTTTTAAGCGAGCCATGTCACCAGCAAATGTTAGGATGTGTTGGTGTTGTTATTTGTGAGGCAAAGAGAGAAAGAAAAAGAGACCAAAAAGTGATGAAAGGAACGGTGGAATATTCTGTGCGGGGGGGAGGAGCGGAAAAGTGTGTAATTAAGCAAGACTGGATCAAGTGACTCTACCTGAAAGAAAAGTGAGTAAAAACAATTTTCAAAAACAGAATTGTGAAAAAAAAATGATTAAGATGTCAGTATAATAACGATATAATGACAGTTCAACAGCAAAAATTGAAATCGAGTGTTGTTTAAACAAAATGGAGAGGGAGGAGGGAGGAGAGGACAAAATAAAGAGAGGAGATTGGGGGAGGGGGTGGAGGTGTGGAACGGGTCCGCTGTTGAGGGTTGGGGGAAGGACAGGAAGAAGTGATTTTGTACTTTTTGTTATTTGTTTGGCAGCAGGTGCACACACAGTGAACACATGCCCACGTGCACACACGTATGCACATACACCCACACATATAAGTACACATGGATGCATACGGGCACTCATAATTGGGTGTTAATGCGCGCGCGCACACACACAACACACACACACACACACACACACACACACACACACACACACACACGCACGCACGCACACACACACGCAAGCACGCACACACACACACACACACACACACACACACACACACACACACACGCGCGCGCGCGCCCGCCCGCGCGCGCACGTGAAGAGAGGGAGAGAGAAAGAGGTGGGGGGAGAGAGAGAGAGAGAGTGCTAGTCAATCTGTATCGACACATATACACACATAAGGATAATATATAAGCACATACTTTCGGAAATACAAGTACACGTGCACAGTGACACGCAGTTACACACACACACACACACACACACACACACACACACACACACACGACACACACACACACACACACACACAAACATTCACGCATATGCGCACACGTGTACACATACATACACACCCACGAACACATACATACACACAGGCACATGTAAGTTCGAATAAGTATTTTGTAACTTACAAGATTATATTCATGTACAATATGTCCCCCCCCCCCCCCTCCTTTATTGCTATGGTGGTTATGGTGAGGATGATGGTGTTGCTGATTATGATATTGATGAAAATGTGGTGCATATATTTATGTCTGGGCTCTGGTAGATGGGGGAGCTAAAGGAAAACATTATTACCCGCTTAGGGAATCCCCAGCAAAGAGTACAGATGTACCAAACGGGAAAAATATGTCACGAGGTTCATCAAGTGAGCTGTGATAGGTTAAGCTTTATCCATGACATGAGCTCAGATGTTTCATATTGTATCAAACCTCATGTATTTGTCACACACACACACACACGCACACGCACGCACACACGCGCGCGCACACACACACACACACACACACACACACACACACACACACACACACACACACACACACGTGTGTGCGCGGATGCTTTTTCTTCTTCTTTTTTTTTTTCTCCGTAACTGTCCCGTTTGTTCGACCGATGGTTACATCGTATTTACCGCCACCCACCCCTTCCCTCCCGTGTTTCTTCTCTTCCCAAGCAAGGAAGGGGTTACACATTTTTGCCGTTCTTGTTGTGCCTCTCGGTTGATAGTTATATTTATATATGTATATATATATATATATATATATATATATATAATGTGTGTGTGTGTGTGTGTGTGTGTGTGTGTGTGTGTGTACATATATGTGTAGACACATAACATATTTCAAACAAAAACTTAAACAGTAGATCACTCGTCATTTTGAGTTGTATTCAGGAACACAGATTATGTCACGCTAATTATTGAGTTACATATTATGCAATATAATTGCCTTATGCAATGTGCCCAGCGAGACTCATTCAGAAATGTTATTTTATGTTCTACGTTGTTTGTGTTTATTTTGTCATGTCCAAGAACTCTTTGTATCCATTTTTTGTTACAAGAAGTCCAAGGCTTTTCTTTGTCATGTTTATGATATAACTTGTGATGTACATGATCATAGCATAGTGAAAACGAGTATGGAGAGCATATGCAGCACTAGCAGTATGAAAGAACATTATGGGAATGAATAGTTTGGTGATGTCATCTCTAAATTGCCTGGGTCTGGGTAACTATGAAAAACGAAAAGATATCTCTAAATATTTAGGGCGAAAGGAATATTCTAAATATTTTTTTTACAGGATACACATTTTACTAAGAAATTAGAGCGTCAGATTCGAACTGAATGGGGATATTAATGCTTTTTTTCTTCTAATAATAGTAGATCAAGAGGGGTTGCCATATTGTTAAATAGTAATTTTGATTTCAAAATAGAACAAATAATCAAGGGTACAAAAGGAAACACTATCATTTTGGTGTTGAATACAATGGGACAACAGATTGTATTAGTGAATGTTTACGGTCCAAATCGGGATGAACCAGATTTTTTCGAGACTATACAGAACAGAATTGAAGACCTAGGTATTTTGAATGTAATTAGCGGTGGAGATTGGAACATGGTATTAAATCCAAATTTTGATTACTATAACTATAAACATATTAATAATGTCAAAGCAAGAGAAGCAGTATTGGAAATTATTTCCAAATATGAACTAGTAGATATATGGAGATAATTGAAGCCAGAAGATTCCGATACAGTTGGAGAAGAACAAATCCTTTTCAACAAAGCCGTTTACATTTCTTTTTAGTCTCTGACACTTTAGTAATCAATGTTAGTAACTCTGACATCCTTTTCGGCTGTAGAAGTGATCACTCAGATACTTAGCTAATAAGCGCATGATATGGAATCCCCCCAAATTCAAAATACTTGGGCTGTGGTTTACTACTGACCTATCGCATTATCAGAAATCAATACAGCAAGCGAATTTGTCGAAGTACAACCTTGTTTAAAATCTGGTCTGAAGGATCTGTACACCACTGGGAAGAGTAGCCATCTTAAAATCGCTTATACTATCAAAATTAGTATACTTATGGATATTTTTGCCAAACCCACCAGATGATTATATTAAACAATTACAGAAAATGTGTTTTGATTTTTTGTGGGATAAAAAAAAACAGATAAAATAAAACGAATTTATTCAGTTCATAATGTCGAAAATGGAGACATTGGAATTCCAAATATACAAGCCTTTATTCAGGGTCTGAAATTGTCTTGGATAAAAAAAAAAACAAAAAAACTGATTATAGGCAATTCAAAATGGAAGAAATTAATGAAAATCTCATATCCAGAAAGTGATCAGTTAAACTGCTATGGTGCTGAGAGATTTACAAATAATGAATACAATCTGTTTTGGAAAGACGTATTTAATGCTTATGATAAATTCAACACTCACGTTGAATCAGATAACAACAAAGAGATGACTGCTGAACCCATATTTTTTAACAACAAGTTCAAAATGAATAACAGTCATTTCTTTTTTAAAACTTGGAACCTAAAAAAAGTATACCTTGTGAAAGGTGTTTTGAAAGAAAGTGGAGAGTTTTTGAAACATGATGAATGTTCAGAAAAGTGGGGTCTAACAGTAAATTATCTTATCTACTTTGGTTGCATTCAAGCAGTCAAAGAATATGCCAGAAAAAGAAGTATAATTTTCGAAAATAACTGTAGTAACGAAAATAATAAATCAGTACAAATAATATCTGGAGTACATAAAGGAACAAAGACTGTTTACAATCTACTCATAGAGAAACATGAAATATTCGACATAAAAGCCTTTATGAAGTGAGAAACTCGATTAGCCATATATATTAATTGTGAGACTGATTTAAAAAAGATTAATAAAGTAATAGAAATATATATTAATTGTGAGACTGGTTTTAAAAAGATTAATAAAATAAAAGAAATAAAGCTTAAATGGTTTCAACTGAAACTGTGTCATGGAATTTTAGTGTCAAATATCCTATTGCAAAAAATGGGAGTACCTGATAATGACAAATGCAACTTATGTTGCAATGAAGGAGATACTGTGCAACATTATTTATGGTACCGTCCATTCTACAGATGTTTTGGAAAGATTTTGAAAAAAAAAGGAGAGAGAGTGCAGTAACTGTGAAAGATTATCATTTAATGTTGAATTAATTTTATTTGGCACAGACGATAACACACTAACTGAAGATACCTTTGATCTAATTATTTTATGGGCAAAATTCTTTGTTGATAAGTGCAGGATAACTCACATAAAACCAAAACTGGAAATATTTTTGATTGAGTTAAGCCGTAGGTATATGTTGGAAAAATATGCACATGTACTAAATATGTGTTACTATGATTTTTTAAAAAAGTGGCTACCATACTCAGGATTATTGATGATCCTTCAATACACTGTTTAGATGCTGTGTTTATAAAAAAAAAAAAAAAGGGGGGGGGGGGGGGGAGTTTTTCCATACATATTGAATATTACTGACATATGCTATGAACAAAGAATTCAAAACATAATTTCGTGTTGCTGTATGAGGACCTTGTAGAAAACACCCTTTGCATTAACATTATAATTTTTGTATTTGTACATAAAAATCATATGGTATTTATGAAAAAAAGTACTCTTTTTGTTCTGTGGAATACTGCAATGTTATTGCTGAATATTCATTTTGGAAAGAAAAGAACCTTCGTTGCAAGGGGGAAAAAAATATTATCTATAAAAAAAGTAGTGCAACTAAAGAAAATGGTGAACGTAACGGAAAGCATCAGACGAAAGAAAACATTGTTGAAAACACGGAAAACTAAGAAAAACAACTTCACCGTAGTAAAAGTAGCGAATCAACAGAAACAGTAGTGAAACTAGAGAAACTATTTGTAGGAACAAGCAGACAACTGTATGAACATGCAGTAGGTCTAGAATGAGGTGCAGGAACACTGAGCAAAAAGAAAGAAAAGAACAGAAAGAAAAGCAGGAAACAGTGAACGCAAAGAAATGAGCGAAAGCTACAGAAATAGCAAGCATCAAAAGAAGAAGTTGTGACTGTAGTGACAAATAGTAAAATGTAGGGAAATGTCCTGAACACGGGAAAAAGTTGTAAAAATGTAGGGAAATGTCCTGAACCACGGGAAAAAGTTGTAAAATGTAGGAAGAAATGGACCCCTCCCCCCCCCCCCCCTCTCTCTCTCTCTCTCTCTCTCTCTCTCTCTCTCTCTTGTCGTGTCTGTTCCGTCTTAACAGACGTTCAGTTAATATCGCCAGTTAATATTGCCGGAGTCCAAGCTCACGTCTTCTGCCGACACCCTCACAGGGGGTTTAATCTATGGTTCTGTAGAATCAGTTCGTAGTAATGTGCATTTCATTAGCCTAGGTCACAGTTCTCTTCACTCTTTATCAGGTGTGTTGTTGCTGTTGTTTTGTTTGTTATATGTTTGCATATGTCACTCACAGTCACAACAACATATTTCTAATATTCTGTGTTTGAAATGAGGGCTGTTTTTTTTTTTTTTTTCCCGCGAAGAGCGCATCGACAGTTTTCAGTATCACCTTTGTCAAGGAGGCCTCACTGCGTATGGATGAGTCCATATACGCTGCACCAAATCTGCCGACCCCGTGAGCACAGTGCGCAGGGTTTGCAGCGACATGGTCCAACAAGGCAATGAGTGGAGTCCATCGATTTGGACTGACGGCCTCACGGACAAGGCTCAGCAGATGTCTGACCTGCGCTTTAACCCCACGCGCTGATCTGGGCTTGTGTAATAGTCACTGGATGTCAACGGACATTGACACAGACATACCTTTCGGCCAGACAGACACGACAGAACCTTCACATATTTCTTGAATGCAGATCCCACTGGCGAAAACGCCACCGTCAAGCAACTGCCGTGTGCATCCACAGCCTCACTCATTGCTGTTCCACTGACAGATGAAGACACGGCCAGTCTTTTGCCATGAGGTCTTATGTGCTCTATGGGGAGAATCCCAGTTCACAGTCTTTCCCGCTGTCAACGGGACTTTCCCTGCGGTCAGTGGGACTTTCCTCACCGTCACTAGACCTTTCCACAGAATCGGTTAAAAGGCAGACAAGAAAACGATAAATAAAACCCGAACGCCTTCTTCCTTGCGCTGAACCCTGTGAAGTGATCTGAAGCGATCAAAGCTAAGTGAATTTTCGTTGTTTTATTCGTTTATGTCTCACCCGATGAAGACCTAAGAGGTCGAAACGCGTTGTGTTTCGTCTTGTGACTCGTTTGTCCACGTTCTCTGGGCGGTTCGCTAACATTTATTTAAGATTTGTTTAAAACCGGAAGGTTCGGTTGGGACCCTGAGAAGTACTGTCCTCAACTGCCGAACAAACCAGCTGGGAGCAATCCTGCTCCACCCTTGGAAACCTGCGCTGTGTTCGCATAGGATGTAGGCACGTACAGGGTATTCCGTTCCGTTCAGTTCAGTTCAGTTTCATCAAGGAGCACTGCGTGGGGACTAGTCCATATACGCTACACCATAAATGAATTGATAACTAAAATGAGAGGATTTAAGAAGAGGGTCTTGTAGCTTCGACTTAGCAGATGTCTGACCTACGCATTAGCCCAACGCGCTGGTCAGACCTTGAGTACCTACCTAACATTGGTTGTGCCTTTTTTTTTTTTATTGTATGTGTGTGTCGTGAATGTACACAACATGTGTGTTGTGGATGTGTGGCACGGGCCCATGTATTTGTGCGAGCGCATGTGTGTGTGTGTGCATTATGTGCGTGTATGCGTATGCATGAGTGTGTGTGTGAGTGTGTGTGAAACTTGAAACTTGAAACTTGAAACTTTTTTTATTGTCACTAAACACCATCAAAGGATTTATGGACACAAGATGGCGATGATTAAACAACTCATCGTCCAAAGAAATAATGATTTGTTCATTTTACACAAAAAGTCATTATGTAAAGCAGTCATATACATATTTCGCAATTTCAACCTGAAGGTCATCATTAGACATCAAAGTACTTATTTTCAATGAGGTAGCGTCGTATATATCCATTTTGTTTATGATACGTTTTTTAAACGTATTCCTGATTTTATCGTAACGTTTACAAGAGTCTAAAAAATGTACCTCGTCTTCTATTATATTGCAAGTTGTACATTTCCTGTCTTCACGCTTAATATGGGAATATCTACCTCTTTCTATTGCGAGGTCATGAGCGCTAATTCTTAATTTACAAAGTTCTTTCCTGTAATGCTTATTTGTGCATTTGATGAGGTACGGTTCAAGCCTATATTTATTTACTGATGTCATTATAAAATTTTAACCTTGGTGCTCTTTCTTTTTCTTTTTCCCAAAAGTGTATATATTCACTTTGTAACTTTCTCTCTATTGCATAACGCAATTTTTGAGGATTAAGTGTACTTTGGTTATTCCATACATGTGTCATTCCAATATTACTTAAGATCTTCTTTACAGAAGATTTCCATGAAGATGATGGGTCAAGATCTTCGTACGCTTCTCTTAGATATGAGTCTTCCTTTGATTCCATTATATGGATCCAAAACATGACTACTTGACTCATTAATTCTTGACACAAGGGAAATCTTCCAAGTTCAGCTAGTACTGGCAATTTCATTGCTTTTCTGTGTACGCCTAATATATGTCTGCAAAATTTTACATGTACGTTCTCGATCGGATTATTGGATAATAAGTATTTGTGATAAATGTCGAACATTGTAGTCTGCTTTTCAACATGTCCTATCTTTTCTGTAAATGGAAACCAAACGTCTGCGCCATAAAGCATAACTGGTGAAATCAAAGCATCAAAGAGTTTTGCTACTGATGATACATTGACATGTTCTCCCTTTACTTTACGTAGTAAGGAGTGTACAGCTTTGTTACCTTGTTTTGCTAGATGATCTTGTGCTTTATGTAACTCTCCACTTTTATAAAGAATTATTCCTAAATATTTGAATTAATTTACTGTCTCAAGAGAATCGTTTCCATATGTAAATGCGGTTGAAAATTTTGAGTCAGTTTTAGTGAATATGACAACTTTTGTTTTATCTTTATTTAGTTTCATGCCCCATTCTGTACAATAATTATGAAGTCGATTAAGTTTGGTTTGTAATCCTGATTTTGTGTTTGACAACATAACTATGTCGTCAGCATATAATAAATGCGATATT
>CM065745.1:33961099-33996099 GCA_033310375.1 Conus canariensis
AAGGTGCTCAACCCCTTGGGGAGCAACATCTGTTAAAAAATATTTTTAAAAATGAAGTATTAAAATCTACAAGCTTGTTTCTAGCGTTGCTATCCTCAGGATGTCTTTTGGGGCACGCCAACGATCTTTTACCCCTCTGTCACACGAGCGACTAGTCGCCAATGCCCACGAGCTTGGGACTAGCCAGGACAGCCTTGAGACGAGCCAGGACGGCCTGGGATGTGTCTTGGCCCGTCCCTGCATGTCCCGGCAGGTCACAGAAACTGAACGGGAAATTCCGTTTTTCAGTCACAGACTAGTCGCAGCGGTCGATTTTATTTTATCTCGAGAGATAAAATTTTCTCCCCCTCCGGCGACAAAGATGCAACTAAATTGTATTGGCCCGTCCCGGCTTGTCCCAGCTAGTTAGACGAGGCCTGTCACACGAGGTGCGATCGCTCGTGGCCCGTCATAGACAGGAAATGGCGGACGCAAGCACACCGCCTGTGTGTCTGGCTGTGCCACGCAGTGGCCGCTCGCACGCTGTGCCGGCGTGTGACTAGCTGGGACACACGTGTAACTTGCTGGGACATGTCGGGACGAGCTGGGACCCGTCTTGGCCCGTCTTGGCCCGTCCCAGAATTCATCTGCGACCGGTTGCAGTGCCCGTATGACCACTATAAATACGGCGCCTTTTTGGGATAAAACTCCCCGGCGTTTCCCTCGCCAGTGCAAAACTATGTATCTGCATCTATGTACAAGATGTCTTCGTCTGATGTGTCTGACCTGTCTCAAGCTGCGGAGGACTTGGAGGAACAGTTTCAGGCTCTCCCCCCACCTTCATCTGCTGCACCAAGTGGGAAAGGCAAGGCACCATGCAAGGCACCACGCCGTGCTGGGCTGACAGACGAGCAGAAGAGTCTGTTGTGGAATTTCTGCGTGAGAGGCCGTACATGTACCAGAAGTCCCACTCTGTCTACAAGGACACTGCCAGGCGCAAGCGAGAGTGGAAGGAGCTGGCTGAAAGTCTTGGTTTGGCGTTGGATGTGCTTGAGACCTGGTACCGTTCAATGAGGACCATGCTGGGAAGGGTGAAGAAGGCTAAGTCCATGAGTGGGTCTGGGGACTTCAGGCTGACCTTTGCCATGCAATGGGTCTGGGACAACCTACGCTTTATGGCACCGTTCATAGAGACCCTTGACTCAGATACCCTGGGCAGGAAGAGGAAGGCTTCTGACGATCCTCAAAGTCAAAGTCTTGGGTCTCAGCCAGAAGAGGATCCCAACCAGCCTGGCCGAAGTTGGAGGGTGCCCAGGCCGGTAGCTGCTCCCCCTGCCAGACGTGCTCCAGCAGCGGCCTCTCCTGCAGCATCTGCCGCAAGATCCTCCACGTCAGGGCACTCAGACTGCTGTGCCGGTCTGAGGGATGAACTGACTGCTCATCTGCGCCGTGCTGACAACCACCAAATGCAGTTCTGGGGATGGCTACAGTGGAAAACCTCCAACTTCAGCCCAAATCTACGAAGGAAGATGGAGAGACTGGTCACCAATGTGATCCTAGATTTGTGTGAGGAGGAGGAAGCGGCCACGCCACAGCCAGTTCCAGAGCTGACAGAAGGAGGTCCCTCCCACAGGGTAGAGCCTGAGCCCCCTCGACCAACTGCCCAGTCATCCACGTCCACGCAGCTGCAGGAACCAGACACAGAAGAATTTGACACTTTCATACGGAATCTGGTCGAGAGCCCCATCACAGTCCCAATGACACGGGTGTCTCCCAGGAAGAGCAGCACCCCACGACGAATCCCACAGGCTGATCTTTCCACTGTCTGCTCACTGACTACGCGGGAACTGGGCATTTCCTTCGCTGATGAGGACGAGTAGTACAGCTGCTCCCTGCTTGTATGAACGAATGACTGAACGAATGAACGAATAAAACAATAACAAATGTGATGAGTGACGTTGAAAACAAGGAATAATAAACTGTGTGTGTATATATAAAAAAAAAAGGTTTGTGACATTGCAACCCCCCCCCCCCCCCCCCCCCGCCACATACCCCCCCCCCCCCCAAAGACAACACCTACACACATGCACACACACACAAGCATACACACACACAAGCATGCACACACAAGACATATACAAACACAAAGTAAACATACACACATACAAAGTCACAATGCATGTGTTATTCTATCAGTATGTGTGTGTGTCAGTATGTTTGTTTCTCTGTGTATTTCTGTCATGAATGTTTGTGCTCTTTTTGTGGGGGCTATTTTTATCCCCCCCCCAACCCCCCCCCCCCCCCCCCAACCCCCCTCCTTCCCTCCATAATTTCACCATGGATTTAATTGGAAATAAGACTCTGAAAAAAAATACAGTTTTTATCTTTTTTTCTGTTCTTGTGAGTTTCTTTGTTTGCATGGGTGGGGGTGGGTGGGGTCTATATCAAATGAAATGTTATATAGTGACAAGATACTAGTTCATATGCAATGAAACAAAGCCCTCTTGGGAAAATTTGTGGCCCTGAAAAGGACCTATGAAAATTTGGGTGAGATACCCAGCAGCACCTCAGTCTGAGGATGAGGAGGAGGGTGAGCCTGGAGGTGGTGGAGGTGGAGCTGGAGGGCCTGCAGGACCTGGAGCATCTTCAGGGTCCTCTCCACGGTGTTGTGGTGGATGAAGCTGTGGGCGGACTCTGGCTCTCGCCCATTGCCATGGGACCATGCCTGCTGGACTCCCAAAGAAGTCTGTCAGAATCTGCCTTGTTCTCTTGCCAGCATTGTCACCACGAGGCGCCCGTGGTTGAGGTAGGTCTGGCCATGACACCTGGTCTCTCCAGTCACCTGGGACTATCTGTCCGTCTCGACTATCCCGGTCGACTGCCTCAGGTGGAGGTGGATGACGCTGGATGATGATGTTGTGGAGCGCCAGACAGCACTTCATCACTTCCCTGAGGTTCTTGGGCTCCAGCTCACAGGTCCTCAGGAACACCCTGAAACGCTGGGCCAAAATTCCAAAGGCGTTCTCCACAACCATTCTTGCCCTGGACAGCCGGTAGTTGAACACCAACTCCTTTGGGACCATTGTTTGCTTGCAGTAGGGCTTCATGCAGGAGTCCTTGAGGGCAAAAGCATCGTCACTCATAATGTAGTAGGGTACATCTGTTGTGTCCTCAGGGTCATCAGTGAGAGGGCAGGGTGGTGGCCTGTTGAGCTGGTCTTTCTCGAAGTCTTCCCTCATGTCAGTTTCCAAGAAGATTTGGGAGTCTGACATGTGTCCTATTCCACCCATCTCTGCCCACAGGAACTTGTAGTCAGCATCCACCAGAGCCAGAAATGGGATTGAAAAGAAGCCCTTGTAGTTGTGGTAGACACTTCCAGACTTGCGGGGCTTCTTGATGGCCACATGCTTCCCATCCAAGGCACCCATGACGTGAGGCATGTTCCATTTCTTGTAGAACTTGTCAGCTATGGCCTTCCATTCAGCCTCAGACAACTCCCCTGGAATGGCCTCATCCTGAAACTCCTCTTTGATGGCCCTACAAACCACAGGAAGAAAGGTGGAGATGGTGTTGTGGGCAACCCTGAAAGCATAGCCCAAGGAGCGGTAGCTGTCACCAGTTGCAAGATACCGCAAGGTGACTGCCAGCTTCAGTCCTGGTTCCAGGGCAAGGCGCATGTTGGTGTCCTGCTTGGAAATAGCGGGGATGATACGGTCCAGGATCTCAAAAAACAGTTCTGGTTTGAGCCTGGTGTAGTTTCTGAACAGCTCCTCGTTCTCAGCTTGAGCCTCATCTCGCATGCGCAGGTCCAGCAGGGTGTAGTAGTGGCCCAGATTCCTCCCCCTCTGCTCAGTCAGCCAGTGTCGAACCCAGACAGTCCTTCTACGCCTCTGCCTGCCCTCTGCTGCCTGTTCCTCCTCAGGATGCTGCCAGTGATGATGACAGTGCTCGTGCTCGCGCAGGAGAAGTGGGAGACATGCAGCCATGGTGAATCCAGATCGTGGAGTGATGATAGGCCCTCCAAGACGCCTGCTTTTCTACCTTTTCAAAGACAGATACAACTAGTCGCAGACTTTTTCAAGACTAGTCTAGCAACGGAAGTCTCAACATGACCTCCAAGACCCCTTGTGACATGTGTGGACACCCTCAAGACGGAGGCATCCGCACCCCCATACCACGGAGGCAGCTAGTTGGATGCTAGTCGCAGAAAGAGCCACGACTTGGCCAAGACAAAAAATTGTCACAAGCTAGTTGCAGTTTTGTACCCTGCGACAACAGCCACCACCAGGCGAGCACAGCAAGCCAGCCAGCGCTCGCCACGCTGGAAAAATAGGAGGGGCTTGTAGGTCGCAGAGTAGTTGCAGATTTGTGGTCTCACTGTCGCACTTTTTGTCTGACGTTTGTCCCAGGTCCAAAGTCTGCGACTATAAAATCCTAATTTTAGATTTAGTTGCACCTTAGTCGCGCTTCGTGTGACAGAGGGGTTATGGCGTGCGGGACTTGATTTCAACTCTGTGTGTGCAGGCGGATCTCATTTGCTGCACGTGCGGCCTGTGGTTCTTATTGGGGCCTGTTCAGATGGAATGTGCTAGCAAAGATTTCCACTTGTGCCTGCAATTGTTTACAATTTCTACTTTTGTGTTCAGAGTTGCTAAGTGTGGTTTGCATAATATTAACCATTTTTCTGTGGAGCATAGATTGCATCTTTTTGAGATATTGTTGTATGGTGTTGCTCTTTTTATGATTTTCCATGATATGTTGTAGTCTATTTTTTTATCTTTGAGTCTCCAAATGTATTTACTCAGCTCTGTTTGATTTTTGTATTTTTCATTTTTGAATGACTGTTTGTGGTTTGCGTATCTGGTTTTGAAAGTGTTTTCAGTAATCCCTATATATGTTTCTTTTTCATTTTCTGATGTTACCGTAGCTTGGTATACAATGTTGCTGTGAAGACATTTATTGCTTAGGGGGCACTGTTCTTTTTTAGAGCAGTTGCAAGATGTCCTTTCGGCACCCTTCTCTTTTATGTTGCTTTTCATTTTGTTAGATGAGTCAATCATGTTTTTGAGGTTGGGCATACATGAGTATGATAGTTTAATGGTGTTTTTGTTGAATATTTTGGACAGTTTGTGTTCTTTTGGGAATGATGTTGCCAAGATTTTAAAGAATTCTTTTCCTACATTTGTTTTTACTTGTCCATCGTATGGTGGGTTGTACCATATGATCTTTCTTTTCCTATTTTTCTTATTTCTGTTCGTGCTGTTGTCTGGACTGTATTGTAGTTTGTAATTGTAACCACTTTTTTGTAGTGCTTCTTGATATTCTGTTGCTGCATCATTGAATGCGTTTTCATTGCATGACAGGTTGGATAGTCTCTTGTTTATACCATTGGGTATTGTTTTTAGTATAGATGGTGGGTGGTTGCTTTTGATGTTTACGTAGACTGGTATGTCATTGGGTTTTTTGTATGGTTTGTACACATGGTCATTGAGGTCTAATGTTATGTCTAGGTAATTCACTACTTTTTTGTTTGCTTCTATTGTGATTTTTAAGTTGTGGTTTTTAAAGATTTTACATAATTCTTTTTTCTTGTTTTCAATGGTTCTTGGATTATTGTTTAATGCAGCGAGGCCGTCATCTCTGTATAAACCGGCCTGTTTTCCAAGTTGTTTTTGGATGTTGGATAGCATGAATAGTCCGACTAGTTCACATGTTTCGGCACCATCATACAATCCCATGGTTACATCAAATGTGGAGTTTTTGCTCGTTTTTTTTAATCCAAGTTTCATTTCTGCTATGGAGTAAGGTTTTTTTTGTGTGGAAAATAATCTCCATTTCTGACTCTGTTATATTTGTGTATTTGTTGGCAAATTTCAAAGCTTTGTTGAGTAGTTCTTCATCTATGGATGGATAGAAGTCTACTATGTCAAATGTAATGAACATTGTCTTTCTCTGTTTGTTGAGTTTCTTAAACCATTGTATGACTTCATAGCTGTTTTTCCAAAGGTTGTATTCGGTGTTTGATTTTATATCTTCTATAGCCTTTTCCAAAATTCTCTTGCTTATTTTGCCCAGTTCGGATTTAGATGGGTTTATTAGTCTACATGTTGGGTTGTTTTGGAAGTTAGGCTTGTGGTCTTTAAGCGTTATGAAGGCTTCTTTTGTTGCTGTTGCCTCTACCCTATCACTTAACTCCATGCGGTGTGTAAGCTCTTTTTCTTTTTTGCGGATGTTGCTATGTGTAGTTTTATCAGCTTTCTTGTAGTTTTTCTGGATGTTTTTGTTTAAGAGTTGAGAGTATTCGTTTGGTTCCATTTTGTAAAAATTGCTCGTTTTGTCAGCCTTTACGAATATCTTTTTATCATTTTGGATTTGTTTTATATCATTTGCTAGTGATGTTTGAAAGTTGTTATTTGATTTTTTGAATTTAATATTGGCTATCAGTCCCTTCATTTTGTCTTCAAAAGGTTTCATTTCATCTATTGTCGGAGGTGATCGCCATGATTTGAATCCATATGTATTTTTGTCTTCATTCTTTGCATTTGGGTTTAGGAAGAAGAACGCCTTCCATCTCATGTTGCGCACAAATTTCTCGGTTTGTTCTATCAGTTTTTTAGTGTAAGTTTGTGGGTTTGAAAATGGTATGTTTTTAGTGGATTGCCTAAAGTTGATTTTCTCCATTTTAGATTTTGTCAGACCACAGTGCTCAACGTGAGGAGCGATTATTATGAACAATATAAAAAAGTCCTTAAAAAATCTGAAGGTGCTCAACCCCTTGGGGAGCAAATGAGATCCGCCTGCACACACAGAGTTGAAATCAAGTCCCGCACGCCATAAAAGATCGTTGGCGTGCCCCAAAAGACATCCTGAGGATAGCAACGCTAGAAACAAGCTTGTAGATTTTAATACTTCATTTTTAAAAATATTTTTTAACATATATATATACAGAGAGAGAGAGAGAGAGAGAGAGAGAGAGAGAGCAAAGATCCTGAGAGATTCAGAGCCTGACAACTCAGATGATTACGTGTTCAGTCATTTGCATACAGTATCGGAAAGGCCCAGTATGAGCTGTCCCATCTGTTTTACATACTTGTTCGGTCGATGATGCTTCTCGCTCTACCCGTTAGTATGGGATGTGCGGTTAGTTCCTCTTTTGATGCTGAGTTTTGCGAGGTGGATGTAGTATGGTAGCTTCGATTTCCTTTGATGATGTGATTCTTTAAGTTTTTTTTGTGTGTGTTTGCTTGTTTTTTGTTTTTGTTTTTTTTTTCGTTTTTTTTTTTTGGTTTTTCTTTTTTTCTTTTTCCTTCTTTTTTTTTTTTTTTTTTTTTTTTTTTTTTTTTTTGCTTTGCCAGCTCTTTCCCTTGAAACCTGAATGTTCCGGGCAGTATGTCCATATTGGTCTGTCCGACTGGAGATTGCACATTATCTTATGCTACTTTGGGCTGTCTGTTCCATTGTCCCTTTCTGCAGAAGGTTCAGGGTCGTGCCTTGTTCAGTTTGAAGCTTGTCTGTGGGTGAAAACTACGGAGTGTTTGTGTCACAGCTTCTGACTTCATTGTTTGATCGATTGAAAGTTATGTGGCATTTTTCTCCTGGATTGTTTGGCTTCACTGTGTATCCGTAGTTGGACGTTTCTTCGGTCATGAAAGGTCTACGCTAGCTATCTTTTTCCCTGCCCGCATATGCTTTTCGTTGACCCTTTAAAGATTACTTTTCGAGATAATTTTGTCATTGGTAATTTCCTTGTTGCTGTGAGTTCTTACACGTGCTGAAGAAGGTCCTCACAAACATTGACTCTCCGTGCAGGACAGGAGGGCCTCAGTGAACACCGCTGAAATGGCTCAGCAGCAGTGCAGAGTCTCCTGTGCTAGGTGTCCTGTGTCGACCTTATGTTGAATCCTTCTTAAGACAGCTGATGCTAAGACTCTCCATGGGACGATCTAGGTGTGGCAGCATGTGGAGTGAAATGGGGATGGGGGTGGGGCTGGGGCTGGGGAGGGGGAGGGGGGCAGGCAGGGACAGGAGAGGTGAGCTGCTGGGAAAGTGACGTGATGGAGGGGCCCACAAGGAGAGACAGCCCCACACAGACAGGCATGCCAGACACCTGCCGGGCAAGGTGCGCCAGTCTCACAGTCCTCCACGTCACGCCTTCCTTCCTCACCATCAGCCCTCAGGCCGTCCGTGGCAAATGGCTCTCAGAGGTCCACTCATAGATAGCCCACTTCATTAAGAACCCGTTGATAGCTGTGTTGTCGCTCAACATCCGATGGTGTGCCGACACCACTTTATCCCACGTACCCTCCCTCCTCCACCTTCCGTGTCTCTTAAAGTCTTTGCTCGCCATGTTTTAGCTAATCCATTCTGCATAATCCATCCTAAAGGCAGCAAAACAGTGTTGACATCGACATCGCTCTCAATGCAGAATAAACAATTGGGAAGGAGGGAGGGAGAGAGAGAGAGAGAGAGAGAGAGAGAGAGAGAGAGAGAGAGAGAGAGAGAGAGAATGAGAGAGAGAGAGAGGATTTCACAAGTCGATCTGCATGCATGCCGCGCCCCTTCCCCTCCCCTCAAACTCCAACCTCTCTCTCTGTCTCTGTCTCTGTCTCTCTCTGTCTCTCTGTCTCTGTCTCTGTCTCTGTCTCTGTCTCTCTCTCTCTCTCTCTCTCTCTCTCTCTCTCTCTCTCTCTCTCTCTCTCGTTCCCTACTGATCTGAGAGCCGTTCTTTTACGCTACATCCCAGACTATGCTTCATTACTGAAGCTTTTCGTCGTTTTAGATACTTTCTCGCTGTTGCTATTTTGAGGTGTTGTTCAGGTTGTTGTTATTGCTGTAGTTGCTGACGGATGTGAACTCATTAATTTCTTCGTTAGATGGAAGACAGTCGCCAGGGCCTAACGGGTTTGGAATCCGTCTCATCCCGAGCCATACCAGTTGTCCCTGGCCCCGTGTCATCTGTCCACTCAGGTGGGTCAGATCGGTTCGGGGGCTGGCGGAATGTGGATGAAGGCCAGCAGGTCTACAGGAAGGGGTGAACCCTCCACTCCGTGATGGGAGTCCTGATGATGCTGCCATCTCTCCATGGTGTTCTGCTGAAGACAGGGCCGTTCTCCAGCCTGTGAAATGGATGATTTTTCCTTGTGGGCACAGCTCTTGGGACAAGACTACTCCCAGACGGTCCAGGGCACGGGCGCCGGTCTCCACAGTCACAGTCCGCTCCTTCACGCCAGGCCATTGTTCATCTCCGTCATCTCCACTCTCAGTCCTGGCTTGGCCAGCTGAAGATACCCCCACCCCCACCCCCACTACCCAACCCGTCACGCGCCATGCTAATCCCGGCGTTGTCATTCTTCATCTGTTGTTGATGTGGAGTCCTCTCCAACTCCTCCCATGCGTCTGTCCTCTACCCCCCACCCTCTCCACAAGCCCTCCGCCTTTCCTCTTAAAGTCTTTACCCGGCATGATACCCGGCATGGTACCCGGCATTATACCCGGCATGACACCTGGCATGACACCCAGCATGATACCCGGTATGATACCCGGCATGATACCCAGCATGATACCCGGCATGATACCCGCCATGATACCCGCCATGACACCCGCCATGATACCCGGCATGACACCCGGCATGACACCCGGCATAATACCCGGCATGACACCCGGCATGATACCCGGCATGACACCTGGCATGATACCCGGCATGACACCTGGCATGATACCCGACATGACACCCGGCATGACACCCGACATGACACCCGACATGATACCCGCCCTGACACCCGACATGACACCCGGCATGACACCCGGCATGACACCCGGCATGACACCCGGCATGACACCCGCCATGACACCCGCCATGATACCCGGCATGACACCCGGCATGATACCCAGCATGACACCCAGCATGACACCCAGCATGATACCCGCCATGACACCCGGCATGATACCCGGCATGATTTGCTGACCCAGACAGGGGAAGGCACCTGAAATGAAGGGAAAAGAAACTGCCATCAATATGGCTTTCAATGAGAGAGAGAGAGAGAGAGAGAGAGAGAGAGGAGAGAGAGAGAGAGAGAGAGAGAGGAGGGTGGTGGTGGACGGCAATCAGAGATAAAGCGACAGAAGTGAAGCAAGCGACACACACACACACACACACACACACACACACACACACACACACACACACACACACACACACGCTTGTGCACGCACATGCATACATAGCAAAGAAAATTCAGTTGAAAAACTGACTCTGTGTAGATAATTTGAATTTTGGCTGTACAGAATACATTCCATCAAATATCCTTAAATGTATTATGGACCTGTTTTCCTGAAAAATACAAAAGCAACATAACAAAATAAGTGAGCAATATTTACCAGGCTCTCATTTAAACATCCGTCCAGACATTCTAAGTGTTCAGGCGTTAAATGAAACACACTATACATTTGGTAAGTAACACCAAAAGCAAGCACAGAAACAAAGAAAGAAAGTAACACCAGAAGCAAGCACAGAAACAAAGAAAGAAAGAAACACCAGAAGCAAGCACAGAAACAAAGAAAGAAAGTAACACCAGAAGCAAGCACAGAAACAAAGAAAGAAAGTAACACCAGAAGCAAGCACAGAAACAAAGAAAGAAAGTAACACCAAAAGCAAGCACAGAAACAAAGAAAGAAAGTAACACAAAAGCAAGCACAGAAACAAAGAAAGAAAGTAACACCAGAAGCAAGCACAGAAACAAAGAAAGGAAGTAACACCAAAAGCAAGCACAGAAACAAAGAAAGAAAGTAACACAAAAGCAAGCACAGAAACAAAGAAAGAAACACCAGAAGCAAGCACAGAAACAAAGAAAGAAAGTAACACCAGAAGCAAGCACAGAAACAAAGAAAGAAAGTAACACCAGAAGCAAGCACAGAAACAAAGAAAGAAAGAAACACCAAAAGCAAGCACAGAAACAAAGAAAGTAACACCAAAAGCAAGCACAGAAACAAAGAAAGAAAGTAACACCAAAAGCAAGCACAGAAACAAAGAAAGAAAGAAACACCAAAAGCAAGCACAGAAACAAAGAAAGAAAGAAACACCAGAAGCAAGCACAGAAACAAAGAAAGAAAGAAACACCAGAAGCAAGCACAGAAACAAAGAAAGAAAGAAACACCAGAAGCAAGCACAGAAGCAAAGAAAGAAAGAAACACCAGAAGCAAGCACAGAAACAAAGAAAGAAAGAAACACCAAAAGCAAGCACAGAAACAAAGAAAGAAAGAAACACCAAAAGCAAGCACAGAAACAAAGAAAGAAAGAAACACCAAAAGCAAGCACAGAAACAAAGAAAGAAAGAAACACCAAAAGCAAGCACAGAAACAAAGAAAGAAAGAAACACCAAAAGCAAGCACAGAAACAAAGAAAGAAAGAAACACCAAAAGCAAGCACAGAAACAAAGAAAGAAAGAAACACCAAAAGCAAGCACAGAAACAAAGAAAGAAAGAAACACCAAAAGCAAGCACTGAAACAAAGAAAGAAAGAAACACCAAAAGCAAGCACTGAAACAAAGAAAGAAAGAAACACCAAAAGCAAGCACAGAAACAAAGAAAGAAAGAAACACCAAAAGCAAGCACAGAAACAAAGAAAGAAAGAAACACCAAAAGCAAGCACAGAAACAAAGAAAGAAAGTAACACCAAAAGCAAGCACAGAAACAAAGAAAGAAAGTAACACCAAAAGCAAGCACAGAAACAAAGAAAGAAAGAAACACCAAAAGCAAGCACAGAAACAAAGAAAGAAAGAAACACCAGAAGCAAGCACAAAAACAAAGAAAGAAAGAAACACCAGAAGCAAGCACAGAAACAAAGAAAGAAAACACCAAAAGCAAGCACAGAAACAAAGAAAGAAAGAAACACCAGAAGCAAGCACAGAAACAAAGAAAGAAAGACACATGTCAAGTTTATCAGGTTTTCTGTTTTTTTAAATGTCAATGGGGAGACAGCAACAAGGCCACTGAGATATATATCTGGAGCCGGTGTAACAGCCCATTCTCTCTCTCCCCCCCCCCCCCCCCCCCCCCACCCCCCACCCCTCTCTAGAACTTACCCCGTGGTAAGTCTGGGCTAGCCTGCTTTTACCCCCGGGGTCATTCCAGGACTAGCTGGAACTTATCCCCCCTAGTTGGAACTGACCTCCCCCCCCCCCCCCCTCTCCCCAGTCATCTACATTGTACATGGTACACAGGCACTCAGGAGATACTAATTAGCTGTAAAAATATAGTTAAAATCTCTGATATACATTAAAGTGACCAATGGTCAGTGACACTGACCACTGGAGGTCTGCATTGCACAAGGTATACAAACACTCATGAGGCACTGATTAACTGTAAAATAGTCGAAATATCTGATTTACGTCATAGTGATCAGTGGTCAGTGGCACTGACCACTAGTCATATGCAATGCATTGTACAAGGTACACAGGTACTCGGGAGACTATAATTAGCTGTGAAATAGTTAAAATCTCCCATTTACGTCATAATGACCAGCAGTCAGTGGCACTGACCATAAGTAATCTACATTGTACAAGGTACACAAGCACTCGGGAAACACTAATTAGCTGTTGAATAGTTAAAATCTCCGATTTACGTCATAATGGCCAGTGGTCAGTGGCACTGACCACTAGTCATATGCAATGCAATGTGCAAGCTAAGACACACAGGTACTCAAGACACTCTAAATAGCTGTAAAATAGTTAAAAGAGGCAAACCAGGATGAAGCAACAACGGTACTTGGTCACAACGACACGTGGTCACGACATTTTGTCACAACTACGCTTGGTCACATTGGCACTTGGTCACATTGGCATGTAGCCGTCTTTCTTTCCCACGCATGCACGGGCGTACTCACACACCCGAATATTGACCCACGCGTGTAAGCTAGCGCGAGAAATATTAATACGTATCTGTTAGTGAACCAGGGTGAGTGTGGGGGGACGGGGGTTGGTGAAGTAGGAGGTCCATCTATTGAGAAGAGTCTAGAACTACACTTTGTCTAAACCCAACTGACTGTATATAGGAAATAGGATAGGGGGTGTAAATATGCAGACTAACACAATTTTTTTAAAGGCGGGTGTGCGTGTTGGGAAAAGGCAGAGGAAAACCCTGGATAACCCTCTCTTGTTTGAAGTGTGGGGTGGGGTGGAGGAAGATTCCAAATAGTCCTAGATTGACCCTTTTTTTTTTTTTTTTTTTTTTGGGGGGGGGGGGGGGGGTAAATCCAGGCTAGCCCAAACTTACCCCCGTGGGGGTAGGTTCCAACCAGGGGGGGTGGGGGGGTGGGAGAAGAGGGGTAAGTTCTAGCTAGTCCTAGAATCACCCCCGGGGGTAAAAGCAGGCTAGCCCAGACTTACCCCGGGGTAAGTTCCAGAGAGGGGTAAGAACGGGCTGTTACACCGGAATAGTTCAGTTCAGAGCGCCGGACTCGTCATCCTGCTGAGCCTGAGGTCACTGGTTCAAATCTCATCCCGGCCGTCTCGACAAAATGTGCACCGTACCAATGTGGGCTTACTATTCTTCAACTTGCCCTGACCGTCCTCCTCTCCCTCTCCCCACGAGTACAGTGGCGCCCCCTCCTCTTCCTCTCACCACGAGTACAGTGGTGTCCCCTCCTCTTCCTCTGAGTCTGATCACATGCCTGTTGCAGTTCGAGTAGTGTTTCCACAGGAAAATGAAGTCACTGCTAGTAAAAAGGAAGGTCTTAAGGAAACTATTGAAAAAATTATGATTTTAATTGATGTTGATGTCAACGAAGCATTAAGTGTGTTTAATGAGTGTATAAAAGACTGTGCGAATTGTTTGAAGAAGCGTATAAATGTCAATAAAGAGAAGGTACCACGTGTCTGGTTCGACCAGGAATGTGAAACCGCTAAGAAAAAAGTAAGAAGCCTTCTCAGAGTTAGTTGTAGGACATTAGATAGGGAGGATCGGCAAACGTATACCGTTGCTCGGCGTGAATATAAACATTTGCTGGTAAGGAAGAGTAAAGAGTTTAACAATACATTATTGAACAAGCTTGTGACATCAGTAAAAAAAAACAGAGAGAATTCTGGGACATTGTCCATAAAGCTTCCTTTAATAGAAAACAGCCAAGAAACGAGATTACAGTTGACAAGTGGTTCCAGCACTTTAAGTCGTTATTAGAAATAGATGTAAATACTTCCAATTATGAAGATCCGGCTGATAGTGACAGTGATAGTTACATGAATCGTCCTATTTCTAAAGAGGAAGTATTGTTGGCCATAAGAAAACTGAAAGTTCGGAAAGCAGCAGGCCCAGATGGTATTGTTAGCGAGTTACTGAAGTATTCAAATGATCAAGTCGTAAATTTTCTCGCAAAATTATTTGATACACTTTTTGACAACGGGGTATTTCCGGAAAATTGGACAGAATCCATTATTTTACCATTGTTTAAAAAAGGAGATGTTAATAATCCCAATAATTATAGAGGTATCTCTATTACTGATATAAGTAGCAAACTTTATAGTTCTATTATTAACAACAGATTACAAGAATGGATAGACGAGAACAATATTACAGGTGAGTATCAAGCAGGCTTTAAAAAAGGATATTCGACAGTTGATCACATATTTACGCTGTTGGCGCTTGTGCAAAAGCAGTTTTCATATAATCGTAAACTTTATGTAGCGTTCATAGACTTTGAAAAAGCATTTGATTCGATTAATAGAAATCTGCTATGGCCTATTTTATCAAAAAATGGCATAACTGGTAAGTTATTTAAGTGTATCAAAGTAATGTATGAAAATGTAAAATGTAGAGTGAGATGTGGTTCTAAACTTTCTGATTACATTCGATGTACAGCAGGAGTGAAACAGGGAGATGCGTGTAGCCCTGTACTATTTTCTGTATTTATTAATGAGTTAGCATTACATGTGATTAATAACGGAAAATATGGCGCTGTGCTCTCACGTACTGCATTTGAGTTGTTCATTCTTCTATTGGCAGATGATGTTGTTTTATTGTCAGAAACGGTTATAGGGCTGCAGACATAGCTAAATAACTTGCAACATGCTGCTTCTTCGCTTCAATTGAAAGTCAACATGAATACAAGTAACATAATTGTATTTCGGAAGGGAGGTTATCTAAGTGTGAGAGAACGATGGCTATATGATGACGTGGTAATGCCTGTAGTTAATGTTTACAAGTATTTGGGAATATTTATCTCCACTCGTCTGAGTTTCACTGCTGCTTGTAAAGATCTTGCCAGTCGAGCGAAAAATGCATTGTTGTGTATAGTTCAGAAGCTATATGCTCTAAATAACAATTCCTTTGAACTGTTTATAAAATTTTTTGATACGCGTGTCCAGCCAGTACTGCTATACGGATCAGAAATTTGGGGGTTAGACCAAGCCGCTGTTCATTGTAAGTCAGTTCATTTATTTGCTCTTAAAAAGTATTTAGGCGTAGATCTGCGTACTCCCAACGATTTAGTATATGGTGAAACAAACAGATTTCCCACGTATGTTAATGCTGCGGTTAACTGCCTTCGATATTGGTTTAAGCTATTACATATGGATGAACATAGGTTACCTAACATAGCGTATAAAATGCTGTATGATTTAGATGCTAGGGAAAGGAAGAACTGGGTTTCAAATGTGCGTGTTTGTTTATATAGCAATGGTTTTGGTGACGTGTGGTTAAATCAAGGTGTGGGAAATGAAAATCACTTTATAGCAATGTTTCGTTAAAGTTTGATTGACTGTAGATGGCAAAACTGGAATAACCACATTTACACTAGTGAAAGATTTCATTTGTATAGAATGTTTTGTAATACCCATGACTTGAAGCAATATTTGAAAGCAAATATGGACCGAAAACTGAAGCTTATAATAACTAGGTTTAGACTAGGTATATCTGACTTGAATGTGCATCGATTTAGATATAAATGTTGTAATGATTGCGATCTGATGTGTCCATTATGCCAGATGTCTAAAGAAGATGAGATACACTTCGTTCTTTGTTGTCAAAAGTTGAAAGAAATAAGAGAAAATTTTTGGAGCCTAAATATTATCGACAACCTTGTTTATTTAAACTAAGTCTACTCATGGCATGCACTAAACCTGATGTTGTACGTAATTTATCGTTGTTTTTGTATAAGGCTTTTAAATATAGAGAAATAGCTACTTCATGGTTTTGCATGACGTGCCTGCCATAACCGTAGCCCTTTGTATTGCATGATGAAGTGGTATACCTGTACGTTTACCCCTTCATGAGGGGCTGAGGCCTATATGAATAAACATTCATTCATTCATTCATTCATACAGTGGTGCCCCCTCCTCTTCCTCTCCCCGTGAGTACAGTGGTGCCCCCTCCTCTCCCTCTCCCCATGAATACAGTGGTGCCCCCCCCCCCCTCTTCCTCTCCCCATGAATACAGTGGTGCCCCCTCCTCTCCCTCTCCCCATGAGTACAGTGGTGCCCCCTCCTCTTCCTCTTCCCATGAGAGCAGTGGTGCCAAATTCTGCAAAGCGGTGTTGATTATGGTGATTTATGTCTACATTTATTAAATCAACTGACATGTAAAGTATTTCAATGTAGCATTCCATTTCTAGATCAAAAAAGGAAATATAAGCACAACTGCATAGGTTATAGCATGTTAGCTGGGACTGAAATGATCATGATCATCATATCATGCTACGATCTAAGGGGAAACGTGGGGATTTGTTCAGCTACTCGGTGCATGTCATAATCATGATCATGTATTTCCGGTTCCTTCAACTGGTAATGGCTTGACATGATAATTTTGATCATTCAGCCCCTCTCTCTCTCTCCCGCTGGTTGTTGACTGATATGGTCGCTTAGTCTTTTCTCCCACTCATCAGCAGCAGAGAATATGATACACTAAATTAGCTGCCAATTCCCTGCACTGTCTGACTTGGTGGATCGAACATTAATCTCTGCAGACAGCCTTGCATCAGGCGGAAGGTGCAGACACCTTTGTGTCCGGGCACAGAGTGACTGGCCCGTGGGAACACTCACAGCTGCCTGTGAGCTGGCTAGCGTTACCTCCCCTATCTTTTGACGGCGCAGGCGCAGTCATGGCTGTTTGCCCAGGCAGCGAAAGGGCATCAACAGTTGCCATGGAGTGCTGTGGGCCCCTGAGGTGCGCGCGCCTAATAATGGATGGTAATGGGACGAATGAGTGAAGTGTGTGTGTATGGAGAGAGAGAGAGAGAGAGAGAGAGAGAGAGAGAGAGAGAGAGGGGAGAGAGAGAGAGAGACAGAGAGAGAGAGAGAGAGAGAGAGAGACGAGAGAGAGAGAGAGAGAGAGAGAGAGAGGGGGGGGGGGGGGGGGGACGGAAAGCTTGGAACAGGGCACTAACTGCTCTCGAGTTGAAGTGCGGGGAGGGTGTAGAATGGGTTGAAGAGCCCACCATCAGTTGAAGTGCGGGGAGGGTGTAGAATGGGTTGAAGAGCCCACCGTCAGTTGTTCAAAGCTTTTACGTTTCGCTCCGCCTTTCCGACCCTCCACCTCCCACGCCCTTGCGCTTCCCTCCTCCTCAGTCATGGTCTGTGCCACACTGGCTTGCACCAAGTCACTAATGCTATTGGGATCCTGTCATCATCACAACCTCGATGAAACCATTTTCTTTGTAAAAAAAAAAAATATATATATATATATATATATATATATATAAAAGAAGAAAAAAAAACAAGAAAACAATGACTGTCTTCAACAAAATTATTATCTCATTGATGGTGCTACTTCATGACAAGACGCTTTTTTTTTATTTTTCTTCTTCTTCTTCTTCTTCTCTTTTTTTAAGATGTGAGTTTTTCCTATACCTAATGTGGTGATCAAACGTGATTGCCACAAAACCAGCAATATCGATCGTTTAAAAACATAACTCACACATGGAAACATGCACACTGAAATCATGGCAAGAAATGTGTAGATTTTAGGCCTTTAAAAGACTGCTGTGCAAAGCTACAAAATTATAGAAGCGAAAGTAAATGCCATGATTAGCTGTTTGTGGCTTACGTGGGGGTTGTTTTCTTTCTTTTGGCCCGTTATCCTTATCTTCACAGCCTGTATCTTCACCGTAGGAAAACAAGGGAGACAACTGCCTGTTTTGACTCACGCGCCACGTGTGATCACATGAAAAGCAGTGAGGAAGAGGGAAGGGGCAGAGTAAGGGAAGGGAAGCAGAGGAGGGTGGGGGGGGGGGGGGGAGTGGCAGGAGAGAGAGGGAAAAGGGTCCTTGGCTTACCGGCGGTTCCCTCAAAGCATGCGATGTCAGTGAGTGGCAGTTCCAAAGATGCCCCCTTTCGTTGACTGGCCTTTCATGGCTCACGCGTTTTTACTCCATACGCTGGTTGTCATCTCGCACATCAAAACTGATGACAGGACGTTGTTTTGATGCTTCCTTTGATGCTTTTCAAACTTTCATTTGCGCTGTCAAATTTTGTTTCATTTCACAGAGACAAATTCAGGATGCAGTGGTGTAATTTGGTAATTGTTATGATGGAAAGAACTGACGTTTTATTTTCGTTGATGCAACACAAACGATAAACCTTGCTTTGCTCTGTCTGGCAATATGTGGCCAATCTGTGTTCAACATTAATAAGATATTTGTTTCTGCTCCTTCACTTTGATAGAAATGGCATTAAATGGTCTGATCTGGACAGGATGTGAGTTGATATTCATGGCAGTGTTTACTTATGATACTATCTAACGTATCTGTTATCAGTTTATAAAGCAGCAGTTGTTACTAACTACAGTCTTGTTTTTCAGAAAAATTCAATTTCATATTTAAAAAAAAATCTTGCTGAAAATGCAGACTGCAGAGTAACGATCTTTACGATTTAGTCAGCACTACAGGCAAGAGACGGCTGGGAAAATTTTATCAATGAGCTGTTGAAGTTGCCAAGGAAAGGCTAATGTTAAATTTTGCTGAGAACACTCACACACGCGTGCGCGCGCGCACACACACACACACACACACACACACACGCACTCACACACACATAAATCCTTTGATGGTGTTTAGTGACAATAAAAAAAGTTTCAAGTTTCAAGTTTCACACACACACACACACACACACACACACACACACACACACACACACACACACACACCACACACACACAAAACACACACACAAATAGATGACCGAGGCTGGGTGATAACAGACTCAATTTGTTACCTACATGATTAAAAAAAAATAGTTGTCTTGACATGAAAATTGCTGTGCGGAACCTGGTCACTAACCTAGTCGGACCCCACGAACCACTTCTGGCAACCGTCAAACGACGGAAGATGGCATGGTTTGGCCACGTCATTCGTCACAACACCCTCTCCAAAACCATCCTTCAAGGTACCGTTGAAGGAGGGCGCAGACGAGGACAGCAGAGAAAGAGTTGGTCCGAAAATATAAAGGACTGGACCAAAATGACCATGCCAGATCTCCTCACGACAGCCACCAACAGAAGAGCCTGGAGAGAAACGGCGGCTGCCTCATCACGTCCCCCCAACGACCCCAGCGGTCAGGGGAATGACTGGACTGACTGACTGACTGTCATCACTACCATTTTCTTATAGTGATAATTACTGGTTATCACATTAACCTGGCAATTGTGACATTTTTTTTTTCAACTTTGAAAACAGTAGTATTTTAGGCAAGTAAACTCTCAGCGTTGACTGGTCTGTACGTGTTGTAGTGATTTGTGTGGTCAGTCATTACTATGGTTAGCTTTCAGTCATCACTGGTTCAGTAAACTTCCATAGTACTGACCGCTCTGTACGTGTTGTAGTGATTTGTGTGGTTATGTTTTGCCTTCAGTTATTACGGGTTCTGTACACTTCCGTAATGTTGACCGGCCTGTGACTTGTGTGGCTATGGTTAGCGTCCAGCCATCTCGTGTTGTGAAAAGGTAATATTGTTTGTTCATGAGGCCGGACGGGTGTTAGCGGGCGACTGAGAAAGGGCGTTCTTTCACTATGTTTCAGTTTGGTTTCAACCGTTTGACAGCAGAAACATATGTCGTTTTCTTTCTATGTCGTTTTCATGTTCTAGTAAGATGATTGTAGGCGGCTAGTTGATTAATTAGTTAGTTAGCTACCCAGTGAATTATAACTAGTTGATTAACTAGTTAGTTAGCTATTCAGTGAATTATAATTAGTTGATGGCTTAAAAAGTTGATTCTGTCCTTTGTTCTCATCGCATTATTTTCCGATTCTTCTCTTCCCTCCTTTTTTTTTCTTTCTTTCATCTTCCTTTCTTTCTCTTTTCTTCCTTTCTTTCATTCTTCCTTTCTCTCTTTTTTTCGTCTTTCTTTGTTTCTTTGCGTGTTTCTCTCTTTCTGTCTTACCTTTTTTCTTTCTACCTTCCTTCCTTCCTTCCTTCCTTCCTTCCTTCCTTCCTTCCTTCCTTCCTTTTCTTTCTTTCTTTCTTTCTTTCTTTTCCTTTTTTTCTGTCCTTTTTTTCGGTGTGTGTTTCCAGAGAGAAGAGAGAGAGGAGAGAGGAGGGAGAGAGAGGAGAGAAGAGAAAACTGGGTTTTCACGAATTGCCGGGGTCAAATAAACTATTTCTATATGTTGTTACCACGTTTAGAACTGTGCTGCTCAGTCTTTTCGCTATTGCCATGTAGTGGTGAAACAACATACGCTGGTCAGGCTATGGTGTTCCTTTATTCATTTTTGTATTTGTTCATTTATCTATTTGTCTATTTATGTGTTTGTTTATTTGTTTGTTCATTAATTGAATCATTTGTTTACTAATATCAGTGTTTGCTTAATATGTTCGTTTCCTTCAAACCCACACAATATGTTTTAATGTTCCAGATCTCTCTCTCTCTCCCTCTCTCTCTCTCTCTCTCTCTCTCTCTCTCTCTCTCTCTCGTTTCTTTTTGATTCTACTCTCCACTGGTTTTAGCCGTTGGGAATCTCTATGAACATAAGCATTAGCAGTCCGTCGCCGGAAGGAACAAAAAACAGTGACAAGAGATTCAACAAACAAAAGAGCCATTAAACGTAATCCTGTCGTTTTTACACTGTTTGGGCACTCAATTAAGAACTGCTTGGCTGTTGTCTCTCTCTCGCATTTTTGTCCCTTTTCTGTCTGTCCTTATAACTCCGGCCATTTTCTAATCGATGCTTTTTTTTTTTTTTAAATTCAGGCAGTAATAATGTGGAAAACTGTTTGAGAAACTTTGGGGCTAAGGTGAAAATGGGTTGATTCAATAATGAAAAAGGACGGCTGAGAATGGGAAAGACGTCATCTGCTACCACTTACAGACGGCGATGGGAGGTGGACTTTTTCTTCTTCTCCTGCTTCGTTTGGAGGAGTTATGCAAAATGAAGAAAAGATCAAAAAGCACCAGCTGAAAACTGACCGTCGAGGTGCGGGAAGGGGAGAGAAATGAGGGGTGAAGGATTTGAGGGGAGGAAGAAGAAGAAGAAGAAGAAGAAGAAGAAAGAGAGAGAGAGAGAGAGAGAGAGAGAGAGAGAGAGAGAGAGAGAGAGAGGAGAGAGAGGAGAGAGAGGCGGCATGGGGAGGAAGGGGATGTGCAAGATGTCGGTAACGGTGGTCGCGATGATGAGGAAGCGGCGGGAGGGGTAGTGGAAGAGGGAGATGGGGGTGGGCTGAGGAAAAAGGGTAAGAAAAAGATATTGTGATAATGACGACGAGGACGTAGAAGACAAGGATGACGATGATGTCGACGAGCACGGCGACGACGGCAATGATGATGATACAGCTGTTAGAAGCAAAAAAAAAAAAAAAAAAAAAAAAAGTTGAAGAGAAAGCAAGCGAAATGTAGAACTGAAAAGATGATGAAGTGAACAAACAAGAGAGTAAACAAGCAAAAGTAAAAATGAATGAGTGAGTAAATGAACAAGTGAATGAATTAAAAGCACTGCCAGAAAATGACAAGACAGAGAATTGCTGCTCCTGTAACTCTTGTTTAGTCTGCTCATGACACAATCACACAAATAAAAACTGATATAGTTGCTCTAAAGATGTGAGCAATCTTTCACAATCCACAGCAACGGCGGGTAGCCACGGTGGGAAACAAAGGAATAAAGACAGAAAAAGGGCTGAAGAAATAACACCCGAGTTTTTAGCAAACGGAATGTTTCCGCTCCTGAGGGACGCTTCTTTGGGTCATAGAGGTTGTTCAATTACATTCCGTGACTATGACATGATTTTCATTAAACACGTCATTACCGGCATTTTACGTCATCCGCTTAGGAGAGAGAGGGAGAGAGAGGGAGAGAGAGGTCAAGCATGACGGACGAAAGAAAGAACGAAAGGAAGGAAAAAGGGAAGAAGGTGAAGGCGGAGGGTGGGGGGGGGGGGGGGGGGGGGCGAATGATAACCAGCAGAAGACAAGAAGGAAAAAGACAGGAAAAAGAAAGGAACAAAAGATAGATAAAGAAGATGAAGATGAAAGAAAGAAAGAAAGTAAAGGGGATGAAGAGGACGAAGAAGAGCAAGAAGCCCTTTGACAAGTTATTTTCAGAGTCCGTAAGGAGTCGGACCCTTGGCAGTTAGGTGAATGGTGAGATTTACGTTGCGTTTGTCTGGCACTGTTAATTAAACAGTTGTTCCCGGACCAAGGGGGGAGGGAGGGAGGGGGGGGGGGGCAAAAGAAGAAGAAGGAGAAGAAAAAGAAGAGCACAGAGAGAACCGTGGGCTGCAGAGGCAAGGCAGCTGAACTGCCACATCACACCATCCTGGTCATGAAACTCCCGACTCCCTGCAGTGACTTCTTACCTCAATAATACCATATTCATAGTAACACACTAAAAGTTTTATAAGTTAGAGTGCTTTGTGTCATTTTGTCAGGAAATAATCCCGATTATTGCTGAATCCGTTGTTTAAGTAATGGTATAAGGAAGTAGCTTTCATATTGTTGTGCTTTTTATGTCGTTCCACCATTTCCATAGGAACACTTTACAAAACGGGCTTAAGTCACTTTCGAGTTGACAGTGAAGTTGTTCACGTTCGCTAAAAAAATGAACACAGTAACGATTGCAAATTACCAGCATGACGTGTTCGTGTGTGGGCCGTTAGCCCTTCGAATAGGCGTGACTGTGTACGTACTAGTTTAAACGTACAATCGTTTGACCTAGGATGCTTTCGTGTAAACACGAAAAAAGAAAAAAAAAAGAACCCCAACGTTTGTGTGTTTGCTGATGCTGCGACATGTTTACCTTTGTGAAAGGACCCATTCTTCAAATGTGTGTGTGTGTGTGTGTGTGTGTGTGTGTGTGTGTGTGTGTGCGTGCGTGCGTGCGTGCTTGCGTGCGTACATGCGTACGTGCCTGCGTGCGCGCGCGCGCGCCTGTGTGTGTGTGTGTGTGTGTGTGTGTGTGTGTGTGTGTGTGTGTGTGTGTGTGTGTGTGTGTGTGTGAATACAGCGTCTCATCCATTGATAACGTCCAATAAATCAAGAATGGGAGAGTCTCCGTGATTTTGGCGATATGTATGTTTAGTTTGAGTTCTGACGTTTTTGCTGAAGAATCAGTTGATGCGCTTTCTGTCCTGATTTTGGTGAAAATGTCGTTTTGGGACATGACTCGGGAATTTCTGTGCATCCATTCGATAGTGGTCTTCATAGGTTTTACTTGCGATATATGTATATACAGAGCAGCTTCTGCAGCTGAAGAACAAATTCTTTCACTTTACGAAACATTTAAAACTGCCTGTATTAACATTACATCCTTTCTTCAGAAAAAAGAAGAAGACTCCAGCTAGGTTCCAGTACGTTATGGTTTAAAGTGAAATGAAATGGCCAATTCTCTTGCAAAACAAAGAGTGAGGGGGTATACAGACACTGTCCTTAATTCTGTATTAGAATTTTCACCTCAAAAAATACTTCAAGTATTGGAAAATTTTGTAATGTCATTTTCATGACTTCGATTATTTCCAGATCCGCTGTGAGTTTCCATGTCCTGCATGCATACAGGAAGATGGACCTTACCAGTATACGAAGGAGGCCTACTTTGTGCAGTATGGAGATGTTATTGTCCTTCCATACAGGAAGATGGACTTTACCAGTATACGGAGGACACCTACTTTGTGCAGTGTGGAGATGTTATTGTCCTTCCATACAGGAAGATGGACCTTACCAGTATAGGGAGGAGCCCTATTTTGTGCAGTGTGGAGATGTTATTGGCCTTCCATACAGGAAGATGGACCTTACCAGTATAGGGAGGAGCCCTACTTTGTGCAGTGTGGAGATGTTATTGTCCTTCCATACAGGAAGATGGACCTTACCAGAATAGGGAGGAGCCCTATTTTGTGCAGTGTGGAGATGTTATTGTCCTTCCATACAGGAAGATGGACCTTACCAGTATAGGGAGGAGCCCTATTTTGTGCAGTGTGGAGATGTTATTGTCCTTCCATACAGGAAGATGGACCTTACCAGTATACGGAAGAGCCCTATTTTGTGCAGTGTGGAGATGTTATTGTCCTTCCATACAGGTTTTGTTTGGACACTGTTGATGTTTTCTTTAAACCCTTCAGAGGATATCTGGTTTGGATCGTTCATTGCTCATGATGATCCAGGTTGTTGAACTGCTGAGCTGTCTGTATGTTCTGTCCATGGACATATACATATCAATGCTGGGGATGGTGTTGTGGCTGACTATCAACTTGGTCTTTTCGGCGCCGATTTCCATGCCAATCTTGTTGATATTTAAAGTTCTTTAAGACGCATGGCATGTTCTCCTTCGCTGCCTGTCATGACTGAAACTTCGTGATGGTTCTTTCTCCAGTTCAGACTGTTGGCAATATGTTGAAACGAGTGGGAGACAGAAGGCAGGTTTGACAAACTGTGAGTGAGGTATGGAACACTCTCCGACAGCACCCTATATAGCACTGGAACCAGTCGGCTTCGAGTAACGTTGCCAGATGGTGTTAATTAGCGCTTGCCCGACGTTAATTGTTTTTATTCTAGCCCATAGGGCCTCATGCCAAACTCTGTCGAACGCCCTCTTGAAGTCAATGAAACATGGTAGAACTCCCTTTGGCGTTACAGATGATTCACGGAGGCTATGTTGCTTATTAATGATCTATTCGATGGCATTTATACCTTTGAGGAATCTAGCCTGTTTTTTCAGAAATAGCAGAATCCCTTTTTGGCTGTAATCTATTCAAAATGATTTTGAGCATTACTTTGCTGCAATAGCTGATCGAACTGACAGTGTCATAGTCCTGGTAGTGTCGGAGATTTTTGGTGACGGTTTGTGGCTTCGTCCATGGCATGGGCTACATCCCAGGAGCCAAATGTTGTTGGAGATGGCAGTTACAATATCTGTCACTGCCTCTTTGCCATGTTTGAAGAATTCCGCAGGACTGTTATGGATGTCGGCATCCTTCCCACATTTCAGTGATTTCACTGCTAATACAACTTCTTCACAAAGTACTGGATAGCTATATTAATTTGACAGATCTCCTTTGTTCTCAGTGTTGTAGCGTTTAGAATAATATTCCATTCACTTCTTTTATGATGTCTTCTTCCTGCCTGAGATAATGTCCTGAACGGTGCCCAGTTTATTTTTTTCTCCTGTCGGGTCAAGTCTTTTACCATATTTGTGTCGTTTTTTTTTTTTTTTTTTTTTTTTTGTCTATTTTTTTTTCTCAATGACCTCTCATCATTACTCCATCCAGCTTTCCTTTGAATTTCTTGTGAAAACAAACTATTTGTAGCAACTTAGGTGGCATGTACAGTACAATTTTGAAAACCTCTGGACCTACTATTTCTGTCAGTCTCACTTATATCTATGACCTTTGTACTGAGAAATTTAATTACACAATATTTCAAGGGTACCAAAGGACTGTCGTTTGTTCAGATCACGTGATCCACACGACTCTTCAGGTTACAGACCAATATCAGTTCTGTCTAATTTATCTAAAACTCTAAGGGAAAAAACACACACACAACATTAAGCAAATTCTCGAGGCGTACCTGATTACACATCTTTCATTTTGTCCTAATCAAAGGGGATTTAGAGAAGGTCACTTCTGCCACTCAAGTACTTACAGGTCTGGTGGAACAGTGGAATTAAAACATCAAGAGTAATCTTCTCACGGGTAAGTGTGTGTGTGTGTGTGTGTGTGTGTGTGTGTGTGTGTGTGTGTGTGTGTGTGTGTGTGTGTGTGTGATTTTTAAAAAATGTTATTTGCCATGATCTTCTCTTAAGAAAATTTACTCCGTGTGGTTTATCACCAGAATATTTTAAATCTCTCCTTGGTATCACCCGCTTTCATGCCTGTCAATGTTTGTGTCCACCAGGGTTCAGTCTTAGGACCAATACTATTCACAATTTACATCAATGATATATCTCGTCACATCTCGTCATTTTGTGAACATTTTACTGATGACACTTCTGCCCATAACACTGGTGCTAATGTGAATTTAGTGTATGCCGATTTACAGAATGATGTTGGTAAAGTTGTTAATTGGCGAGAGTTTAACAATATAGTACTTAATTCTAAAAAGAATCTAAGCTGATTCTCAAAAAATACTTCTTCTCACTATTGTAAATAATTTGTCTTGGTGTAATCAACTTTCAAAATTATTTTCAAAAGTCAAAAAAAGTATTTCCATTCAATAGAATTAAATAACTTTTACCATCATGATCGGGAACTGCTTATGTTTACAGTGATGTGGATTGTTCCTGAACATACTGGGATTCCTTAAAACATCTCCAAAGTCCATACAGAAGAGTTCTCAAACTAATTCTTCTTAATTATCTTTTCTAGAAGTAAATTATTATAAATGAAAAAAAAACCCATAATTTTCCATTTGAACTCAAAACGTATTTTCAACGAAGGTATCTTCACGTTCAAAGTATTAATAACCGTAGACAACACTACCCCCGTGGGACATTCAGTAAGGCATGTTCGGCATGAGGTATGATATATCCTCCGCCTAAGACCTGATCTCCTCATGACATAGCTCACCAATTCCAGTGGAAAACTGTGGACTGACACCCCAGGGGACATTGAAAACAAGTGCATTCTATCCGCCATCAACACAAACTCTTGTTACAGAGATTTCATGAGACAATTGTGAACGTCTAAATGTGTGTTTCTTCAATTGCATTGCCATAGTACATGATACACGACCGACCTGACCGCCTTCTCCTCCACCACTCTTCTCTCCCTTCCTCCCCACCCCCCCCCCCCCTACCCCCAACCCCATCTCTCTCTCTCTCTGTCTCTCTGTCTCTGTCTGTCTCTGTGTGTGTCTCTCTCTCTCACTCTCTGTCTCTTCTTCTTCTTCTCTTCTTCCTTTCATGCGTAGGTCTGTCCATTCATGTGTGTGTGTGTGTGTGTGTGTGTGTGTGTGTGTGTGTGTGTGTGTGTGTGTGTGAGTAGGAGAGAGAGAGAGAGAGAGAGAGAGAGAGAGAGAGACGATCTAAAAGGAATGTTGAAAATCTGTCAATTACAGAAAACACCGAAAAAACAAAAAGATACTTTAACAAAAGAGTATTCATTAAATTACAGAAAAATTACCATAAAAGGAATCACGAAGAAGTTATTAACAAAAATATATTAACCATACAAACACATTACATTACAATAGCGACACTGACGAATTATCTCACCAAATTATCCCATACAACATTCTTTCACCATACTCGCACTCCCCTCTCTCACCCCACCCCACCCCTTCTCTCTCTTCTCTTTCTCCTTCTTCTCTTCTCTCACCCACACCACACTCCGCTTCTTTCTTCTCTATACTCACGTTTACTTGAACTTGTATCTTGCGCACGTGCGCGCGCGTGCACACACACACACACACACACACACACACACACACACACACACACACACACACACACGGTCTCATGCACACACACACACACACACACACACACACACACACGCTCACATGTGTGTGTGTGTGTGTGTGTGTGTGTGTGTGTGTGTGTGAGAGAGAGAGAGAGAGAGAGAGAGAGAGAGAGAGAGAGAGAGAGAGAGAGAGAGAGAGAAGACAGCGACAGTTACTGCAGATTCGTTCCGCGGCCACCCATTGGTGGACAGCCGATGAACCCTAACGGAAGCTGGCAAAGGCAGAGCAGAGTGACAGCCGCTGACAACCCAACCCCCTTTCTTCCCCCCTTCCGCCACTCTTCCTCATTGTCAATACTAACTGCACAGCTTCCCGCGCCATCTCGCCGCCAGCTAGGAACGACAACTGGGCGGACCCAAGCCCAACATCATTATCTTCACCAGCCGTATAAATCTCACGCAACATCTCGCGAAAAGTGCCATCATCGGAAAAAAAAAATTAGTTGGTAAAAGCTGAAACTGTCGGAATTTTCTGGCTTCAAAGAGAACGACACGAAGAATAGCGCGTGATTTCATCAGGAGACGATACAAGCAGCGAACAAATATGTCATAAGCGTAGAACAAGCTGCACGTTTTTAAAGTAGTTGTACGAACTCAGAATTCCTGAATGCATTTCGTTTGAACCTGCGTATTCTTTTATCTTTCACAATTACAGCAGCGGCGGTCTGTTGTCTATGGACCAGCCCGTACATCTCACTGGGAAAACTGTCACATTCGTCAGTGAACTTTACGTTTTCGCGGAATTTTTTTTTTCACCTCAGCTGTTTGTAACAGTATTGAAATGCCAGCACAATAATCTAATCAGTGACATAGTCTTGTCGATTCCCGAAGTGTAGCTTGAACTAGCAAGCGTTCAGTGCTTCTGTCTGATGACTTCTCTCTCTGGATTTGCCGAAAAATTACGCTGTTGCAGTGACAATTACTGTGAAACGCATCTGCGCTTTTAAGTTTTATTTTAAATGAGATTTTATCCAAGATACTGGAATTGTGCATTTACACTTATTCGTGCGTGGGGAGACAATCCAGAATAGAAGACATGATGGAGACAATCACCGCAGACAACAGTATCCCACATATCGTCCGAGACAATGTTGTGGACAAATTCATAGACGATACTAACGACAACTGTGGAGACGACTCCAAGGACAACTCAATAGATTCTCATCGACAGGAAACATCCGACGACACTCGTGATCCAACTATTCTCCGCGCATGCCGGAATTTGTCTCAAGGGACTAAACGAACCTTCTCCATCAGAGACATCATTGGGGAAGACAGCTGTGCGAGACAAACGGCGGGAAACCGGACTTCTCCAGCCAGGGAAACGACTCCTGAACCGGGAGAAAAGGCGGAGAAAGAGACGAGTGTTCCGGAAGAGACTCAGACGTCAAGCGAACTGACCGCCACTGACCCTTGTCCGTCCACCTCCTTCCCACCCCTTCTTCACCCACTGTGGGCTCCGGCTGAGGCACCCCCGACCTCCTTCCCTTTTCAAGGAGGGGTCACTTGCATTGAGGGCCTGGCCAGGGGAGGGTACTCCGGCCTGCCTTCTTCCGCCTTGGGTCAGTCTGAATGGATGTTCCAGAGCCTGTACCAGCGCCACCTGTGGATGGAGGGTGAGTCTGCATAGCAGAGACCATCACTGTGCCCCCACCCCCTTCCCTTGCCCTCCATTCCTCTCCATACCTCCTGGTCTCTGTTTCCTTATGAGTTTATGACAAAACGCATTTTGGTGACTGTAAAAGTTAAACATTTGAAACACTTAAAATTTCAAGTTTATATGTATCTGTCAAAATAATAATAATAATAATAATAATGAATACTTATATAGCGCCTATTCTCGGCTAGAGACCAAGCTCTAAGCGCTTTACAATCAACACTCGCTTACACAACGGGCTGCCTACCTGGGTAGTGCAGGACTGAAGAGCTGCCAGCTGGCGCTTCATTCAGTCGTTTCCCGTGTCATCCAGTCAATATCGTTCAATATCGTTCACTCAGTTTCTTTACTTCCTTCATTCTTTCCATTTCTTACGCAGGGTGCATGCTGTGTGTAACGTGTCATCCATACCAACGGCCAAACTGGCCTACTCTTCCGAAAGTTGGTGATGGGATTTTACGTGTGTGCAAAATTACTGTGACCATCATTATTGGACTGTCCAGAGCTTGTTCACAACCAGTTTGAAGCAGAAATGTCTTAATACTGTTTTATAAGCAGAATAGTTTTTGCGTTGATTTATAAGCAGAAAAGAGTGAATACTGTTTTATAAGCAGAAAAGTCCTAATATTAAGTTACATGCGGAAAAGTCTTAATACTGTCTTATAAGCAGAAAAGTCTTAATGTTGATTTATAAGCAGAAAAGTCTGAATATTCATAGCATTCAAAACGAAAGCCGAGTTCCGTGTTCTGTGGTCACGGGTAGCCATGGGTCTGCGCCTTGAAAAGTCAGGATCGGCTGGCACTGGAGCGGCACCTGCCGTAGGTGTACAGGCCGATAACGGGAGTGACAGTCCCTGTCACAGCAGCTGCCCGTGAAAGTCTGTCTGCAGGCGGAGCTTGTTGCCTTTTCTGCTGTCTTTCTTTTCACTTCATCTGACGCAAGCTAGAGTTCTTCCCCGCTGCACAGGTTGTGATTTAGTTATTTCCTGTCTCCCGCAGCACATGTTGTGATATAGTTCCTGTCTCCCGCTACACAGGTTGTGATTTAGTTCCTGTCTCCCACACCACAGGTTGTGATTTAGTTCCTGTCTCCCACAGCACAGGTTGTAATTTAGTTCCTGTCTCCCGCTACACAGGTTGTGATATAGTTCCTGTCTCCCGCTACACAGGTTGTGATATAGTTCCTGTCTCCCACACCACAGGTTGTGATATAGTTCCTGTCTCCCGCAGCACAGGTTGTGATTTAGTTCCTGTCTCCCGCTGCACAGGCTGTGATTTAGTTCCTGTCTCCCGCTACACATGTTGTGATTTAGTTCCTGTCTCCCGCTGCACAGGTTATGATTTAGTTCCTGTCTCCCGCGCGAATGATCGTGGGCAAGGTCTTCCCATCCATAGCGGCCTTCATGTTTCTTTCATGTCGCTTTCATGGCCGTCTTTGACTAGCAGCTGGGTGTGGCCTTGAGTTGTCTCTTCTGTCGTGAGCTTGCCACACAGGGATCAGACCCTCCTGCATCCTGTGCACGTGGAGCCAGCGAGGGCGACGTTGTCGAGGCAGAGTGTAGATGCTGGGTGTAGCAGCACGTGTGAGGACCTCGTGGTCTGCCATGCGGTCTGACCGCCTGATGCCCAGAATCCACCTCCGGCTGTGAATGTGGACAGTGTTGAGCTTCATTTCCTGCCCTGGTGGCAGTCTTCATGACTCGAGTCCCGTGTCTTCTCCATAAACACGTTCGTGAAGTGTTGTGATCCTGACACCTACAAATACACTTTTTTTCTGCGCACTCACGGCAACTTTATTCAAACTGCATATCTCAGCCCCTTACTGAGCAGTCAGATGGACTTAGCTTTAAAGGGCTTTGAAGAAAAAGTAATGAATCATTATTAAGTATATACAACTTTGAAAGATACACAAGGCAGTTTTGGTCTACTTACAATATTCCTATAAAACTTCGATGAAAAGAGATAGATAGATAGATATATAGATAGATAGATAGATAAATAGATAGATAGACAGATACATAGATAGATAGCTACCGATTCACAATAGCTACAACATCTTAATTTTTAAAAAAAAGTCTATCTCTCGCTGCTTGGTATTCACTTTTTCTAAACGCATTATTGCTCTTTTTCGAACGAACTTTCAGTTGAAAGTCTGGAACAACATTACAGAGATGATTCGGTTTCATTTTCAATAAATGATATTGTCACCTAAGAACAAACTAAACAATTCACATTACAGATAAGCATCGCAACACGCCTTATATCCTCAAATTTCTCAAGCAAATTGGTCAATGAAACAGGAAAACAATGTAAGGTAATGTTGCTTATAGCCAAACCGACCGCAAAGGGCCTTTTCAGGGCTGTCACCGCGTTGAAGTCAACTCGTCATTATTTAATTTAAAAGAAAAAATCACACGACCCTTTAAAACACATCTAAAAACACACCGGATATTTTGTTTAAAATCTTTCCTCCGTAACATCTTAGATCAGATGAAAAATATTAATCTCCTTCAGAAATTCAAAGGTCACATTAGGTGGGACATCCCTGAACAAGGTTTTCATGGAGTCTGCTGTAAAGTGTTTATGTATCACATCATGCAAGTCCGAACACTCTAAAACAATCACTGTGAGTGGTACATCAACTGGAATGCACCACGGAGCTTCTTCACCTTTTAAAAGATAAGAATGGGTGTAAAAGGAGTGGCACTAAACTGTTCCTTGTTTACGGCCGCCTCGGGAACATGCAAAACCTCTTTCAGGTTTAGACGGATTTTAAACAGTTTGACATCGGTCTGCGAGTTCCATTCCTCTTGCCAAAGGTTTTTGACATAAGCCTGACATAAGCTCAACTCTTTGTTTGTGGCACTCTTGGCAAGTTCATCAACCATATCACCTTGCTTAACACTACGTGAACACAAGAGATAATCTGTAAACTTACTGTCAGATCTACGGTGATATCATTGTACATATATCTAGCACATTGATACAGTTTGTCCTCAGTGCCGGTCTTTTTGAAGCACTGACGAGTGCATAGAAACAGAATCAAAAGCTTTTACGAAGTCTAATGCACCATGGTTTGCAGTTTTAATAAAACTGCTTTTTGATGACTGCCGAGAGTGTAAACATTTGACAGATAACGTAATTAGCTTTTTTTAAGCCCGCTTGATATTCACTAGTGATTTTATTTTGTTCATTGATGCTGTCCACAGTTTGTAATACAATCGTATTGTTTGCCATTTTTACCATCAAGTGATATGTCTCTGTAGTGATAGACTATTAGCGGAATCTTCTTTTCAGAAGCGGAAAAATACTGGATATCTTCCTATTTTCGGGATATAGTCCTCAGTCAGAACGATCACTCAAAATAGTACTACTGCAAATACATGATTTCAAAAACGAAATCTATGGAAATTATGCTAAAATTCATTTGAGAGGCTGATACTGTTCGTCAACAAAATGATGACGCAGTTCATTTTCAAAATAATATTACAAGTACGTGATTTCAAAGACCAAATATGGGGAACGTTTTGTCAAAACTGAAATGACTAAATCAAATTAAAATCGAAACTAAATTTGGTGAACAACTATTATGCTCTGTTTTCTTTCTTCCCAATGTTGTTGTTGTTGGGGTTTTTTTTGTTTTGTTTTTTAATTTTCTGTTTGAGCTTTAGTATGGCACTATCGTTAAAATCAAATTTCACGAAGCATTTCATGACACCTTTCTTGTGCTAGTTTTAGTCTGTCACTATTCCTGATCAAATAGGCGTCATCTCTATCACTTGGGTGGTTTTTTTTTGTTTTTTTTTACGGCTAGGCATTTCGTTTGCTCTTTGATATAACAATTAAGAGGAACAAGAAGAAGGAGTGGAAGAGAAGGAGAAGGAAACAAAAAAGAAAAAAAAAATGAGGAAAATGGGAAGGGGAGAGAAACAAGGACAGAAAAGAAAAAGAAGGGAATAATGAAGTAATACGATAAAAGAAGATGAAGAAAAATGTAGAAGAAAAAGGAAAAAAGACGGAGGGAAAAAACGACCAAAAAAAGTTTGTTGAAGAAGCATCAAGATAAAAAAAAGAAGATTACATTCGAAATCAGATGAAAATTGTTATTTTAAGTTACTTATAAATGCAAAGACAACTAGCAGGGCATTCGGGTGAACGTAGACCGCCACGGTCGAACGGATCATGGATCCGTCCATTGATCCACATAGGCAATGCGGATCCGTACTAAAATTTACAGAATTCGTCCTACCGTCACAGTTCCACTTTCCACTAAGATTGATTCCAGTCGATGCGGTGATTCTGGCAGACAACAGACGGGTGAACACAACTTTCTAGACGAAGCTAGTTAGTTTCAGGGGGAAAAAAGGTAGCAGGGACATATGGGGAGCCGAAGGTGGGGGTTTGGTGGGAACAGGATGTCGGTGTGTGTGTATGTTTGTGGATTGTGTAATGGGGGAAGGGTAGGAAGTCTATACGACCACATTTATTGCACAAACTGTTATAAGGTTTAAATGTCTGGTCCTTGCATTCAATGATGATAATAACGAGAAACTTCCTAAAGCGCTCATTCTAACTATGTAGGGTTACTGGGCGCTTTACAATTTAATGTTAACTCTTTAAGATCTGAAACACACACACACACACACACACACACACACACACACACACACACACACACACACACACACACACACACACACACGTGCGCGCGCGCTCGTGCACGTGCACGCACCACTCCCCATCCCATTTCAAAATCACTACTCCAGAAACATGAGTGACATAATTTTGTAATTTTGGCCCAAGTCCCTGCGATGTTCATGTACAATGTGCTTTGACTGATATGCTTTGACGCGTGTGACACCTTGAGAAGTGATTGAGGAACAAAAGGAGAGATCGGTCAGGACTGACTCACCAGGGGGTTGAGGTTGAGCACGTGCCCGCCGACGAGTGGTTTGTTTCGGGCATGAAATGACTACGGAAGATAACACCAGCACCAACGATCCACAATGTCAAGTCTTCAAGAGACAACCCACAAGAGGAGACACCGCACTCCTGCTGAGTCCGTCTGATGGTGCACAGTGGTGCCTGTTCTGATCCAACATACGCAGGACACCATACACTAAGCCCCCTACTGACGACAGTCATTGCTTGGTCGCGGAACCAACGTGCGTGAGTGTCCACCATGTCTGTCCGGCGACAGTCCCCGTGAGATCGCCCACACCGGCGACCTCCACGCCAAATCACCAAGGGCACAGACGTGGTGAGAAAATCGAAACTGCGGTCACCATGAAAGCAGGGAATGCTGACTGATGAGGATGAGAATGGTGAATTAAGATGATCCTATGGGATCCCATTCCAGTCTCAGACTGCATGACAGGGCTGTACTCTACGCTTACATTCTGAATGTAACCCGGCGTCAATCAGGCCTGACAGATACAGACACCTGCAGTGTTGGTCAGGATATTTGAGCAACATTCTCAGAGACGCATCTGTAAAGTGGGTGAACT
>CM065745.1:34001099-34013599 GCA_033310375.1 Conus canariensis
GGAAAATCTTCTGACTCTATGAATTTGTCAGTCTCCTCTACAACATTATCTGCTAGAGTTGTTTGACTCTACAATATGGTTTGTTTGTTTTTTTGTAAAATAAGACCTGCTCTTGAAGAATATCACTCTATTTAGTTAATACTTCTCCCGATTCTTTACAAAGCCTTGTGATAACTTTTCGTTTTCCCCTAGCTTTTTCTAAGTTGCAGAAATACTTAGTATTTTGTTCCCCATCTTGAATCCATTTAACTCTGGCTCTAATTTGTGCCCCCTTTGCCTCATTCAGTTGCTTTAGTTCTAATTTTTGTTTTAAATGCGTATACATGGCTTGCGTCTTTTCACATGTAGAGTCTTGAACAAGCTTTTTTCAATTTCTGAAATCTTTAGGTTTACCATCAGAGAACTGTTTTTTCTTTGGCAAGATAGTTCTTTTACAAATTCGCTACAAAAATGTCTTATATCAGTTTAACACATTTCCCATATACTAATATTGGATAAGTTATCATAACGGCCATTGTTAAACTGTTTATCCAACAGGTTATTCATTCTTTGTACAAATTCATTGTTTTTTTTAAATAACTGTTGTTAAATTTCCAGTAACTAGATCCAAGGGTGAATTGACTTTGATTCAATTCAGTTATCACATCTTTATGGTCAGAGTTTGGATCAGTCAAATGTTCGCATGATACGCAATCATTCAATATGTTATCTGATTAAAAAAACAAACAAACAAACAAAAAAACAATAGACGAGCCGACGAGCTACGAATGGATTACGCCTGTGCAATGTAAAATCATGTTCATTTACATGAATTGCTCTCCAACCATCACTCAGTTCTAGCTCTTTAGATAACTTGTTAAACTCTCGTATTTCGTTTTCACCATGAGGTTTTTGTCTGATACTACATCAAATGCGTTCCTCAGGACACAGTTAAAGTCTCCAGACATAACAAGATTTTTGCCACTGTAATCTTTGCATTTTTCTTGAATTAGTTTTAAAAAAGCCAACTTTTCAGCACTAATGTTTGGAGCATATATGTTTACTAGATATAAAAGTCATATTTATCATGACAGACTGAAACCATCAAGATTCTGTCTTGTACCATTTCCAAGGTTACTTTTCCAGTGAAGTGTTTAGCCACTAAAATCACTTCTCCCTTGCTTCTGTTGGTTCCTCCATTATAGAAGATTCTGCCTCCCTATTGTTTTTCCCACACTGACATCATTATCAGTGATATGAGCTTCTTGCAAACAAAGTAAATAATGGAATATTGATGTTCTCATAAATTTGTTTTTCAGTCCTCTACAATTCAGAGAAATTATGTGTACTTTATCCATTGATAATTAATATATATTAGGTTTGGATTCTTTTGTTTTTTATCTCTTCTATGTTTACCTGTTTGTTTAGTGTGTAATTTCATACCAAATATCTCCACAACTCGACACAAGGGGAGCTTTTCAAAGTCGCAGTCCATTTTCGAGAGCCAAGACGTCATCAAAGGAACAGTCCAAGTAATGCCAAGCATTAATGGCATACGTCCACGTCGGCTGGCCCATCCTGGGTAGTTTTACGGCGACGGAAACCGCCTCGGTCCTGTTTTGCCTTTTTTTTTTCTTTTTTTTTTTAACCATCTTTGTCACGACTGGCAGTGTCCAGAAAACGGCGCCGTTTGGGAGTTTCCGACCGTCGGCGAGTCGGACTCTGCAGCTCCAGGGAGGCTTCCAGTGTGGTCTGCCGAATGCTGGAGCGTCCTCTGTCCTGGCGGATATTCTTTCTTTCTCTCCTTTTCTCATCACTCTGCACCTCACACTCATGCACCTCTCTCTCATCCTCACTCTCCCCCTCCCTCTCGCTCACCTTCCCCTTCCTCTCATCAGTCACCCCGATACCCGTGGCTGAGCTGACGCTGTGAGGTCGCAAGACGGGTCCCCTCGTTTGTGCCCGGTCTTCCTGCAAGACCTGCACACAGTTTCCTTCACACATACAGAGGCATGGTGGTTTTCTTCTTAACAGTTGGAACACACACCTGGTCTTTTCACAAGGTTCTGTTCTTTATGGTATATTTTAGCTGTGAAAAAAGAGACCTTGAGTGTTTTTTCGAGGGAAACAGATGGAACTGTTGTAAAAATGAATCGACGTCCAGTGAGGAAACGTGTCAATTTATTGTCATTGTCCAGCGCTCTTTCGCATTTTAATGACGAACGAAGTTCACATCCCGCCTTTAATATGGAATGTTCAATGTTACTGTGAACAACAGATATAGGTATGTTATCAATAAATACCGTGGTTGCGGGCTTCCCCCGGTTGACCCCTCAGAATGAATGGATTCTTGTTCATTACTTGTAGCACTGTACCTCTGAGGCGTAGACCCTGGGTTAAAAGGTGTGATCTTGCCTATCCGGTGGCCGGGTAGATCCTCCACAGTCCACCGACCTGCTGCGCACCAACCACCGATCCTTGTCCAGCGGTGCTCTCGGCTGCCAAACAGACCTCGAGAACAGTGGCCGGGCGGTTACTGTCAGTGTCAGGTATATCTCTTGCTTTCAGAAAAACGCTCGTGGCCATTTTCGCAAAGACGACAGCATACTTCCACGCAAAAGAAGAAGAAAAACAAACAAAAAACAAAGAATAAAAAAGAGACTAAACGACGAAGTGTCGATAAAGTGAACGGAAAAGATTCCGAAACGGCTATAGTTCGCTTAGACACATACTGCACGGCAGGGGACAGAGCTGTCACAGAACACAGCTCACATACTGCACGGCAGGGGACAGAGCTGTCACAGAACACAGCTCACATACTGCACGGCAGGGGACAGAGCTGTCACAGAACACAGCTCACATACTGCACGGCAGGGGACAGAGCTGTCACAGAACACAGCTCACATGCTGCACGGCAGCGGACAGAGCTGTCACAGAACACAGCTCTCATACTGCACGGCAGGGGACAGAGCTGTCACAGAACACAGCTCACATACTGCACGGCAGGGGACAGAGCTGTCACAGAACACAGCTCACATACTGCACGGCAGGGGACAGAGCTGTCACAGAACACAGCTCACATACTGCAGGGCAGGGGACAGAGCTGTCACAGAACACAGCTCACATACTGCACGGCAGGGGACAGAGCTGTCACAGAACACAGCTCACTTTCGGCGTGGTATGAGAGCACAGGTACAACGCGTCTATTCGGGGCGGCTGACACTCACCGAATCCCACCCATTCACTCATCCATTCACTCACTCATTTATCTATTTTTTTCTTTCTTTGTCAATTTATTTCCCTCATATTTTCCTTTTCTTTTTAACGATGATGAGCCTAGCTATCTGCCCAATCACTCCGACAAATGCTTTAACCATTCAACCATTCATCCATGGATTCACTCATTTGTTCATGTATTTCTTTATGATTTTCTGTCTCTGTTGTTCTTTTCTTTCTTTTTCTTTCTTTTCTCTCACGCCTTCATTTACTCTTTTTCTTGTCTTTTTAATCACTTTTGCAATGTCTCTGTGTTTTCTTTCTTTCTTCGGTTTATATCCGTCTTTCTCACATTCATTGATTCATTATTCTTCTTTCCTTCTCCATCTCATGCTTTCCTTTCGATTTCAAAGATCAACGGTGACTTCCGCTGTCTACACAGCTTTAATGAACTCAGTCATTCAGACAGGTACTTCAGTCATCCATTCATACGTTTTTTGTCTTTTTCTTTTCATCTGTCCCTCTTCCTTTTAAATGTTCAGCCTTCCTCTCTCTCTCTCATTCTTTTATTCTTTTTCTCATTCATTCATTTATTCATTTTCTAGTTTAATTTTTTCTTAGTCTCTCTTTTTTTTTTCTTTCTATTCATCTTCTGTCTTTGTAGCATACAAGATTTGATACATTTTCCTTTCTACCTTTTTATTTCTGGTTTCCTTTCGACCTTTTAGTTGGAGGATGACTTCCACAATCTACACAGCTTCAGTCCACGTAGTCAGCCGGTCAAGGGCTAATATCAATCAATCAATCAGTCAATTAAGTAAGTAATCAATTCATAGATATTAGCTCTTTGCCTTTGCCTTTTCCTTCTGTATTATTTTCTTTTTTATTAATTCATCTATTCATTCCTCTCTCTCTCTCTCTCTCTCTCTCTCTCTCTCTCTCTCTCTCTCTCTCTCTCTCTCTTCAGCTTTGCATTCATCCATTAAATAATTAATTTACTTGTACATTCAATTTTTTCTTTTTTTTTGTTTGTGTGTTTGTTTTTGTTTTGTCTTTGGGTTGTGTGTGTGTGTGTGTGTGTGTGTGTGTGTGTGTGTGTGTGTGTGTGTGTTTACTTCTCCTTTCTTTTTAGAATATTTCTTCTCTCATTTTTTAATTAATCCTTTCTTTCTTGCCGTTCCGCCGTCCCCCCCGCCCCCTCCCTCCCCCCCCCCCCCCCCCCCCCCCATCTTTTCATCATATTTTCTTTCCAAGTTTAAAATAAAGTGGTGTTCCTTGTCATCAGCAACTGGCTCGATGACTGTTTTCAAATACTTCATTCATTCCTTTTACCATCTTCTCTCCTTTTAGCTTTGTTTTTTTTTTTTCTTTTTCTCGTATAATTATCTTTCATTTGTTCTTTTTTGTGTTCCATGACTTTATTTTTATTCATCTATTTTTCTCTTTTTTTATTTTCATTTCATTCATTATTTTTTTTTTCCTTTTGTCTTTGAATTTCGTTTTCTCTCATTCGTTCATTTTCCCACGAGTCATTGATTTATTCACACACGCATTAATTTTTATCTTTCTGATCCTCTTTTCTCCCTTTTTCTCATTATTATTATTTCTTTTTCTTCTTGATTTAGTTCATTCTTCTTTTCTTTAATTGTTTACTATGTCTTTCTTTCTTCTGTGTTTGTTACTTCCGTCCTGATGTTTTCATTTCGATGTTGAAACCCAAAGGTATCCCCGGCCATCTGCAACGGACTTCGTCATTCACTCGTGCTTCCTTCATTTATCACTTTGTTGTTGTTGTTGTTGTTGTTGTTGTGTTGTTGTTGTTGTTGTTGCTCTCCTCCTCCTCATCCTCCTTCTTCTTCTTCATTTCTTTTTCTTCCTCTTCTTGTTCTTGTTCTTGTTCGTGTTCTTCTTCTTCTCCTTCTTGTTGTTTTCTTCTTGTTGTTGTTGCTGTTCTTCTTGTTCTTGTTCTTGTTCTTGTTGTTGTTGTTGTTCTTCTTCTTCTTCTTCTTCTTCTTCTTCTTCGTCGTCGTCGTCGTCGTCGTCGTCGTCGTCGTCGTTGCTGTTGTTGTCGTCTTATTCTTCTTAGTCGTCTTCTGATTCTTCTTATCCTTCTTCTGGTTGTTTACATTGTTCTTTTTTTTCACATAAAATCTTTCTTTTTGTCATGTGGTGCTTTTTTCTTTCTTTTTTTTTCCCCTGTCATTCTGTCTTTTGTTTTGTTTTTAATTTTTCATTTCTTCCCTTTCCTTTTTTCAAATCATGTTTTGTTTTCGACTTTTGTATTGACTGTTATTCTTCATTGTTATTTTTGTTATTTCATTACTCTTTCGCTTATTTGTTTAATTTTTATCTGACTTTCTGCAATTGATTTTGCTGATGGTATGATGTATGTGTGCGTGCGCGCGCGTACGCGCGCTTGTGTGTGTGTGTGTGTGTGTGTGTGTGTGTGTGTGTGTGTGTGTGTGTGTGTGTGTGTGTGTGTGATTTTGTTTTGTTTCTTTTCTCATTTTTCCTTCATTGACGTTTTGTTCTTATTTTTCGTTTAATCAACTCTTCTTTTTGATATTCAACCTCAGCGACAACCCTCGCAATCCACACAGCTTTAATTCATTCGTGTTCGCCTCCTATTTTCCTTTCCATGGTAAAACTCTACCGTGACCCACACCATCTGCACCATGTTTAACGTCTCAGTCATTCAGTCAGCTTCCTGACCTTTGGCTCCCTCCAGCTCACCTGTTATTTTAGGATCTCTCTCTCTCTCTCTCTCTCTCTCTCTCTCTGTGTGTGTGTGTGTGTGTGTGTGTGTGTGTGTGTGTGTGTGTGTGTGTGTGTGTGTGTGATTGGTATCTTTGTCGTGTGTTCGGTCATATGTTCGTTTTATATTTATTTGTTCTTTGGTTTGTTAATTATTAAACATCTATCTCTAGATGTGGGGTCCAGGACTGTTAAAACAAAAAGCACGACAATTGAAATAAAGCATAATAAAATAAAAGAATAAAAATAGAAAAAGAAACAGAAAAAAAAGAGAAAAAGAAAAAGCGCAAGGAAGTCCCAGTATTTCTACCCTGCCACTAGCTCGGTGCACACCCTCACACTAACAGTGACAACGGGAAAGACACTGTCTCTGTCGTGCAGCACACATTCAACGTTTAACTCCCCTGAACCCGCCCTTTGTTCCGGATCAGCCCGGTTCCGTCATTCCTTGGGCTGTCCTTGGGCCAGACTAACTCCCTGGAACACTCGGTGGCCTCACATCGCTTGTCAAGTGTTTGCCTCATCTCGCTGAACGATCCTAGAGAAACCCTTTAATCCGGATACGCGCTACAGATCAACACCAAAGATCCGCACCATACATTCGCACTACAGATCCGCACAACATATATACATTGCAGATCCCCTACTACAGATCCACACTACAGATCAGCAAAACAGATCCGCACCACAGATTCACTCTACGGTGCCTCAAACAGATCCACATACAGATCCACATTACAAATCCGCAGATCCACACTAGAGATCCACATTACAGATCTGCACCTCAGAACCGCACTACAGGTTCACACTACAGATCCTCACCTCAGAACCGCACCACAAATCCGCACCACAGATTCGCCTACAGGTCCTCACCTCAGAACCGCACCACAAATCCGCACCTCAGAACCGCACCACAAATCCGCACCACAGATTCACCTACAGATCCTCACCTCAGAACCGCACCACAAATCCGCACCACAGATTCACCTACAGATCCTCACCTCAGAACCGCACCACAGATCCGCACTACACAGATCCGGACCACGGAGTCGCACTAGAGATCTGCACGACAGATTTGCACTGCAGACCGGCACCAGAGATCCACACCACAGATAAACACAACAGATCAACACTGCACCACTGATCTGCACCACAGATCCACACCATAGCTTCACACTATAGATCTGCACCACAGATTCAGACTATAGATCCACACCACAGATCATATTACAGATTCACATCACAGATGCACACCACAGATCCACATCATAGATCTACACCACAGATGCACACTACAGAACCATACCACAGATGCACACCACAAATCCATACTACAGATTCACATAACTGATCCATGCTACAGATTTACATCACAGATCCATGCTACAGATTTACATCACAGATGCACACCACAGACCAACACCACAGATCTATACCACAGATTCGTATCACAGATTTACACCACAGATCCGCGCTACTGATACACACCACAGATCGACACCACATACCAACATCACAGATCCAAACTACAGATCCATAACGCAGATCCTCGCCACAGGTCCACACCACAGATCCAAACCGTATATTCACACCAAATCTCCAAACCACTGATCGACACCACAGATCCTGACCACAGTTCCACACCATAGATCTATACCACAGATCCATATCATATATCCACACTACAGATCCATACCACAGATCCACTCCACTTTTTTTTTTAACTCAAGGATGAAGAATTTAGGTGGTACCTTGTCTTCCAGCCTATCATAATCTTCCTGTCTGTCACAGCTGTTCTACACAATAAAATATGCTATCAGATAGGGACAATTACATAGTAACAGACAGCAATAACTCAGGCAAATTCAGCATTAATGATAAAATCAATATAAAGATATTAACTGCTAGAACAATGACTATTAATACTAGCCTATTGATAATGAAAACAATAATGGTACTAGATATACGAAAAGATGACAATCTAAATATTTTAAGTACAACAGTTAAAACATATGTATCTGAAACTTATTCTGATCATCTTAAAGGGGTTCTCATCCATTTTTACAAATCTATTTTGACCAAATACACGGTTTTGGTATGTGGTCGTATTGCGAAACCCAGCCCCGAATCAGCCGCCTGTGCTCTCATCTTGCAGTGAGAGCAGCATTTCCTGCGGACTGGGAAAGCGAGAGGCTGAAACAGGAACGAGAGCCTCGATTTCGATAAAAGGGGGGTTTCCCGATTGATGACGTAGAAAAGCCAAGTCGCTCTTCGTGTTCCGCTGAAGTGAGATGGGGCGAATGTGTGCTGTGTCTGGTTGCGGAATTTCATCAGGAAATAAGCAAAGAGTAAGCGTTCATGCTTTTTCAGGTGCCTCCAGTCAGTTTAGGTGATTGTGGATAAATTTTGTCACCACAACGAGGAAAGATTTTGTTCTTCGGGACAGTTATCATGGCATTTGCGGTCGTCACTTCGAAGAGCACAGTTTCCAAGACCAACACACCAGGAAGGTAAAGGTGGAAGCTGGAATTAGGGTCTGAAGACAGCTGAAAGAGGATGCTGTGCCAACTATTATAACAGAAAAATGTATTAAAGCACTCTCTGTTCATTCGCCAGCTGCAAGTGCAAGCCTCAAACGCAACAGTGACACCGATTGTGTCAGGAGCAAGAGAGCCAAACAGAGACGTAAAGAAGGTAAGGTTTGTGGAATGGGTGGTTGATCTTTTTGTGTTTCATTTCATTCACAGTGTATGGTTGGTTGTAAAGATAGTTGTTGGTTTTTGTTGAGTGTTGGCATCAAACTGAAACATACGTTGTTACTGTCATAGTGGCAGTCAGTCAGTCACACTGCCTGCTGCCACTGAAACTGTTGCATGTTTGTGATTGATTTTTTTCCCCCTGCTGTTACTGTTTCCAACAAAACTGAAGTTACGATTCTTATTAACAAGAAAGTGACCATGTCCACAAGTAACAACTTGTTGGACTCCAGTGAATAATAGTTTGGGTTTTTACTTTTCAGGACATTACTGAACACCAGGCACCCCTGCAAGTTCAAGTTTCCGCCCAACAACCATATGCTTTAGTAAGTGAATTATTCAATACTATTTGGACACAGGATGGTGACTTAGTGTGCATTTTAAGATATATGCAGGTGTGGTATGTCTGTATGCTATAAACTGCCCTGGTGAGTAAGAGAATAATGAGCTTAGATCTGCAGCTTAGATCTGATGTACGGCACGTCACGCATCAGTTTTTAAAATAACAGCCAGAATCTTTGACTGCAATATATAGTAACAGACTCCTCAGATTCTAATTGTCATTGTGGAACTTCAGAATTTAAGTGGAGGGAATGAGATTGAAAATGAGGAATGTAAAAAAGTGTGTGTGTGTGTGTGTGTGTGGTGGGGGGGGGGGGGGGGGGGGGGGGGGGACTGAAAGTGAACAGCAATTGAAAAGATTTCTACAGCAGGGAAGAGAATTAGTATGATACTGCATCAGCTGACAAACTCCTGTTCAAAGGAAAAGGCATTATCTGATAGATCTAAACAACTGAAGGAAAATGTGGTTTATCACATAATCATTTTAAAGTTATTTACATACTACGGTAATGTGTGTGTGTGTGTGTGTGTGTGTGTGTGTGTGTGTGTGTGTGTGTGTGTGAACAGATGTATGTATGTGCATGTGTATATCATGTACTATCTGTGTCGTGCGTATGTGTGTACATGTACATAATATGGTCAACCTGTAAAAATAATGTCGAAGGAACTGCCTGGAAAGAAACACAAGCGTCTGATGGCGAGGGAGGTGATACTGTACAAGGAGCTGTAGGTTCAAACTGGTACGGCTGAACTCCATACACTTCAGTGGAAATTTCACGTTCGATGTCCTCTTCGTTGGAACTTGACTCGTAGCTGGGAGCATCTGCCATTATCGCCGGAAAATAGTTGAGTTTTACGTCCTCATAGCGAAAGCTTTTAGGGACATGTCTTTCATTCACGGTAGTCTTGGCATTTATACGTCACTTGCGGAACGTTATAGGATTAAGTTTTTGTAGTGATATTTGAAGAATAAGTGAATGTCACATTGGTAGGATTAGGATTTGTTAGTTATTGTAGTAATAGTATTTGTAGTTGGGTATAAGGTGTATTATTGTATATGAGAAGGGTGAATGTAGTATGACTTTGTAAAGCGCTTAGAGAAATTCGTTTGATTAAGCGCTATATAAGAAATCATTATTATTATTATTATTATTAATCCCCGACTCTCGTCTCTTTCCGTACTGTGCTCGGCAATCTCCGTGGCGAGTCACGATTTGGCTACTTGCACGACCCGAAACACGGATAGAAGTGAGTTCCAGAAGAAAAGTAACACGTACATCGAAACACGCTCGATCATACTTTTGAACAACCCAAACATGCTATTTATGGGTGAGGACCCCTTTAAGGTTTATACTGACGGTTCTGCTAGATCATCATGCAGGCTCTGGCTTTGTTATTCCATCTTTAAAAGTTGAAACGTTTATCATCTTGGCACAGACATTTCGATTTTCACAGCGGAACTAATAGCTATTCTTATGGCTCTGTCATACTTGATTAATCTACCGCTAAATCTGTTAATTTCTCTTTTCTGGTAGATTCTAAATCAGTTTTGCAATCCCTTGCTTCATCATTTAATTACAAGAATAATGTCATCTTTGAAATAAAATATTTAATTCATTGCATTCAGTTGAATGGGTCTAATGTTGACTGTTGTTGGATACCATCCCATTGTGGAATTTACTACAATGAATATGTTGACCATCTCGCAAAAAAATGGGGCGAGAAACACTTTGAATGCTCTCGAACTGCCTTGCAGTTTATCTTCAGTAGAAATGTGTAACATGATAGAAAATGAAACGATACGACGTTTGTTTTTTGTTTGTTTTTTCTCTTCTGGAACAAAGTGTTTTTCATTATCGAATACTCATGTGCAAGTAGATCAATTGTTACCTTGTCGTGCAGACCTTTGTTAAATGCTTTAACGACAAAGTACATTTTACCAGTATATGTTGGTAAAATGTGCTTCAATGAAAACTTTCCTACCTCCGGAAGTCGTAGAATGTATTTTGCCTGTTTCTAATGTGAAGTTATTTTGGGATCAGTGTAACCTTTTCAACCTTTCAATGTTTAGATTAGCTAGTTATTTGTTATGTAGTCCAACTGCTCGTTTCTTGTAACTCTCTCTCTCTCTCTCTCTCTCTCTCTCTCTCTCTCTCTCTCTCTCCGTTTTTAAATTTTTTTGATGATGTTGAAAAAATAACAAAGTTTTGCTGTTTTTGATGCTAGAGTCTAAGATCATCGACACTATGACAAGACTTTAATAAGATAACTAATTAAACTAACTAACAAGAATGGTAAGAGTAAGAATTATGACAATATTAACAACAACAACAACAATAATCGTAATAATGATAATAATATGATCAAACAGAGGTAAAAATGACACGCGCGCGTGCACGCACAGAGAGAGAGAGAGGGGGGGGGGGGGGGGGGGGGGGGAGGAAATGGGGATTATGAACCCAGTGGAAGTAATCAAACGGATCTGTCAACTTCACTTTTACTAATTTCAAAAAGGTATGTGAAATAACTGCGCCATTGAACATGGACAAACGAATCACAAGACAAAACACGACGCGTTTCGACCTCCTGCGACCTCTTGAGCCTTTTTCAGGCAGGATAAACAACACTCAGGTCAACGAAAATGAAGAACGACCAGTCACTTATCTTCTCATGTTCGGCGCACGATGGGCGTTGAACGAAAACGAAGCCGAGTTAATGCGAGCTAAAATAGTAATAATGATAATGATAATACTGACAGCAATGACAATAATAATTACAATGATGGTGATAAAAAAAAAGAGAAAAAAGTAAAGAGAGGATTACAACCATTTTGGTGATAATATGACGATAGCAGTTGTAGTATTAATAGTGAGAGAGGGAGAACGGAGAAGAGTTAGATTGTCGAACAGCATGGTTGTAGTGGCAACAGTATTAGTGGCGATGATGATGGTGATGGTAATGATAGTAATATCAATAATAACAATGGTGTTAATGATAATAGTAATAGTAAGGTAAGGTAAGGTAATGTTGCGTATAGCCCAGCCGACCGCAAAGGGCCATATCAGGGCTGTCACCACGTTAAAATCAACTTACAAGAGTAACAATGATAAAAATGATGATAATATAATAGTAATAATGATGACAATGTTAATAATAATAACGGAAATAGTACTGATAGTAATGATAACAAAAGTAATGTGATGAAAATGATATCAATCATGGTAATGATAATGAGGATAGTAACAGTAATAATACTAATACTAGTAATAATAATGAGGGAAGGGAGGAAGAAGAAGGGGGAGGGGGAGGACAGGAAGAACAAAGAGGAGAAGGATGGTACAAATTACGGGAAGGATGGAAACTAATAGGTATTTTAATAGTTTTAATAACAATCATGATTGTAACCATATGATAATGATAGGAATGATATAGCAGGCTGGAAAAGTGGTAGGC
>CM065745.1:34018599-34143599 GCA_033310375.1 Conus canariensis
CAGTTGTTCGTTAGTTTGACCGTCACCGCCTTGCAGTGAAGGTTCTTTTCTTTTAATCAAGGAGTTACAGGTCATAACCATAAATGGTATTCAAATTCAATGACAACATATGGTCCAAATATACAATGCAACCATGTTAACCAATATATGTAAATCCATGCATTAATACACGTTAATACATTTAAAAAAAAAATAGATGTACATCCACAGATATATACAACTTACACACATATATACCCCCTCTCCCCAAACATACATACATACATACATCATACATACATACATACATACATACATACATACATACATACATACATACATGCATACATGCATACATACGTACGTAAATACATATATACGTGGATATGCTTTACATATATGCTTTGTTTTAAAGTGACTTTTTTCAGTTGAAAAGAAAAGAAATCTATTCTACTTATAAATCAATATTTACATGGAATACTAGGCCATTTGTCCCGCTTGAAATATACCCACAGTATGTTCAGTTTCAACACAGATGGCTCAATACGAGAACCAATATTTTCCAAGTTCTTGTTTTTTTTGCCCTGCACTGAAAAGAATGCTTCTCCTATTTCATATCTGTATCTTGAATATATAAGAATGTCTAGACAGAGGGCAGAATAATCTGCAGCTTACACACACACACACACACACACACACACACACACACACACACACACACACACACACACACACATCTCTATATACACATCTCTCTCTCTCTCTCTCTCTCTCTCTCTCTCTCTATCTATCTATCTATCTATATACATACATATATATTATATATATATATTGTGTGTGTGTGTGTGTGTGTGTGTGTGTGTGTTGTCCAAAAGCATAATTAAATCGATAACTTCGTCTGTTACAATGCCTTTAGTCTTCCCAAACATAATCAATTTCTCCTCAAAAACAAGATTTGCACACTTTGTACTTCTTAACCTTCCTTTTAAGCATCAACAGCTGTGTCCAAAAGACTATTACTCATGGGACAATGCCAAAAGAGATGCGTAATGGTCTCCATCTCCCGTGTGCACAAAGTACATAGGGAAGAGTCTGTTAGACTGCACATCGATAGAGAGGATAATTCCAGTTGGAAGAACCCTGTGCAGCAATCTTATCTGGAACCATCTGAGCTGAACATCGGGTGAGAACTTGGAATACACTTGGAGAAAATACTTTGCCAGTCCAGTGCAGGAAAACTGTTATTCCATCAAATAACCGCTGCTGGCAAGGTCGCATTCCCACGAAGTACTGGCTTTACTGCCTGGTTACCTTTGTGAGTACAAGGTGGCATTCCCACGAAGTACTGGCTTTACTGCCTGGTTACCTTTGTGAGTACAAGGTGGCATTCCCACGAAGTACTGGCTTTACTGCCTGGTTACCTTTGTGAGTACAAGGTGGCATTCCACGAAGTACTGGCTTTACTGCCTGGTTACCTTTGTGAGTACAAGGTGGCATTCCCACGAAGTACTGGCTTTACTGCCTGGTTACCTTTGTGAGTACAACGCCACACACCGCTGTCTGAATTATTTTGGGAGGAAGACAGAGTATGACCTGATTTTAAATGGTACTGTTCTGTAGGCGGAATAACTCCTTCATATAGTAAGAAATTGGTCTTTGTCATTGAGGTATGTTTTTCTTTAAATTCTTCAAATGTTGATAATTCGGCGTTGTCATTAACTAAATCTTTAATTTGATGAATACTTAAGAATTCACACACTTTTAGATAATGTTTATTTTTCTGTCTCTCGTAATACTGAATGAATGTGTTCAGCAAGAAAATCACTAGCATTCTTTGGAGTATACATATTGCAAAGTTTGTTGTTTTTTTTTTTTATATGTTTGGCAACATCATGCCATAAAGGATTATTAACTTTAAGCATAATTTTGTTTGCGTGTTCACCTCCAAACTTGTTCATATTCCTGAGACAGGGGTGTAGACCAAATACTGTATGAGCTCACCTAGAGTTTAACTCGAGTCCTCTTCAGTCAGCTGATCTTCGTTGCTGACAAGGAGGAGAAAACCTCACACATTCAGAGTCCACCATCCTCATACGACTGACACACTACAGATGTCTATATCTTGTAAGTCCTGCCACCCCAAAGAAACTGAAACAATATTCGGTCTAATTCTTGTCGGAAAGAAGAGAAGGGTGTGGCAAATGTAGAAGAGGAAGTTCAATTAGGAAAATATCAACGTTTTAATGATTACTGTTTTCCCTAGAGGGGTGGCCGTCCTTTTTCTCCACTGTCCAATTGTCCTCTTTATGTCATCCAATTTACCTGCATAGTTTACATTACAGATTTCGTCTGTTTGTGTGGAAAAGTGTACTCTAAGTACCTTAAAGATACCTGGGTCCCATTCAAAGTAACTGTCTCTAATGAATCTCAGTTGACAGGGGTTTTTTCTATTCCCTATCCATACTGCCTGTACCATCAGTTAGTCTTTTTTTTTTTTTTATTCAAGTTTTTCTTACATTTTTAGTGTCCGTTTCACCTTATTTCATTTGAATTTGCTTCCCTAACATCATGTTTGTATTAAAATCCCTTTAGAAACTGTACTGTGCTTTCTGTGATTTAACAACAAAATTATTTCATTTCTTGATATTTAATCTCATGTTTTCCGTCTTTAAATCGCTTGATTCCATCTGAATTCATGGCAGTTTTGTGTGACTGCGTTTTTTGTATTCAATTTTTTTTTGAAGTTTGTTTTGTGTTCGTTTCGTCCAAATACTGTTAGATACGAGTGTTTCCAAGTGGATACTACAGTCGTGATGACTTGGTCGTCCCTTCACCCACAATAAAGATCTCAATACTTTGGGTGGGACAAAACTGTAGTCTAGTTATCATAATTATTATTGTTGAAATTAAACTTTTTTTCTACCGAAGGAAAGACGGTTAAAACAAACTGCAATCTATACGCAATGTCTTATTTGTCTTCGCTAGTTAATATATTCACAGATGTTCATAAATGTATGTAATTTGATGTACAAACAACCGTTATAACTTGTTAAGGAATTACTCCAATCATTTTGTGGTACCGAATCGAAGATACGTTTTTTTTTTTTTTTAGCTACTTTCTTGTTCACAAATGTGATTTGATGTAAATCAACTGTAGTTAATTGTCAATGCATTAAGTCTAAGCGTTTTGTTGTATTGAATCAAATATGCATTTGTATTTGTATTCATTAAAAAAAAAAGAAAAAAAAAAAAAAAAGAAAACCTGCAATCTATACCATGGCTGAATCCGGTTTGTTCATTCCAAAATGTCAGATTTTAGCGCTGCACAGGACTATAGGTATCAGATAAAGGATGAAATAGGCCTACATTTTGACAGAGATCAGTGTATCTGCGGCATACCTTCTTCCTTTCTGTACAATTCTCTGTCTTCATTTCTTTCTTTCTTTTCAATTAATATTTCAACAAACTGTTGATTTCGCTACATATCAAACAAATCATCAAAAAACAGAAATACGGATCAAAGCTGATGAGCTATTACACAACATAAGACCAGATGTTCTGAAGAACCCCTTCTGCAGTGTATGATATGTTGGTATATTTAATTCATCCCCTCTTACCTTGATAGCACTATCTGCACATAGACTGCCCTCTCGACCACTACCATTTTGTTTTCTGGTTAGTTCAATTTCTTGTCGATGATTACCATACGGAAACCAGTCAGGGAATAGATATCTACAGCTACTTAATGGGATCAACAGACACCGATGATACTGATGAACAGAAAGATAATATAGGCAAGTGCATCAATCACTGGTCTGGAAAATGAGAGAATCACAGCGCGCGGCTGCGAGACATATGTAATGGTCATAAGTGGTGTCCTATTCTGGTTGTCTGAGAATATTTGAATGGAAATCCTGTAACAACATGAATGATGTCAATAATCTGGTTATCCTTCTTGTTAACTTTCATATTTTCAGGTCAAAACCGCAGAAAAACCCTCCTAGAATAACAACATTGAACAAAGATTTGGTAAGCACATTGTTGAAAAATATAGCCATTTCTGGGATGAATCAATGGAAATATTTTCAAGAACTTATAAACAGCGCAAACAACGTACTGATGATGCAAATACAGCATTGTGCAACCTTTTGATGAAAAGTATTCCCTGGAGTTTTGAAGTGACACACTCTATCGACAGCACTAATCATTTGGTGGCAGTGAAAGGGTTAGCCATGTCATCAGCGTCACTGTTACTGTCATCATCATTGTTGTGAATCATGGTAGTTCACTGTGATGTGTGTGTGGTTGTGTGTGTGGTGTGTGTGTGTGTGTTCACTGAGGGGTGAGAGCTTCTCTCGCGTCTTGTCAGTGTTTATGTCTCTGTCTGCCCGAACAATGTGTGCTCTCTAATTTGACTGAAAAGTATCAGCACCTCCAATCTCTCTGGAAGTATTGTTCACAATTTTGATGTATACTGCTTGAGGGACTGTCCTTGGTTGTTTAAAAAAAAAATCCCTTAAATTATTATTGTTGCTGCATTATACTGCATCCGGTAAGTAGATACAGTAGTTTGCTATTAATGCAATATTGTGGTGGCTGCCATTATAATGAAGGTCATTAGTGTCACTGTTTGATACTTTCATGATTATGAAACAATGATATACCACCTGTGTGGTTTTGTGTGTGTGTGTGTGTGTGTGTGTGTGTGTGAAGCACAACTTATATTGATTTTTTTTTTCCACACGTGTTCTTGCGCTGTATGATATCACCCCCACCCCCACCCCCTTTCTCCCTACCTTCCCGTTAAAACCTTTTTATCCAGGTTTTTGCTGTTTGTCGGTACATTATTTCCTGTATTCAGTTTAAGCCTTTTCTTTAAAATTTCATTCTAAGTTATAATTACTATCATAATCATTATCGTTGTTGTCGTTGTTGTTACAGCTGCTGTTGTTATTGTTGTTGTTAGGGTTGTTTGTTTTTTTGAATTGAACAATACAAAGTCTCTCATTTCTTTCTAATGTATGATTAATCCTATTTTACTTTATTCACCTTCTGGTTTATTCACACCAAACAGTTGTTAATTAATGACTGTTGATTGTAATGAGGTGTTTTTGAGAGTAAAGAATGTTCACTGCAACAGGGGGAAAAAGGAACGAAAAACAAAATCAGATAATCTTTGTCTATAATTAGAGTGTCACACGACTGAATTTTGTATCTTATTCATCTGCTGCTGTTAGACACATTAGAGTAACATGCAGAAGGGTGAAACAGAAAGTACAAACAAAAGACATGTTCGCTCGTCTCCCCGAGAGAAACAAGGTACGCAACTCTATCCAGTGCTTCTTGGCGCCGACAACTCGGAGTTGTGTACCTTTAATAGTTTCACCCAGGTTGTTGCTGACACTATTTATCACTGTCTTCCTCGGCTTACAAGTTTCTGAGGGATTCATTTATTCATTCATTCATGCTTCAGTCCATTCATTTGTTCAGTTTTCTTTCCCATTCCGTTGTAGTAGTAGTTTTTGAAGCAGGTCACTGCAGGACTTGTTCTAAGATGTCCCCCATCTAATGTAATTTTTTTTTTCTTTCTTTCGTTTTTCTTTTGGAATTTTGTTTTAGATCGTTCTTTTCCTGTCTGAATGAGACATCGACCACGATGAATTTGACTGAAAAACGATTAGGTTCAAGAATTGACGTGACTGAAAAACGATTAGGTTCAAGAATTGACGCGACTGGTGTTATATCTTAAAGCAAGGGATTTCTATGGGTCCATGGTTGTGGTTTTAACCTGCTCATCTTGTTCTCGTCATAAGCACTCCTGACGTTATCAACATGGAGAACTATTCGCTTCCAGCATTTCTTGAGGACGTTCGTTAGACTGTTTCTTCTTCTTCTTCTTTTTCTCTTTCTTTCTCTCTCTGTCTCTCCTGTTGTTTGTGTGTGTGTGTGTGTGTGTGTGTGTGTGTGTGTGTGTGTGTGTGTGTGTGTGTGTTTTGTGTGTGTGTGTGCTTAGATTGGCATTTCTTCATGGGACCGACTTGACCCTTAAGTGGACGCAATAGCTCATAACGTAGGGAAGACAAAACGAGTTCTTTGTTCGTTTGTTTTCGATTGTTTATTGATTTGCTTCCCCCCCCCCCCCCCCCCCCCCCCCTCATAATCACTGTTTAGCAAATTGTGTAACAAATAGAGCAACAACAAATCAATAACAAGGAACAAACAAAAACGAACGGGGACGGGGGGGGGGGGGGGGGGGTGGGGGGGGGGTGGGGTGGGGGGATGTAAGGAGGAGGGGGGCGTTTGTAAAGGGGGGGGGGGGGGGAATGGGTTTCCAAACTTACTCACTACACGAATCATACCCATGGATACAAAGATACGAGCACATTTTCAAATCTAAGCAGATGGGGCAGAGCCCTGATAAATGTGATATTAGAAATGAAATATATGTTCTCTTTGTTGTGTGCACAGGTTCTCTTTGAATATTACCAAGCATAGATCATTCAAGAATTAAATGGTGTGGCATCCTTTAGTTTTCTCAAACTGTGTGAATGTTCTATTAGCAATGTCAAAGTCAAGTCAAGTCAAGTCAAGTAAACTTTATTATCTCAATTCGAGAAATTAGTTTGTGGTCACACACATTCACAGCACATAAGTAATGATTTTGTCACATCACCCATTTTGTCACATATGACATACATTCATATAAAAGAATTTGGATTTCAAGGTGACTGCACAATATAAAACTACTACTATATAAAACTACATTTCTATAACGCATTTGACAATAAATTCTAAGGCTGAACAATTAAGTAGTGGGAGAAAACAAGTGCAGGCTAACAATTCTTCAGTCATTATAGTAATGACTTTACAAAGATTTGAATTAAAAAGCAAACAAACAAACAAAATGAAGGTGAAGAAAATGGGGGGGGGGGGGGGGATATATTATAAATATGAGAAACCCTTCACTAGCTGCCTGAGGGAACCATTGTACTCCCCTTCGAAGGCAGATCTATTTGTATTGCCTGCTTCTAGGCTTTTCGTCCGCTGGATCAGACTCATCAGGGAGACACGGCTGATTGTGTCTGTGCTCTTGGTGTTAAATAGAGACACACCACAGTCCATAATTCTGTAGTGTTCTCACCACCAAGGGTTCAAAAAAGAATCCAACAGCACCCCCAAAGCAGCCAGCGAAGGATAGTAAATGAAACAAAACAAAGTGTGGAGAGGAAAAAAGTTGCTGAAAAACTAAAAGCATTATGCAAACAGTATAAAACGCAGGGGACAATCTTTGAGCCTATGCTTGAGGATCCATTCAAGGATGCAAGGGAGATCAAAAGATATGGAACAGTCTGAGTGGTCAGCTCTGCTGTTCAATAACCCAAGCATTGTCAGTGGCTAAGAATTGTACAGAACAACCTTTACTTGGATCTCCTAAAAGATGCAATCTCCCACTGATTGACCAAACATTATAATGCTGAACAATTAAGTAGTGGGAGACAACAATAAATTCTAAGATGAGATTTAAAACTAAAATAACACAACTATTTGTTATTTAAATATAACAGTACGCTCACTCTGAGTTCAAATTATATGTATCTTTATAAAACAAAATGTAACTATAATCCTTAGTTAAAAGCAATCAAACATCACCTCTGTTCAGAAAATCAATGGACTGGGGAATAAAACTGTTTAAATCTGACACTTCTGCATTTAACCGATCGATATCTTCGTCCTGACTGAAGAAGGTCATACTGATTTGCAAGAACGTGGGTCTGGTCACACGCAGTCTTCTTCGCTTTACAAACAACACGGCACCTGTACAGCTCACTCAGACTTTTTTGTCTCCCACCAACAATTTTTCCTCCCACGTTCACCAATTTCTCAAGCACATTTTTACTCTTCACAGTCAACCCACCATACCAACACATAAATGAGAAAGTTAAAACAGATTCCAAGAAGCATGAATAAAATGTCTGAAGAATGTCAGTATTCACATGAAATGATCGCAGCTTGCGAGGACAATACAATCTGGTTTGACATTTTTTTGTGGACATAATCAACATGGGATTTAAAATTCAGCTTATTATCTATAAAAGTTCCTAAATAATGTGACGTTCAGAATTATATTTGTCTTTAAACAGTGCAACGAAAGGTTGCATAGTTTGCAGTTAACACTAGAATGTATAGAACTTTGCTAACAAAATTATGAAATTAATGATTGTGTCTGTGTATTTTGCTTCATGCCAAATAATACGGGTTCCTTGTATGTTACAAAGTTGTGACGGTGCAAACATTTCCAAACTGCCAGTAGTTGAAATTTCATCCAAAATCAGTGAACATTCCCGCGGTGAAACAGCATATGGGAAGTTGTCTGTTCGTCTTGCTCACAAAAATTGCGTGTACAATAATGAATTATAAGGCGCAAATACAATAATCTCTGGGTTGGGTGTAATCTAAGTAACAGTCTGATCTAAAAACTATTCCAGCTGCTCATCACCATATCTGTAGCAACAATGTGAGGGAGGGGAAGGGGGAGGGGGGGGGGGTAAAGGAAAATTTGTTTCCGGTTCAGTTTGTTCGGTTTTACTTACAGAATGTAAGCACGCGTTTGAGCCTGCTCGAAAGACTCCAAAGACTTTCCACGTTCAACGTTCTCTGAGTGTGGAACGTTCTCTGTATTTGGAACGTTCTCTGTATTTGGCACGTTCTCTGAATTTGAACGTTCTAGCGTTCTCTGAATTTGGAACGTTCTCTGAATTTGGAACGTTCTCTACGTTTGGAACATCAGCCAACACAAAAGAACAGGACTCTGTAGTTCGGCATCGACCTCCTTCCGGGAGTACAGTGATAATTCTTCAAGAGTTGTCCATGCTCAGTAAGGTCCCCCCCCCCCCCCACACACACACACACCCCTCCCCCTTCATAGTGACCACATGGAAACAGGACAGGCCTGTTGTGCCACAGCAGGTGAAGGTCCAGTCAGTGCAGACGTTGAAAGATCGCTGTGCTCTGCCTCCTCATGTCCTCTGCGATGGTCGTACCATGGTCTTGGAGGGAGGAGAATGTCCTGGGGGGAGGAGCGGCACCAAACACCAAGACCGGCTGTCTGCGAGGTCCATTAGTGAGGGCTGATGCTGAAACCAGTACGGGCTTTCCCGATATTCCCCCGTGCTGTTGTTGCTTGTCCTTCGCGGGCGAAGATGACCACGACGTTTTAGCTATCACTGGGTGATAGTGTATGAACGAAGGTGGCTGATCAGGTCGAGCCTCGCATTGAACAGTCTGTTGCAGTATGGACAGGGCAGACTTGGAGGTGAACTAGGCTGAACGGTGGTGCTTGATCTGTTTTTACGAAACTGTCGTCTTTGCCCGTGCGCCTCCACTTGGCTCGTTTCAAAGTCTTTCACTCCGGATTTAATAATGGTGCGCCATGTTGAGCGATCTTGCGCAGCTTCTTACCAGCGGACAGGGCCCCTGTACTTCTTTCACGGCATCCCTGTGTCCTGCCCACACAGTGTCATCCTCGGCAGTCCACTGTTCTCCATTGTGGACACACACGCTGTGCCCAGTGCCAATGGTGTCTTCAGGACTTTGGTCTTGCTGCCTGTGTGTTGTGTCAAGGGCCTTAGTGTTGGCAACAACGTCACCTCACTGAATGTTGAGGATGGTGGGAGGTTAGCACTGTTGGAACCCGTTGTGTAGGCAGGACTGGACTGATGAGACATGATCAGCGACACATCAAATAGGCCTACAGCAGAGATCAGCATGATGTACAGAGACCTATGTTGGTGTCTCTTCTGAGATGGTATTGTAGACTTGTTGGTACAGTCTGCCGGCCTTTTCCTTCCAAGTGCATACAAGTTTTCAAAACTCTAGTTTGATTTTCTTTTCTGATTACATTGTTGCTGTCTTAAGCCATAAATTGCTCCCAGCCCACACGTTAGGCCCACCCATACAACTCGCATATGACGGCCTCAGGTACAATCCTCCTTTAGTATTCCTCTGACAACAGTCCACAGAGAGCTGTTAATGATCAGTCGCCATTATTAGGCCACTGACTGACAGAGATTCCGCATTTCTGGCGAGTCACTGTGGTGGTAATCAGTACCGCCTGTTCTCATAGGACTTGAACCACCACCACCACCACCTCCATTCCCCCTTTTTTCCTTGCCCGTCTCCCAACTCCGGATAGTTGTGTGTGTGTGTGTGTGTGTGTGTGTGTGTGTGTGTGTGTGTGTGTGTGAGTGTGAGTATGTGTGTGTGTGTGTGTGTGTGTGCGAGGCATCATGATTCTTCCGGACAATCTCTTTCTCTGCAGCGGTTTTCTCGGGGCTGATGAAGGATAGGCTGGCCACTATCTCATGGAGCCCTTTTACGTCTTCTGCTTGCTTCCTCTTCGTCACTGGTGGCACTGTGGGCGGCAGGATGGCTTTTGCCGGGCCGCTGGTTCTTAACACGTGTGCACACCGTTTCAGTTACTCCTCTGAATCACTTATTGACGACAATAATAGATTCGTCACAAAAAGTCCTGCCCTCTCCCCCTCCCTCGCCTCCCCCACCGCCACTCCCTCCGCTTCCCTCTTCTGTACCATCCCTTCTCCCTTCATTCCCCTTCCCTTCATTCCCCTTCCCTTCATTCCCCTCCCCTTCATTCCCCCTCCCTTCATTCCCCTTCCCTTCATTCCCCTTCCCTTCATTCCCCCTCCCTTCATTCCCCTCCCTTCATTCCCTTCCCTTCATTCCCCCTCCCTTCATTCCCCTTCCCTTCATTCCCCCTCCCTTCATTCCCCTTCCCTTCATTCCCCTTCCTTCATTCCCCTTCCCTTCATTCCCCTTCCCCAGCCCTAATCCCCACCCCTCGCCACACCTACACCCAGTTCTGTCAAGTGGGAACAACCACAGTGTCCACCCAAAGCCAGTCCCCAGGACACCAAAGACTTTTGCCATGAACCGGCCACAGACGTGGACATTGAGGGGACATGCTAACTGAGATCGCCACGAGGTCAGGTCCAGAAAGGCCGTTACAGTCACTGTCGTTACTGTTGTTTGGTGATGACTCAGTGGGCTATGAGCATGACGGACACGGTTCATTGGAGTTCTGTGCTTTAGGCTACGTGCAAAGTGAACCCGGACCTGACCATCCGGTCGTCCGTGTCCTGGTTGTGGTTTTAACTTACTCATCTTGTTCTTCTCCTCATAAGCACTTATGTTGTCATCAACACGGAGAACTGTTCCCTTCCGGTGTTTTTTGAAGAAGCGTGCATAGTAGACCCAGATGGAGCCGGCTTCCACACACACTTTTTGCAGAAAACGTGACTGCCACTTTTTGTTAATAATTTCTATAAATAGTATTGGATCTAAAGTTGAAGATTTGTTTGTACCTTTATATGGTGGGGAAAAAAGATAACATTTTTACTAGTTTTCATTTTTTCCCCACTTCTCGTGCTGTATTGTCCCAAGCAGCAGAGAGAATATCTCTGTTGGATGAATCTTATCACATTTTGTGCAAGTAAATAATCCGAGCCTTACGGCAGCTTTGAGTTTTTCGTCGTCCAAGTTGGAAATTAAAAAAATAATAATAAAAAAAAAAAAAAAAAAAAACAGAGGAGGAGTTCGGTCCCTTCACCCGCCTTACGGCAGCTTTGAGTTTTTCGTCGTCCAAGTTGGAAAAAAAAAAAAAAAAGAAAAAAGAAAAAAACAGAGGAGGAGTTCGGTCCCTTCACCCGGCATGCCGGGGGAAAGTAGGCCGTCGGCAAAATCACGGCTCTCATCACACGGACGTCGCCAGTAAGTTGGAAAAGAGATGAACCGGAACAGGGTTTTTTCTCCCGGACGAGTCCAGGTCCACTATACACACAGCCTTAATGCCTCTCGCTATGACAGGACTCTGACGGTTTTATTTTCGTTTGGTCTGATGTGACCTGACCTGATTTCTTTTCATTTTGTCATGCCCACTCCATGTCAGCAACTCTCAGCTTTGTCACCACGTTTCCAACCCACAATTATGAAGAAAGAAGCATCGGACTTGGGGGTTGGGTTGGGTTGGGATTAGATCTTGTTTGATCAGGTCTGATTTAATTAGGCTTGATTTGATCTAAATGGGCTTGGTTTGATCTAAATGGGTTTGGTCTGATTGAATCTGGTTAATTGCGATTGTATTTGGACTGGGTTCATTTGGTTTGGATGGGTTTGATGTGATCTGATATGGTGTAATTTGGTCCAGATGATTTTTGATCTATATAATCAGATTTAATCTCATCTTATTTAATTTCATTTGACTTGATTTGATCGATTCAGCTTGATCTAATTTTGCTTGGTTTCATTGACCTGACTGGTTTGATTTGATCTGACCTTTCATTTCGTCTGAATTGAATGGATTTTTAATTCATCTATCTGCTCTGATTTGAGCCCTTTCCATGTAGTGTCGTTTGATCTGGTCTGGTGTGAATTGATCTGTTGTAATTTGGTTTGATTTTTATCTGAGCTGTTGTGATCCGACGTGATTTCTACAGAATAATTTTGATGATTTGATCTAATCTGATCTGATCTGCCTTAGTTGGGTAAGGGTTGGCTTCATCTGATTTGAACTTAACTGATTTGTTTTGAACTGATCAGATGGGATCTGACCTGATCTGATTTTGATTTGATTTGATTCAACATAATTGGTCTGATCTGAAATGGTTTGGTATGGTTTGATCTGATTTGATTTGATTTGATTTGATCTTATCTAGTCTGAGCTGGTTGCATTTACTTTGGCCAGGTATAGTGCCAAGGACACACACGATATCTCATGTTCTTGTTCCCACCGTGTGTTTCCTCACAGAACCAAGTGGAAGAAGCAACTGGCCATGAAGCTCCGACGGGAGGGGTTTCCTCCGGCGTCCTCCCCTTGGTCGCCCCTGCCATTCATTCCTCCAAGCCACGCCTTCTTCGTCTCGGCGGCCAATCCCTACATGCTCAACTTTGACCGCTACAACATGCATACCAACTGAGGGCTATGGCGGATTCGATGTGGCAAAAGCGTGTCAACATGTCGGCTGTGACCATTATCATTTTCTATCAAACATGAGATTGAGATGTTGGGGTTCAGAAACTTTGATGGTCGTTGTGTCTGCTTTCAGCTCCTTTAGAGAGGTCAGACATTTGGTAATAAAAATAAAGTCAGACAGCTACACTCGTGGAGATACTGCCCCACTTGCATCATGAATTCAACTGTGGCTGTGTGTTGATGCTTCTTTGTGAACGGATACATACTGTGTGCTGTTGGCATGGGACCACGGTTCTGATTCTGCCTGCTGGACAATTAAAACAATTTTAAAGAATTCAAACAGACACACAGCACCAAGCCCTTAAAGAATTAACAGGCTGAAATTCCCACCTTCTCCTAACCCACCCCCCCCCCCCCCCCCCCCACTACCACCTACACACACACACACACACACACACAACACCTACCTTTTTTGTTCACTTGTGAGCGCTACAGTGATATCCTGGTGGGTCACCAGTCGTTGTCAATCATCCCTTCAAGCCACGCCTTCTTGTTGTCAGTCAGTTCCTTGTACACTGGATCTGTGAGTGAGATCTGCATGGACCAGGTTACTCGCCACATTATGCATTTCAGTTTTCACTTCCAAAAGAACAAAGATAATCACTGGGGATGGGGGCAGGGGGAAGAAGAAGAAGAAGAAGAGGAGAAGAAGAAGAGAGGAAGAAGAAGAAGAAGAAACAAACATTTCTTTATTTCTGTATTCTGTAGTAGAATAAACAACACAACAAAGCGTTCCTTCGTGTTTGTTTTCTGTAGTAATGAACGAAACACATGTATGTGCTCATCGTAGTTTTTCTATACTAATGAAGGACACACATGTGTGTGCTCATCGTAGTTTTTCTATACTAATGAAGGACACACATGTGTGTGCTCATCGTAGTTTGTTTTCTATAGTAATGATGGACACACATGTATGTGCTCACCATAGTTTTTCTACAGTAATGAAGGACACACAAGTATGTGCTCATTGTAGTTTCTTTTCTATAGCAATGAAGGAAACAGATGTAGTGCTCACCTTAGTTTGTTTTCTATTGTACTGAACGAAACACATGTATGTGCACAGTTTGTTTTCTATAATAATGTACGAAACGCATGTATATGCTCACCGTAGCTTGTTTTCTATAGTAATGAAGGACACACATGTGCTCACCGTAGTTTGTTTTCTATAGTACTGAACGAAACACATGGATGTGCTCACCGTAGTTTGTTTTCTATAGTAATGAAGGACACACATGTGCTCACCATAGTTTGTTTTCTATAGTACTGAACGAAACACATGTATGTGCTCACTGTGGTTTGTTTTCTATAGTACTGAAGGACACACGTTTGTGTACACTGTAGTTTGTTTTCTATAGTAATGAAGGACACACATGTTTGTACACACTGTGGTTTGTTTTCTATGGTAATGAAGTAAACTCATGTATGAGCTCACCGTAGTTCGTTTTCTACAGTACACACACGCACGCACGCACGCACGCACGCACGCACGCACGCACACACACACACACACACACACACACACACACACACACACACACACACACAGGACGGAGAGAGAGACAGACAGACAGACAGAGGGAAATTCTCACACCGACACTAATACACAAATGCACACGCGCGCGCGCACACACACACACACACACACACACACACGCGCGCGCGCGCGCGCGCGCGCGCGCGCGGTTTCTCAACATAAAGATTTTCAGAAAGTGTGGAAAAAATTTCGGGACATGAAACTTGGGTTAAATCTTCCTCAATGTTCCATTAAACTGGATAATAACAAATTTCCAATTTCAGCTGAAAAGGCAGAAAGCATTTGTTGATATATTCTCAAGCACAATGCGAATGGAAAGTCTTTCACCAGAATGTAGACAGCTTCGAGAAGAGGAAGAAAAGAAACATCGCTATGATGAGCCACATGCAAATAGTGATCGTTTTGTCAATGCACCTATTACAATACATGAGGTGAATGATGCTGTTTTTTCATTAACTAACAAAACATCATCTGTAGGGTTAAACGCAATTTCAAATGATGTTGAAAGAATTTCATAAAATTTTTGCAAACAATATTTCAACAGATTTGGTCAGAGGGTATTATGCCAGGAATATGGGAGCAGTCAGTGATAATTCTCACGTTAAAACAAGGTAAATCTGCAACAAATATAACAGTTATCGACAAGTAGCTTTAACCTCTCATGTCTCAAAACTAATGGAAAAAATAGTTCTGAATAGATTGATTTATTATTGTGATAAATATGACGAAATACCACACAATCAAGCCGAGTTTCGAAAAGGAATATCAGTCATCGATCATATAGTTAAAATAACAACACAAATTGAAAACCAATTTGCAAAAACGAAACAGCGTTTTGGCTACATTTTTCATGTTAAAAGAGCTTTCGAGTGTTTGGGACGCCAGTTTGTTATTCAAATTAAGAAACATAGGTCTACCTGGCAATCTCTATTATTATATCAGATAATTTGTTCAAGACAGAAGTTACAAGTTAAAGTGGAAAATACGTACTCTGAATTTAAATTATTACAAATGGGAATTCCACAAGGCTCTGTGATAGCTCAACGTTGTTTAGCATTTTACTCTGTGATCTTCCAAAACAAATAAGCAAAAATATCACAGCTGTGCAGTATGCTGACAATCTGAGCATATGGATGAATACTTCAATAAGGAAAAATACTCCTAAAAGAACACTTAATTACTACAACAACAAAAAACTACAAAACTGAATTCGACAGTCTTGGTAGATACATGTTTGGGAATGGTCTAATGTTTTCTTGTGAGAAAACATAATATGGTATTATTTAACAATGGCGCTGACAAGCGATTTTCCTTCTTTTAAAATGGATGCAGTCACACTTGACTACAAACCTTTATTTAATTTTTAGGAGTGTATTTAAATTAACGTGGAACTTTCATATTCAGTACCTTCTGAACAAAGCTAGAAAAACACTAAACGTTTTGAAAATTATCAGTAAACAAAGCTGGTGTCAGGATAAAAACACTTAGCCACATCACTGATCCGATTAAAATTATGCTATGCACAAGAGGCTTTCTTCAGTGCCCCTAAACACCTGTTACAAAAGCAGCAAAGCATTGATAGTATTGTGGTATTTGGGGTAATGAGCTAGCTGATAGATGCGCAAGCAGAGGATCCAGAAATGAAAAGTGCGCCACGGTATTGAATATACCCTTTACTTTACCTGAAGTCAATCAATTATTAAAGCAGACCGTCAAGTGCCGATTCAGAGAACACTACAAAAATACGTTGCTTGGTGTGGCTGATAAAAATACTCATTTAATTAATAATGAACATGTAAACAGCATTCCTCATTCACAAGTCAAAAATATGTACCAATACAGAAATTTCATATCAATATTTTATTCATTAAAACTTGATGCCTTAAAAACTAAATATACAAACGAAGCAAAATGTATTTGTGGAGAACGAAGAATAACCAGCAAGCATCTGCTGTTTGACTATTTACCTCTTCAAACACATTTACCACCATTATCAGGCATGTCTTTGTGTGATGTCTTTTTAGATTTAAAGTTTGCCTTCAATGTTGTTTTTTCTTTAATTTGTAGTCCAGTTAAGCATTTACTTTAAGATTACTTGCAGGTATGGTGTAGGGATGTTGAGGGACATTTATATGCACTTAGATAAGCACATTTTGCATACACTTACATAGTCAGACATTTACGCGTCTCTCTCTGTCTGTCTGTCTGTCTGTCTGTCTGTCTGTCTGTCTGTCTGTCTAATATCACATATGTGAACAGACACAAAACTGAAGTACTACTACTACAGAGAGAAATATCACAGATGTGAACAGACGTAAAACTACTACTACTACTACTACTACTACTACTACTACACACACACACACACACACACACACACACACACACACACACACACAGAAGAGAGAGAGAGAGAGAGAGAAACTAATACTCACACACGTGCACACAAAGAAGTATTCAGGCACGCGCACAGACAAGTACTCAGACACGTATACAGAGAGAAGTATCAACACACGTGCACACACAGAGGTACTCACATATGTGCACACAGAGAAGTACTCACACACATGCACACAGAGAAGTACTCACGCACGTGCACACATAGAAGTACTCACACATGTGTACACAGAGAAGTACTCACACATGTGTACACAGAGAAGTACTAACACATGTGTACACAAAGAAGTACTAACACACGGGCACACAGAGAAGTACTCACACATGTGCACACAGAGAAGTACTAACACACGGGCACACAGGGAAGTACTCACACATGTGCACACAGAGTACTCACGCACATGCACACAGAGAAGTACTCACACATGTGCACACAGAGAAGTACTCACACACGGGCACACAGGGAAGTACTCACACATGTGCACACAGGGAAGTACTCACACATGTTCACACAAGGAAGTACTGACACATGTTCACACAAGGAAGTACTCACACACGTGCACACAGAGAAATACTCACACACGTGCACACAGAGAAGTACTCACACACGTGCACACAGAGAAGTACTAACACACGTGCACACAGAGAAGTATTCACACACGGGCATACTGAGAAGTACTCACACATGTGCACACAGCGAAGTTCTCACACACGGGCATACTGAGAAGTACTCACACATGTGCACACAGCGAAGTACTCACACACGGGCACATAGGGAAGTACTCACACATGTGCACACAGCGAAGTACTCACACACTGGCATACTGAGAAGTACTCACATGTGCACACAGCGAAGTACTCACACACGGGCACACAGGAAAGTACTCACACATGTGCACACAGAGACGATATACTGTAACTCTCCCTGGGCTATCGAAACAACTGCAGAATGAACTAGGAATATTAAATCTCAAACAACACATAAACACACTAAACGGAAAAGTAAAGACGTGGCTTTTCCTAGTTATCTAGTATATTGCAATGCACAGCTAAAGCAATATTAAGAAAACTGAGTTTCCAAATCTTCAACAAAAAAATATCAACCATGACTCAAAAGTCTGTTCATGCTAGAATTATGAAGATGCGCTCGATTGCATGCATACCTTTTGAGAAATGGATCCTTTTCAAACACACCGTTTCTTAGGATTTGTACGGTTTGTCTCCCTTGATAATACCAATGATGTTAACAGGCTCCCATGCAGTAAATGATTCACTCCATCCATTTGTCCATTTGATGTTTGGCAAGAACTAAGGCGGAAATGAATCTGGCTCTAACAAGACATTTATCTTCCTCAAATTATTATTATTATTATTATTATTATTATTTTTATCAACTTCCCTTCCCCTTCCTCTGAAACACTTTTGCACTAAAAAAAAAAAAGAACTGACTTTGAAGTGGCCTGTGCATGCACAGAGCAGGCAGCTGGTGTGCAGGGTGAAGTGAATTTGAATCCACACTGAACCTGCGGCCAAACTGTACCTCACTGCAAGGATTTGTCCATCCACGCTACATGAATAGAAGAAGAAAAGAGGTGTCTTGTGATTTCAGCACATGAACAGTAGATTTCATAATCCATGCACTCCCCCTCTCCACTCTACCACCCCTCCCCCTACTATCCCCTTCCCCTTCCTCGTTCCCATACACACTTAACCTTCTTTCTCCATCCCTTTCTGTTTTCCCCACCTCCCTCACTCCTATCCACCCCCCCCCCCCCCCTTCCCCAACAATCCCATCCCATTATTTTAACGAAATACAGATTATCATGAGGAGAGGGGCAACGAAGGCTGAATATGGATAGTCAGCCATAGGGAAGCAGACGAAGGGGTGGTGGGGGTGTTGGTGGGGATAACACATCAAGTGAGAAAGGAGAAAAGGGTCAAAAGTCAACACCTGGGTGCTGACATGGTATATTGCAGGTTGGGGCCCTCCCTTTCTCTTCGTATATCAAATACAAACACACCAATCTCTGACTTGAGCAAGGGGACACAGTCTCAGAACAGCTACATGCTACTTCAAATAGAATAATGGCCCAAAGATAGTAGCATTCAGAAGGTTTAAATGTCTACGACTGCCCATCAGTGCTGGACAAGAAAAGTTTTTTGACTGCGAAAAGAAAGAAAGGCTTTGGAAGTGAATTCACCAGAAAGCCCTTTGCTTGTTAAACTTGACAGCTGCTTGGCAGACAGAATCAGGTGGACGGGGAAGTATGACACCACCTGCTTCTGAATCATATGTACCCGGCTGCCGAACAGAGTTAAAGATAATTTCAGCAATGTCCTTTCTGCCTGTCTCTCTCTCTCTCTCTCTCTCTCTCTCTCTCTCTCTCTCTCTCTCTCTCTCTCTCTCTCTCGTGTGTGTGTGTGTGTGTGTGTGTGTGTGTGTGTGTGTGTGTGTGTGTGTGTGTGTGTGTTGTGTGTGCACGCGATCGAATAATCATTCACTCATTCTTTTCAAATATCCCCCACCCTCCCCGTTGTAGTCTGCCATCCTCCGTACCTTCCTATATCTCTTCGCCTCCCTACACATAATGGTATGACAGTAGTAAAGTTGGTCAACACAAGGCATCTGTTGGCTCCTAAACACCCTTACAGCTTGAACTGGAGAAGGCATTTCAGGTACAGGCCATGACCTAAGCACTGTCCTTCAGAAACACATACTTTCTACTGGCAGTTGATCTGCTTGGGTTCAAGACTGATGTGTTCGGCCAGCATGCAGGTTTTATTGTGGCAGATGTGTGACGCATTGCGCTCAGGGAGTTGGAATGCACCCTGCCCTCATACCAGTCTCTGAGTGTCTGAAACTCCTGGTTATACAGCAACTCAGTCATGGATTTCGATTCAATATCCAGCTAAACAATTTCCCTCAATGGCGTAGCTTGGGGATTTGAACAGCGTTTAAGCGTGAACATATCGATTTGGAACGTTGTTGGGCAACGCTTTTAGATTTTTTCTTTTGTAAACAGATTTAATTCACACACAGACCAAAATGTAACAAGTATCGTTTTACTCAATTTTTATTACTTGTTTGGAAGCAAAATAGTAACCTTTTGAAGCACATTTAAGAGTTCACACGAATTTTCGCCCTTACAAATATGTATGTACAGAACAGATCCGAGTCCACGGTTACAGATTAAGACCAAAAAATTACATAATTATTCTCTCTTACACTCAAACCTGCACCTGGCTTTTATCATCCGGTCAACATGTTAATCGCACAGTCCAGCTCTTGACACATATTGTGTCTGACTTGGAGGCAGATCCTAGTGTGCTGAGTTTAACAACCTTACAGCAAATACGTTTTGGGACAAGTTGTTCGCTGCAGTAAGCTGAAGCACGTACAGTCGGTTGTCTTGTAGATTCAGGCTTGGTTCCAGACTGTATCTTTGGAGGGGATATGGTACCCAGGATAGTCGGTCTCCTCAGGCAGAAGCCGTGGGTAAGTTGTTCGTTCACAGATAGTTAGTCGTGGTGAGTCGTGATGATGGTGTTTTCCTTGTGGCCTCCCTTCAAGACCATCGTCAGGGCTGCCGGGTGGCCATCTTCGTGCTAAGCGGTGACAGTCTTGTGCCACATGAGGCCGACTCAGGAAACAGATCGATGTGAACTCTGCCCATGAGGGACGTTCCCATCCTCCTGCCATCCAAAACGAGGTTCCTGCTGATCGTGGGGGCCACGGTGAAGTCGCAGAATGGCAATACCTCATCGTCCAACAGCCGACCGAGCCTCGAAAACCATCCCCCGGCAGAATGATAAAACAGGTTTTGACCGCAGGTATTCTGTGAACAATACAAAATGTCTTTGTGGATGCGTAGAAGGTTTTAAAACAGAAAAAACAAACAGAACGAAAATCTGCAACGTTTCGGTTATAAACCGTCTTCAGGACTTGTAATATAAAAAGAAAGACAAATAAATACGTATAGGCAATGACGTATGAAAACATATATGTAAACGGTCGAACACGTGTTTAAAGTGTGTGTGTGTGTGTGTGTGTGTGTGTGTGTGTGTGTGCGTGCGTGCGTGCGTGCGTGCGTGCGTGCGTGCGTACGTCTGTGTGTGTGTGTGTGTGTGTGTGCACGCGCGCGCCTGCGTGCGTGCCTGCGCGTGCGCGCGCGTGCGTGCGTGCGTGCGTGGTGTGTGTGTGTGTGTGTGGTGTGTGTGTGTGTGTCAAACAGCTCCCAGAAGAGGAGAGAGCCCAACTCTTCAGTAACTACCAGGAGAGTTTTGATAAAGGCTATGTCCCAGAAGACTGGACACACAGCTACCTGAAAGCTTTACCAAAACCAGGAAAAGATCATCATCGGCTAAATGGCTACCGCATACTCACTATGCAATATATAGCAGGAAAGCTCATGGAACAAATCTAATAGCAAGAAAACTCACAAGAGATCTTGAAAGTCGACAAATCCTCCATCAAATCAAGGAAGCTACAGAACAGGTAAAAGTACATGGGAAAATGCGGCCTCTTTTGCCTGTGAAGTACACGAAAGATTCCAAAGAAAGGAAGAAACACTGGGTGCTGCAATAGATCTGGAAGATGCATACGACAAAGTCCAGTTCTCGCTTCGCATGGAGCTACTCCTTGACTATGGAGTCAGTAAGACACTTACACAATGGATAGCAGCGGCACTACGGGAGCGAACCGTCATCCTACGATTTGGAGATTGGACTTCTGAGCATCATAAACTTTCTGTGGGATTATGTCAAGGTTCTCCTCTCTCCCCTGTTTTGTACAATGTTAGCACTAAAGGCCTTGCAGACCTCAACTGAAAAGGAACTGCTCGAGTTTTGACACTAGCAGATAACGGTCTGATCTACAAAACATCAAAGAATGCTCAAGAAAGAATGAAAGCAGTTCAGCAACAGCTGAACAACATTGCTCAGTGGTGTCAAGAAACTGGATCCACCATCAGCCCTACAAAAGCCCAGACATTTGTCTGCACTCTCAACAACAAGACATCAGGACAATTACCCTCACCAGTTTCCTTCAATGGAATACCAATTGAATCTACTAACAACCTACGCTATTTGGGTGTGGGCTTTGACAGAATGCTAAACCTTTAGAAGCATGTTGAGAATATTGTTCTTAAATACAAAAATAGGCCTATCTGCCATGAAAGCAATGGCAGTTAAAGGCATTGAACAGCGCCATCTTTACCGACTGTATCACGCACTTGTACTCAGTGTGATTGATTATGGATTAGGGCTTACAACACTGTCCAACAGCAACCTCCTCAAATTAGAAAGAATTCAAAATGAAGCAATGAGATTGATCCTGAGAACCATGAAGGACACACCAGTTGAAACTATGCGATACCTGCTCGACCTGCCTTCAATGCAGGCAAGACACAAGCTAGAACAGGTGAAGGCATTATTTCAGAGCACTTGAAAATCCCCAAAACCCACTTCATGCGGCGGTCAAGGAAATGAAAGGCACTCGGCTAGGACGTGGAAAATCATGGATGGGACAGGCAGAAGACAGTATATAGCTTGTGTGCCAGTTAGCAGAACTCAAAGAAACGAAGGAATGGGAAAAGTATCCTGACCACTTGAAACACCTCTACCAAATTACCATCGCTCCAGAACTTGGAAGACATTGTCGAGAATAGCCAGAAGGCAAAACCAACGCAGAAATTCAGAAGCAAGTAGAAGACCTTTACACAAAAGATGATATTGTAATATACACTGACGGTTCTGTCACCAAAGGTAAGTCAGGCTGGGAATACACAGTGTAGCAAAATGGCCGAACTATCCAGGAAGACAATGGTGCGCGCAGTTTAACAACTTCAAGTCTAACAATGGAGGTAGAAGCAGTGACACAAGCACTCCACTGGTTTTCATCCACAAGCCAGTTTCAAACTCAACAAGCCATGATACTGACTGACTCCATGAACCTACTTCAGAAAGTGAAAAGTGGAATGGGAAGCCCTGCTTGGAATGAACTGATGCGCAGCCTTCCACTGGAGACTCATGGATGTACTGCCCTGGACATGCTGGAGTAAAGGAAACGAGAGAGCAGACACACTGGCTGGCAAGGCAACGATACGAACTTGATTACAGCTTGGCCGATCTGATGTGATAAGAAATCTGAAGAATCACTTAAGCAAACAAGAGCAAAGCCACTATGCCATAGACCATCTTTCAGATCTGAACATCAAGAGAGGAAGTGGCCGCACGTCCAGACTTTAGGGTAGAGCAAGAAACATCACCAACCAAATAAACATTGGAATAATCTCAAGGCCAACACTGCGAATACTCCTAGAGATTGGGGCAAACTCATACTGGGCCTTTCCAATAACAGACACAAATGATCAAACACATGTCAACTGAGATAAGACTTTGAATCTCTCAGGGCCCCCAGCGCATACTGTAAACGTGTGTTGGTGTGTGTTCATCAGTGGGGTGATGCCAGCATATTAATCAGAGAGTCCATGGACGTGAATGTGCAAGCCTTGGTGTGTGAGTGTGTGAGTGTAGAAAGTGAGTGTGTGTGTGTGTGTGTGTGTGTGTGTGTGTGTGTGTGTGTGTGTGTGTGTGTGTGTCCGTGGATGTGTGTGTGAGGGGGAGGAGTTGTTGTTCTTATTGTTATGTGTGTGTGTGTGCGCGCGCGCGCACGCGTGTGTGCGGGTGTACGTATATGTTATATTTGATGGTCTTATTCTTGTTCTTGATCCTCAGTCATCTACTGAACATTCACGCACGCAGTCACTACACACACACACACACACACACACACACACACACACACACACACACACACACACACACACAATATACACGTGCGCGCCTGCGCATGCATACACACACACACACACACACACACACACACACACACACACACACACACACTCACAAATGTGCGCGTGAACATGCGCTCGCTCCTACGCACACACATATGCACATGCGTGCATGTTCACGTCCACATCCGCATGTGTGCGCACATACACATGAACGCACAAATGCATACACACACGTTCATGCGTACACGCCCACATACAAAGACACACACATATACACACATATGGCACACATATATGTACACATACACATGCAGATACGTGTGTATGCTTACACAAACTACAAATTACACACACACATGTGCACACGCACTTCTGCATACGCACACGCACATACATACAGGCACACACGTGCACACACACACACACAACACACACACACACACACACACACACACACACACACCACATGTGCGCGCGCACATATACACACACAAGCACGCACACACGCATGCACACACACACACACACACACACACACACACACACACACACACACACATGGGCCCGTGCCCACACATGCATACACATACGTGTACATTCACTACACACACATACAAAAAAAAAAAGAAAAAAAGAAAGGACTACCAGTGTTAGGTAGGCACCCAAGGTCTGACCAGCGCATTGGGCTAATGCGTAGGTCAGACATCTGCTGAGTCGTAGCCACGAGACCCTATGTAATGGTATCGTACCTTACTGTTAAATCTATTCGCCATGTAGTAACACGTCAGAGTGAATGCCCTTGCCTTGTCAACTGCCAAGCAACGATAAACATCAACGATGGCAGCGCTCTCATTTTTAGGTTCCGTCCGGGTTGTTCATATAGTTCTTCAACGCCTACCACAATAACATTACATGGTGGCAGCGGTCCCAAGATAATTTCTGAACATTAAGAAGAAAATTCAAGTAAGCATTGCTTGAAATTTTTGTTTAATCGAGATCGACGCATGTTGAAACGTCATACGGTACCAAACCTTGAAATATCAACATGGCACACCCGTTACCAAATCCAACACTTCGACTGGTCAAACTCTGATCGTCAAGCAGCAGTAGCAGAATTTAAGCAGCTCTGCACATACTGGTTTGCAGCTACAAACACACCAGCTGCACGTCAGCATTCTTTCATTTTGCTGTGGATGGGCAAAGAAGGATTATAACTGTGGAACACATGGGGCCTAACAGAGGAACAAATGTGAAATCCAAACAACATTTGGGAGAAGTTACAAGAAGGAGATACACAGGATAATTTCAGAATACATCGACTTGAACTACAACAGTTTTCTCAACAACCAACAGAATCTGTTGATGACTTTATTACAAGATATCGTTTGAAAACTCAGAAATGCAAACTTAGAGACCAAGAAGCTCAGGATGAATGCGCCATAGATCAAATCATTGCTGGTGTCAAGTATCCAGAAGTGCAACGAACACTTCTAGCAAAGGATAACACTCTAACACTCAGAACTGCCACTGACATATGTCGCACACATGAAGCTAGTATCATTCATATGGAAAAAATGACCCATCTTCAACCAACATCAAATCTTCCCTCCAGCGTTGACATTATCATCAAGAAAAAAATCAGATGTGGAAACTGTGGCACCGACCATGGACCAAAAAATTGTCCAGCATATGGGTCTAAATGCTCTGCATGCGCAAACTGGATCACTGGAAGAAAATGTGTCGTAAAACCCATGACAGAAGAAATACCATTACAGAACTGCCCATGATCTACCACCACTCTTCAAAGATCAACAAGTGCTGATGCAGAAAGAAGAATTTGGACCTTGGACACCAGCGACAGTATTGTATGCTACAGAAGAACCAAGAGCCTTTATGGTGCAATCTTCAAACGGAACCATCTACCGAAGAAACAGACACCATTTAATGCCTTTATACATCAAGGGAAAAGACACGAGCATAGGACTGATACAACTGCAAAGACCAGATCAGATGACAGGATCTGCCAGTCAACCAGCTCGCATACCAGTGAAGCCAACAAGCCCTGGCCGACCACAAAACCCAGTGAAAAGACACTGATGCACCCCAGGCCAACAAGGATGACACACAAACCAAAAAGACTGATAGAGACAATTTAATTCAGACATTTTCAATATTTTTTTTTGTTCTGTGTTCAGAATTAACTGTTGTGTTACATTGACATTGAGCAAATAAGATTGACTGTGCAACAAGTAACTATGTTCAACACCAGATATTCAAGTGACAAGAGAAACATTTTCTATTATGAAAGGAGGGATGTAATGGTATCGTACCTTACTGTTAAATCTATTGGTACCTTACTGTTAAATCTATTGGCCATGTCGTAACACGTTAGAGCGTATGCCCTTGCTAGATTGACCTCCCTTGTCAACTGCCAAGCAACGATAAACATTAACGAAGCCAGCGCTCTCATATTTAGGTTCCGTCCAGCTTTTTCATATAGTTCTTCGACGCCTACCACAATAACATTATACTCTTCTTCAAGTCTCTCATCTTAGTTGTTAATTCATTTATCCACCAGCTTAAAATCATGCGTAGTGTGGTCTCAAAACTTAGCAGATGTGGTGTAGCGTGTATGGACTAGTCTGTACGCAGTGATGCCTCCTTGATGAAACCGAAACTGTGTGTGTGTGCGCGCACCTGCGTGTGTGCGTGCATGCCTGCGCGCGCGCGCGCGCTGTGTGTGTAAGGGGGAAAAAGAAAAAGAGAGGCAGATAGAGGGAAAAGGCAAACAGAAACTAGAGATAGAGAGATAAGCTTTTGGGTGTGTAAAAGAAAGGGAGAGAGTTGTAGAGAAGGAGTCTTATGCTTGGAAGGGGGCGTTTGAGGGTGTGTATGAGGACACACACACACACACACACACACACACACACACACACACACACACACACACACAAAACCGCGGGAATGAGGGGTGTGCGTGGAGATGGGGGGGGGGGGGGGGGGGTGGACACTCCTATAAAAAAAAAGATAGGTGCATATGGATTATTCACATGTGTATGTGTCTACGAGTATGCGAGGATCATCCTCTCGCCTTGGCACCACAATCCATGATGGACTCAGCTCTCACATCTGACTTTGTTTTAGCTTGAATCCTTCCAGATCCTTGCTCTCGCTTTCCTTTCCCCCAACCTCTCCTCCATCCCTTTCTCTCTACACCCCCTTCCCCAATTTACCCATCCCACCATATTTACATTCACATCCCATGAACATAACATGTAGAGTATGATATATACACCCCAAATACCATCTCCACCATCCAGGTATGCATACTCGTAGACACATGTATGTGAACAATCCATTTTTTTTTTTTTATAGGAGTGTCCACCAAACCCCCCATCCCCACCCCCCTCACTCCCGCGTTTTTATTATTTATGTTTTTTTTTTTTTTTTGTTCTCACACACACCCTCAAGTGTCCCCTTCCAAGCATAAGACTCCTCTATCACTCTCTCTTTTTTCAATCTGCCTCTCTTTTTCCTTTTCCCGATTACAACAACACAACACACACACACACACACACACACACACATACACACACCACGCGCATACACATACGCGTGCGCACGCTAACACACCCCACACACACACACACACACACACACACACGAGGGACGTTCCACCACTCTCTTCGCCAGCCAAAAAGAGGGCCCTGCTGGTGTGCAGGCCACTGACGAAGTCGCAGAATGTCAGCGCCTAGTCGTCAAACTGCCCCACAACCTCGAGAGCCATGCCCCGGCGACACAGGCTAGTCCCGTCGTCACTGCTCATGCTCGGAAGATAAACTGCGTCGCCCCACGCCTAGGCGTCTTCTAGTATGCCACTTGCCAGCAGAAATGGTCGACGACGACGACGACGACGATGACGAGGCTGATCCGTTAAGAAACCCGGCTCATGACATCAAATACATCACTTAGGTATATCCGGTACGAGATTGAGTTTAACCTCCTCACCGCAAAAGCTTTTTGGGACAAGGTGGTAGCTGTAGCTACAGCATGCTAAAGCTTTTTATTTTACAGCTCGATGCATATTCATTTTTCTGTCGTCTGCTAGACTTTTCACTCCTAAATCCTTGTGCTATACAAATGGCGTAGAAACACAAGAAGTCCACAAGCGACGCATTATTCTGCTGTCCTTGCTGACATATGGCATTTGCTGACCTCACATTCCAGGAAAAAACCGTCCATTTCACGTACAAGGTTTTTTCTTCTCACAGCCAGGGCGATTTTCATCTCTTCGAACTCCGATCTGACAGAAGGGAATGACCGGAAGAAGCAAATGCAGTCATTTCCCTTTGTTGTTTATGAGGTTGCAATACCCCACATTTTCTCGTGTGTGTTAAACTGTCGGTAAACATCAAAACAGGGCGTTTTGTTTGTGCAGGCATCAGACAACGCATTGATCAAGACTTTAAGCCGCACAGCCATGTCGAATCCACCCAAGGAACGCAAAATTTTGTTTATGGGTTTCAGGTCTGTAGGTGAGTGTGGTATCGACAAGATGATCGAATGACCAACAACTAGATTTGAGGGCAAAGGACTTCTCGAACTTACGATCCGATGACACCATTATAACCGTGTATTGCTTTGCTGGCACATGAAATTTTGCTTTAGTGTTACGAATACTTTGCTTGACTGTCATTCGGTCACTGACTATCGCTTCCAGAAAGAATCCGCTGAGCGTCAGCCCAGTGAATCGCAGTCATCATTATGATTCAGATTGTGGTTGCAATGCGATGGAGACAGACGGCGGCAGGGAAGGGGAGGTTTCTTTTGGTATTAACTTTTTTAGGTGTTCATTCAGGATACAATGTGCCCATTAATGCTACACAAATTATACTTACAAACTAGTGCGGCTGATTCGTCTGACTGTAGATGTTGGCTGCCAAAACACAAGAAGACATAACACTTTCTACTTGCAGAATAAATTATAAAATTTGTAAGTTTTATTACCTGCGTAACAATTAAACATCATTCATGTAACATGGATACAGATATTTTCCCCTCATTTTCCACCTCTCGATTAACATCACTTCATAGTCTATTCATTCAAAATTCAATTGTTTAGGAAAAGATAAAGGTCCAGAACTTGCAGAAGTTTAAATATATATGAATGCAGTTCCACAACAGAGGTCCAAAGTTGAAGCACATACAGTGTCAAAAATTTGGTCTAGGATGATCAAGAATTTTTTTGACTGGATATTCAGGTCATCTTTGCCTGGCGTGTACACGGTTGGGAAATGTACTATGCTATCAACTTCCTTTTCTTCTTTGTACAATAAATTAATTTCCAATAGTTTTTTAATGGGACCTCACGGTTCTTTTTTAAAGCGATAGCTGTTCAGTGCAACATGCATGAACTTCATCATGACCTACAGGGGTAGCAGCTAGGGCATCAACAGGGGTAGAAGGGGACAGAAATATTACCATAAGAGGTAGGGATAAAAATATCAACAACATCATGCTGGATGAGGACAAGGCATGTCAGCTACATCATGGCGGTTTAGGGCAGGTACAACATTGGGAGTGAAGGCAAGTACATCAACATTGTCATTGGAGAAGCAGATGGGTACATTAACATCATCATTGGGGAAGGGGACAGGCACATTAACATCATCATTGGGGAAGGGGACAGGCACATTAACATCATCATTGGGGAAGGGGACAGGCACTTTAACATCATCATTGGGGAAGGGAATGGGTACATTAACATCATCATTGGGGAAGGGGACAGGCACTTTAACATCATCATTGGGGAAGGGGACAGGCACATTAACATCATCATTGGGGAAGGGGACAGGCACATTAACATCATCACTGGGGAAGAGGACAGGCACATTAAGTACATCATCATTGGGGGAGAGGGTAGGTTCATCAACATCATCAAGAGGGTTGAGGGCATGTGCATCAAGATCAGCATTAACAGGGAGATGAGGAAAGTACATCATTGTCATCTTGGAGGGTGGGGGTAGGAGCAGGTACATATTCATACAAGAAGGGTGAGGGCAGGTATATCGCCATCATGGGGAGTGGGGCAGGTGCGTGGACAACATTGGGGTGAGGGCAACGTCGACATCATCATGGGGTTTGGTAGTAGGTACATCAGCACAATCAAAATGAATAGAGGCATTAAGAAATATTCACATCTAGGGGTAGTAGCAGGTATGTCATCATCATCATCAAGGGGGTGGGGGCAAATACATTATAACATCATGATTTGAGGTGGAGGCAGGCACATCCAATCATCACCAGGGATGAAAGAAGTACATCATCAAAGAGCGTTTATGCAGGTACGTCAATATCATGAAGCATGCTGGCAGGAACATCATCATAATCTTTGGGCAGGTGTATCAATTTATCATCATCAACTTGGGGAAGGTGGGGGCAGGTGCATTATTATTTTTCAGGGTGGGGGCAGGTATACCATCATGATTGAGGGTAGCAGAGGCAGGTACATCATCATGGAGGCCAGGTTTAGGAACTTCTTCAGCAAGGGTGCATGGACAGGTGCATTGTCATTTGGGGGAAGGGTTCATAAGTATATCTGTGGGTGCAGGAAAAGCCAGAACATCAACAGGGGTACGCTTTGACAAAAGGTTTCGTGTGTCCAAGGCATAGCCCAGCCAAGCTGCTACATTCACCTGCACTGCTTCGGCATTCCTGACATAGGCAGGCGAAGTTCAGTTGGGCAGAGCATGTCTGACTGAACACATCACTCACTGTGCAAGTGTTGGGTCCCTTTCAATGTTTTCGCACGTCTGCTTTGATGATAAGTGGCCTCCGTTGGGTCCATCCAAAATGACAAAAATGGTTTTCTCCACAGTGATCACCAGATTGCTTAAGGTCAGTACATGTTTCTGCTTTCCAGCACAGAAATGTGGTTGTTTGATATGGCGGTGATGGGGCCTAATGGTCTGTTGACAGTCATCCAAACAACATCCACTGCTGGCTTCCCCCTCATCACCCCGCACATGTCTGTACATACACCCACTGGACGCTCATGTATGGCGCTCAGTGCAGCTTGTCAATGGGCTACGAAGATGTTTTACTTTGTGAAGCAAACAAATCAAAGATGGTGGGTCAGATCTTGGATTGCAAGAAGTGAGACAGGTGTCCCTACCACTCTGCAAAACTACAGCAGAAGGCTGTTGACAGTTACATTAATTTTCTATGTACGGATTATGCCTTCAGATGGTGACAGATCAGACGGAAAGATGCCTCATTTCATGAAGTGATTCCACCTGGAGAAAGAATAGAAAACACGTTCCTAGTTTGCATTGTTCATGCCTGCCTTGCTGTGTGAAGAAATGCACCCTAAATCCAGCACAGAATGATAAAAGGAAATCAGTTAATGATATCCTGGTCCTCCGAACTATTGCACTATTCTCCGGCAGAATTGGAGATGCAGTACACCCACACACACACACACACACACACACACACACACACACACACACACACACACACAAACAGACGCACAAACACACATACACACAAACAAACAGACGCACAAACACACACACACACACACACACACACACACACACACACACACACACACACACACACACACACCCAAGCTGTCTGCATGCTAAGTTCAATAGGAGTGGACGAGGGACACCAGCCTAGTTTGAGCATTTCTGCCAGATGGCCATATACTTTCCCCCAGGTGTATCCTGGGTTCATCACTGCCTGACTTAGCGTCAAGGTCAAGATGATGAAATGGTGTGAAAGCTGAGAATGATGTAGTAGTAGTAGTAGTGGAACTAATATGTAGTGTAGTAGTAATAGTAGTAGTATGCTGTACTAAAAGTTACAAAGGAAACAGAAGTTATTGCTGTGGCAAACAGTTGTAACACAGAGTAAACATTTGGCATTTATTTTTGTTTATTGTACTTGCTGTTTTGATCATAAGTTAATTTCTTTGTGGTGACAAAAAGTAGTTTCATAGACATATTGTGCATAGTAAAAGCAGGAAGAAGTACTGTTCAATAAATACTAAACATACCCTTTTCAGTTCATTACTTTTGTATATGACTGATGTGAGCAACATGTAACAACTCAGAAACAATTACAGCATGTATTGAAAATAGGACTGAACCTTAGTGCAATCCAACACAAGCTCCAACAGGTCATGCGATGTTCGTGCGTTGCCAGAGAAGAGCACGTAGCACACATGCGCTTTTGGTATGCAACACATAGCATATTGACATGAGCCACCTGGCCCTTGTAGCAAAGTCTGTATGGATCTTTACAGAGCTGGCTGTTGACAAAAACGTCAAACAGTTCTGCAACTGTTATGATCATGGCTGTTCCTGCTAGGACTGCAACTGATGCACTGTACTTCACAGTAGCATTTTCCCATCATCAGAAGGACCTTTCCCAAGCTGAGCACCAAGGAAATGTCACTCTCATGTGCAGCTGAAGTCACCCAAAGTATGAGAAATGTCAGTAAATGGACCATGGGACTTGTACTCTGCAACACAACCTCTGATCCACTGCACAACATGTTCTGCTTGAAAGCCTCCAGAGATTTGTAGATGGTTCATAGCAGTTTTTATGAAATCAGAGTCTGCGTCATAGTTGTGATTTGGTTCATTGCTGATCATCACCAATGACTTGGTCACAGTCTCAAGCAAGCTGGGCATCTGTATAAAACAGACTGGGGGGTAGACTGTTACCTGCTTGTGATTCCAGTGTGCAGCCTTGATTTCATCACAGAACAGGCATGAAAAATGCCCTGCCCACAGTTTTGTCTGGAAAAAGAGTCAGCTTTCAAGGCCTCAAACTTGGTGTGCTGCAAGTTTTGTCCTTAAAACTAAAAGAGTCCAGCTAGAAATGTAACTTCCTCCTGCAGCTGCTGCACCAGGTTGTCAAGCTTGCCCTCCATCTGGACAGGTCTTGCGAGAGTTCTGAAACTTGTGCATGGTTACATGAGTTCAGTCCTGAATATATTTCTTAACCCCTGCTTCCCTTCACCTCTATGCAGTGACAGCTCAGTCCTTCCCTTCCTTTGTGTTTTCCATGGACATCCCATCCATTTTTCTATGACCAGTATCAGCTCCTCTCTCCAGAATTCTCAGATTTTACACAATCAACTGTCAGCTGTCGCTCTTTCTCTTTCTCTGCTATTCCACATAACTGGAGTGAACATCATTTTCTTGTCCACTGTCTCCTCCCTTACGTAAGAAAAACGATGGTATCAGTCTTTTTATGCTAACCCAAAAACTTTATTTTCCCCCTTCTGATCCCCAGTCCCTATACTTGTTTAACCCCCCATCCCTCTCCCCTCTTGTTAAAGTGTATTCTAGTGACTGTTCCTTTTAATTTATTGTACACGTGTGCCACTGATGGGTGCAAGCACTTGCACTGGTTTTTTGTTTTACACAAGAAATATTTCAGTTATTACCATCCACACCTACTCCTTTCCCACGCCCAGCTGATAATAAGAATTTCCAAATGCTTCTTTGATAGCAATCTCTCGGGAAGGAAACAGCTTCAGTCAGTTTTTGTCTCGCTGTCCACATGTCAGAGGTCAACAGCATAAAAGACATGTCTGGGTTTTTTTTTTATTCATAATGAATCCTGCCTGCTGGAGCATTGACTGTCCAGGCTTCAGGTCAAAGTTTGCACAGTTCTTGCACAAAGAAAGCCTTAAGTTAAGCGCCAGTTTTGTTTAAGCTGCACAGGTCATGGTTGACATTTGGTGAAAGGGTAGAAGCCTATCTTCTTGTCATGGTTGACATTTGGTGAAGGGGTAGAAGCCTATCTTCTTGTCATTGGTGCATGGAAACAACGTCCTTATGCAATTCTGTTACAGGTTTCAAAAGAACAGCAGCTGCTTTTCCAGACTTACTAAGACACCGGCTTTTTGTTTGGAACTCAGGGATTAAAAAAGTCTGAAACTTTTTTGTTTTGTTTTTGAGGTGCAGCATAGAGTTAACACCAACAAATGTTTTTGCCATGCTCCTTGAAATTCAAGGGCAAAGCTAGTTGTCCTTAAGGACCTGAAAGTTTTTAACACTGTCAGAGAGTTGTCAAGATTGAAGTGTAGCCTTCAGTCTCTCATCATGCTCTGCTGTAATTCACTGAGCACAGTTTCATTTAGTGACCAAGCAGTTTGTGAAGGCTGAATGGGTTTCAGTATTTGCAAAAACTGGCTGCTTTATAATCCGTGATAGAGTCAGTATTAAATCAACAAATGTCTCTGTTGTTTTGTCAAGACTGCTGTCATTCGATGCAGCTTTTCTCCGGGCAGCTGGCATCCATTTGATGTTGCTTCATGTACCCTGTGGATGTGCTCTTTGGTGCCCTGTGCTACTGTGGGGTTGTTTGATCTGTGAGCTGTCAACATAAAAGGATATGTTGTATAATTATCATATTAGATACTGGCGTGTGTGAGACCCTCTTGCCTGAACTTACACGTCTGTAGGATTAAGGTCATTTCTGGAAGATACAAGGCTGCGTTATAGAAAGAAAAATTAGAACAAGACATGTAAAGAAACTGATTTGTTGTTTGCATTAGGTCAGAGACAATCAGCACCATGCCTAAAGCTTCTTCACTTAGATTTTCATGTGCAATTACAAAATGGTAAAAAATCTAATTGATGATATCTGTGATAAACTGAAGATATAAGGGAGTGGAGATGAAGTAGGAGGTAGTAATGTGAAAGGGATGAAAATGGTAGATTCCACTTTGGCCATTAACATGTAGGCGAAGCTGTGTCAGTCATATGTGATTTGTTTCACTTATATAAAAGAGAAGATTAAGCAAAGGGAACACTGCCTGAAAAGACGCAAACTTGAATATTGTTAAGTGTCATGGCTAACAAGGCAGCAGTCAACTAAACACGCTGGAGCAGGAGCAGTATATTTAGAGGATGAGAAATATTTAATACAAAGCGAAGCAATCAAACCCTTTTTTTTTTCATTTATCACACTGTATTTATACTGTTCCTGCCTTAGTTTGTTTGGCTGGTCCTGGACTAAGAGTGGTCCTTTTAGAAGTGATGACTTTTCCAATAATCTTGAAATGCAGTACTCTAGGAAGTTGCAGTTCACTTGAACGCCATAATTCTCCAATTCAAGCTAACTGGAACTTGTTCGTAGGAAGTACATGAAAAAAAATTAACGAAGATGTGTTCAGTTTTGTGTCTACCCACCCATCACTACGCAATACACGTATCTGTATCAAACAAAACTGTAAAGATCATACAGATAATCCAATAACTGCATCCCTTTTCCTCAGTTACTCTTGATCAAGCAGGAAGACAGCATTCCATTATTCTGGTTACACCCATATAAACACAAGAAAGAAATAAACATTTGGAACTTGCCAGCTGTTCCACTTGGTTGAACAGCTTGATTCCCTCGGCAGTCAGTGTTTTCAGTTTGAAGACACTGTGACCACCCAGCAGTAAATAGGTACCTGATGCAGTTCCATGACAGTTGAAGACGATGGCAGCAGGCGGATGAGCTCTTCCTTCCATCATACCTTGCCCAACACACGTGGAACCTCTGGCAGTTTACTGCCCCTACAACCAGTTGTCTGTGGGATCTCTAACCTGGAAACATTTTGTAGGCAATAGCAGCAGGCAAAATCTGTAGTGTGATCACTGGTATAACCTGGGTTTGGGAAAGTGGATGTGTTTTAACAAAACTTGGTGGTGGTTCATTTTGAATGAGAGACTTAGACGCAAAAGGTGTAAGTCTGTCTCCCCACCCATCTCACACCCCTCCCCCCTCCCCTTCCTCCTCTGTCTCTCTGTTTGCGTATTCATCTGTCTGTGTCTCCCCCCCCCCTCTCTCTCTCTCTCTCTCTCTTTGTTTTTGAGTTTGACTCTGCCATTTCTTTGTCTGTTTTTTGCTCTCTCATTCACTGAATCACTCTCTTCACTATCATCCATTATTTTTCTGCCTTTGTGATACATTTAACTGTCATCAGTTAGAAATTCTTAATGATTTTCTGTAGTTCTGATTGTAACATGTCAGTGTCTGCGTGTGTGCGTCCGTGGTATGTGTGTGCTTGCGTGCATGCGTGTGATCTGGAACATGGTTATGAGAATAAGCATGTCTAGCAATATGATACTGGACAGTTACTGTCCATTGTCATTGTGGCTTGTGTGTAGTGTGTGTGTGTGTGTGTGTGTGTGTGGCGTGTCTGTGTCTGTGTCTGTTTAATCTAGGGAAAAATGTCAGGTGAGATGGCTGATGTTATCAGAAGCTGTCATGCAGCTATGACTTGATATGCATATTGTGTGTTACGTAGCTGGGTTTTTGTGACAGGACTTTCTTTTGTGCATGGTAACTGCTCTGAAACTTCCAGTCAGAGAGCTTTGTTTTATCAGCTGACCTACACTGAGATAAAAATATGGAACAGTTAACCTTGTCTGTTAGGTTCATTCTTTCACTGCATTCAGCATAGGTTTAAAAACTCTCTTGCTTATATAATACTCTCTCTCTTTCCTCTCTCTCTCTCATGCGTGTGTGTGCATCAGTTAGTCAGTCAGTGTGGCGACCTCAGTCAGACGTCCATGACCTGCTTTCTCCAATCATCTCTGTCCTCCATCGCTGTGGTTGGGAATTCTCACGGTATGTTGCTGTCCTCCTCCAGTTGGTCTATAAATGTGCATATATAAGCACATGGAGGTCTGCCTCTCCATCTGTCTCCATCCATGACTGGGTTCACACAGGATGAGTCTGTAGATTACTTATCCTTTACTTCTGAAGTAGCGTCCATTGAATCAGAGTCTTCTTTCTACTATTTTCATTGCTATTTTTGGAAGATCTCCGTAAAGTGTCTCATCGTTGACATGTTGCTGCCATGTGATGTTCTTCACAACTCTGAGCTCTTGGTATGTGCCTCCAGTTTTTTCTTCAGGGCTTGTCAGCTTCCAAGTGCTGGAGCTGTATAACAGGACTGATTCCACCGTGGCTCTCAAGAATTGCTGGTGCTCTTTAGGCTTGATTTTCCAAATTTGATCAAGTTTTGTATGGCTGTCCAGGCCTTTGCTGTCCTAACATCTATATCTATACTACAAGACTTGACCCAGGAACCAAGATGTAGAAAGTCATCGACTTGATTTAGGACACTGCCATCAACTGTTTTTAGGTCCCCCCTTGTCTTGATTCAACAGCATGTATTCTGTTTTGATGTCATTGATGTGCAGTTCAATTTGTTTGGCAATATTCTCATCTCGGTTCAGTAGAAGCTTGGCTTATTCTGGAGTGCTTGACGGTAACTTGAGTAAGGCAATGTTGTTCCGCAAAATCAGTGTTGTTGGTCACAGCGGCTGGATGTCGTCTATTCTTGGCTCTTTGGAGTGTGAAGCCGGGTTCTGCTTATCTGTTGTTGCCTGTTGCATAGTGCTATCATGAAGAGATATGGTGTGACAGTGCCTCCTTAGTGCCTCTTTGTAAGACGCCAGCCAGTATCTAAAAAAAATCAGTGTCACCATTTGCAGATAGGACATGAGCATAGAGGATGTAGATGGCAGAGGCAACTTGCCATATTTTATATATGGCTTTTATGATAGATGTTTATTGATTGATGTATGGGACCAGTTATAAAGTTTGTAAATTATATGCACATACCCAGTGCACAAGTGAAACATGCATGAATGAATAAATAAAATAAATGTGATGAATCCAAAGGTAATTATTGTAAAGTGCTGTGAATGGGTGACCATTGTTGGATTAGCGCTTAACAAGTATCTAGAATTATGATTATTATTGAACCTGATCATCAAATTGTTTGCTTCTCTGATTTTTCTTCAGGAAAGTCATCTCTAATTATCCAGTTTATTGAGAACCAGTTTGTCGACAACTATGAGCCCACCATTGAAGACAGTGAGTAGTGCTTAGTGACGTCTGTTTTGTATGACAGCTATGACAGCTATGACAGCTAGTACCTCTTTTTAAGTCTTTGAGTTGTGATATTCATTGATAACCATATAAAGGGCACTCTGTCACTCACTCACACACACACACACACACACACACACACACACACACACACACACACACACACACACACACACACACACAGAGTCTCTCTCTCACACTGTCTCTTATTATTTCTTTAATGTACCTTAATCTCAAAGTTGCAATAATCTTTCCATTCCCAACAAGCTCATGTCTTCAGAGAAGTTACAGTGTGCTCTGTTATTGCATATAGACTATGAATTACAGTCATAATGAAACAAACAGATCTATGGCGAGATGAGACTTTTTCAGTTTACATCGGTCTTCTCTTACACTATGGACTGTAACATTTGATCTGTCTATCTGTCAGTCCATCTGTCTGTCTATCTATCTCTGTGTGTGTGTGTGTGTGTGTGTGTGTGTGTGTGTGTGTTTACAATCTTATCATTTGCCATAAGGAAATGTTCTTTTGTTCAGCAGTTGAGGATAGCATTTCTCTGCATTCCACTGGCACCTTCCTGTGTGTCTTTTCAAAATAGTTTTCAAGCCCTGAGCTTTGGATTTTCTCCAGTATGAAGTCAGTGATTTCACCATAATACAAAGACACAGCATCACATACTACATCCATATTTGGTACGGTTTTGTTATGCACTAGATCTGTATAAGTTTGTAACAACTGTGTCATGCTCTTAGTCTGCTTCAGTGCAATCTCCTCATGCGCCTTGTCTGTGCTGGTTTATTATCAGTTTTTTATGCACTACATCAGTGTTAATTTTTTACAATCTCCCAATGCACCACATGAATGATAGTATGTTACAGTCTTCTCAATAACCATATGAGCATCATGAAGACTTCTAATTCTCGTGTTTCTCACAACAAATCTGGGTTAACCTTCTCAGGCGCTCTAACCTTATCAGTCGTATGACCTTCAGATACTAATTATTCATTAATCAGTTAATGATATGTTTCTCCAACCATGTCTCTGATGCAGCCTTTACCAAGAATCTCAGAGTAGGGGGTCAGGAGTTCAGCTTGCAGGTGGTGGACACAGCTGGACAGGTCAGTGAAATGTGTGTGGTTCATCGTTTTGATGCTTTCTGTTGTTTTTTTTTTTACTGAGTTGGTATAGATCCCTGTGTCCTAAAATGTCAAGTGGATGTTCCCCTAGATGAAAGTTGTGTCACCTTGGTCCTAAAACGTCAAGTGGATGTTCCCCTAGATGAAAGTTGTGTCACCTTGGTCCTAAAACGTCAAGTGGATGTTCCCCTAGATGAAAGTTGTGTCACCTTGGTCCTAAAACGTCAAGTGGATGTTCCCCTAGATGAAAGTTGTGTCACCTTGGTCCTAAAATGTCAAGTGGATGTTCCCCTAGATGAAAGTTGTGTCACCTTGGTCCTAAAATGTCAAGTGGATGTTCCCCTAGATGAAAGTTGTGTCACCTTGGTCCTAAAATGTCAAGTGGATGTTCCCATAGATGAAAGTTGTGTCACATTGGTCCTAAAATGTCAAACGGATGTTCCCATAGATGAAAGTTGTGTCACCTTGGTCCTAAAACGTCAGGTGGATGTTCCCCTAGATGAAATTTGTATAGGTGGTATAAGTCCGGCTGCCTTCCATTGTTTTCAGTGCTTTCGCAAGCAGACAACATTTAGAATAAACTGTCCTGGAAATGGTTTCTGTTTAGCTGAACGAAGTCGTCTGTTAGACAGGGTTATGTCAGCTTCATGAGAGAGAGGAATTTTGTATTGCCACTAATTTCAGACATGTCTGTGGTCAGCATCTTTAGTCTAACATTTGATTCTTCAAGGTGGTTTCAAAGTGAGGTGACTGCAGACAGAAACTGAAATAGAGCCAAGACAGAATGATTGTGCCACCAAACAGAAGAATAAACAAATTACAGAACAACACAGCTGAATAGAGCCAAGACAGAATGATTGTGCCACCAAACAGAAGAATAAACAAATTACAGAACAACACAGCTGAATAGAGCCAAGACAGAATGATTGTGCCACGAAACAGAAGAATAAACAAATTACAGAACAACACAGCTGAATAGAGCCAAGACAGAATGATTGTGCCACGAAACAGAAGAATAAACAAATACAGAACAACACAGCTGATATAGCAAGACAGAATGATTGTGCCACCAAACAGAAGAATAAACAAATTCCAGAACAACACAGCTGAATAGAGCCAAGACAGAATGATTGTGCCACGAAACAGAAGAATAAACAAATTACAGAACAACACAGCTGAATATAGCAAAGACAGAATGATTGTGCCACCAAACAGAAGAATAAACAAATTCCAGAACAAACATGGGATACTTCAACCAATTTGGCCTTCATCAGGCATGACAAATAAATCGAACACAGTGATAATGAAGGACAAACATCAAACACAGTGATAATGAAGACAAACATCAAACACAGGGATAATGAAGGACAAACATCGAACACAGTGATAATGAAGGACAACATCAAACACAGTGATAATGAAGGACAAACATCAAACACAGTGATAATGAAGGACAAACATCAAACACAGTGATAATGAAGGACAAACATCAAACACAGTGATAATGAAGGACAAACATCGAACACAGTGATAATGAAGGACAAACATCAAACACAGTGATAATGAAGGACAAACATCAAACACAGTGATAATGAAGGACAAACATCAAACACAGTGATAATGATGGACAAACATCGAACACAGTGATAATGAAGGACAAACATCAAACACAGTGATAATGATGGACAAACATCGAACACAGTGATAATGATGGACAAACATCGAACACAGTGATAATGAAGGACAAACATCGAACACAGTGATAATGAAGGACAAACATCGAACACAGTGATAATGATGGACAAACATCGAACACAGTGATAATGAAGGACAAACATCGAACACAGTGATAATGATGGACAAACATCAAACACAGTGATAATGAAGGACAAACATCGAACACAGGGATAATGAAGACAAACATCGAACACAGTGATAATGAAGGACAAACATGAACACAGGGATAATGAAGGACAAACATCGAACCAGTGATAATGAAGGACAAACATCAAACACAGTGATAATGAAGGACAAACATCAAACACAGTGATAATGAAGGACAAATCAACACAGTGATAATGAAGGACAAACATCAAACACAGTGATAATGAAGGACAAACATCAAACACAGTGATAATGATGGACAAACATCGAACACAGGGATAATGAAGGACAAACATCGAACACAGTGATAATGAAGGACAAACATCGAACACAGTGATAATGAAGGACAAACATCAAGCACAGGGTTAATGAAGGACAAACATCGAACACAGTGATAATGAAGGACAAACATCCAGCACAGTGATAATGAAGGACAAACATCAAACACAGTGATAATGAAGGACAAACATCAAACACAGTGATAATGAAGGACAAACATCAACACAGTGATAATGAAGGACAAACATCAAACAGTGATAATGAAGGACAAACAGACACTTGTCTCTTCAAACTCTGTGCAAAAAGACTATGGAATGGAACTAAGGCTGAGAGGTGGACAAAATGGGTTAAAATTATAATAACGATGGTAATTAAGTATGATGATAATGGTAATATAATCATATGATAATAACACTGACAAGAATGATGGTAATAGTAATTGCAGTAATAGTAATGCTAACAGAAGAAGATGGAGGGGATGAATGAGAGGATTGTTACAAAAATACAGTCATAGTAGCAGTAACAATGTTGATCATCTAGTGTGAATAAGTAAAGTGTTGATAATGATAATAATGATACTGATGATGATGATGATGATGATGATGAATAATAATAATAATAATAATAATAATAATGATTTCTTATATAGCGCTTAATCAAACGAATTTCTCTAAGCGCTTTACAAAGTCATACTACATTCACCCTTCTCATATACAATAATACACCTTACACCCAACTACAAATACTATTACTACAATAACTAACAAATCCTAATCCTACCAATGTGACATTCACTTATTCTTCAAATATCACTACAAAAAACTTAATCCTATAACGTTCAATCATACAACAAATACATATAATAGAGAACATACACATACGCTACATTTGAAAAGGCCCAGACGGCTATGAGTTAGGTTGTACCCCCCCCCCCCCCTCTCTCCCCACAGCATTGACTAATTATGAGAAAATAGATGGGTTTTAAGTTTAGACTTGAAAGAAGAGATAGAATCTGAATGTCTGAGACAGTCTGGCAGTCTGTTCCACGTCGCTGGAGCTTGAAAAGAGAAAGATCTTTCACCAGTAGTAGTCCTGAAGCGAGTCATTCGCAGAAGGCGGTCGTCAGCACAGGAGCGTAGTTGTCGAGAGGGGATGTAGATTTTAAGGAGATCTGAGAGATAAGAAGGTCCATTTTCAAAGAGAGCAGAGAAAGTGAGAGTTGAGATTTTGTACGAGATACGGTTTGAGACAGATAGCCAGTGAAGAGAGTGGAGGAGAGGCGAAATGTGAGCATGTTTTCTTGCTCTACAGACGACTCGGGCTGCATGATTTTGGATTCGCTGTAATCTTTCTATCAGGTATTTTGGAAGGCCAGCCAAAAGTGAGTTGCAGTAATCTATTCTAGATAAGACAAATGCACAAATGAGAGTTTTTGTAGCATCTGTAGAGAGAAGGTGACATACAGAGCTGATTCTTCTTAGTTCTAAATAGGCAATCTTGCAAATATTTGAAACCTGTTTCTCAAAGGAGAGGGATTGGTCAAGTATGACCCCTAGACTGCGGACAGAGGTGGAGACAGAGACAGCACAGTCATTGATAGTGATAGTTGAAGGCAGAGAAGGATGGTTAGGCTGTTTTGTCACGAACATGAGTTCCGTCTTGTCGTCGTTTAGTTGTAGTTTGTTGGTTGTCATCCAGTCCTTCAGGTCTGCAATGCAGCCCCGCGTCCGAGAAATCAGTGAGTCAGTTTCAGCAATGGGAGCCGACTGATGAAGCTGAGTATCGTCAGCAAAGCTCTCATGCGACATGGCGTGACCACTGATGACGTCAGACACAGGACTAGCATACAGCACAAAAAGGACTGGCCCAAGTACAGAACCCTGAGGCACACCGTACCTAAGAGGAGAACTGTCTGAGTATCTTCCCTGTACACACACTGTCTGAGTCCGTCCAGTCAAGTAAGAGATAATCCAGTCGAGAGCTGTGTCTTTGAATCCAAAGGAAGTTTGAAGCCGTGAGAACAAAATATTATGATCGATCGTGTCAAATGCTGCAGAGAGGTCTAACATCACTAATAAGGAAACATTCCCATCGTCAAGCCCGCAGAGGAGGTCATTGACTATACGGAGGAGTGCTGTCTCACAACTATGGCTTGTCTGTAAGCAGATTGATGAGGATTCAAAAGGTGATTCTTTTCGAGATGTTCTAGAATTTGTTCCAAAACGATCTTCTCCAATAATTTTGATAGAAATGACAAATTTGATACAGGCCGATAATTCTTTAAAACATTTTTATCTAATGAAGGTTTCTTGATCAATGGACGTACCACTGCGGACCGGAAGATTTCAGGAACGTGACCAGAGGACAAAGAGGTATTGATAACATGAGTAAGATGGGGTAGGACATCATCAGTGCACTGAAAGAGCAAGTTAGTGGGAATGGCATCAAGTTCACATGATTTAGGGCTGCATCGCAAACAAAGTTTTTTGACATAGTCTTGACTAACAGGACTAAAACAAGCCAAGGAGGTCCACAGTAAACTTTGTCATTCAGAGGATGTACAGGTGCAGTAGAATCTAGTTTTTCACGGATAGTGTCAATTTTTCCATTGAAAAACTCTAAGAATTTCTGAGGGAGCTCTTGAGTTTGGAAGATGGTGGGAAGGGGGGAGTAGCTGACTTTGCCTAGGAGACTGTGACATTAAATAGTTGCTTGGCTGTATTACAGGCCAATATCTTTGAAGAATAGAACAAAGTTTTTGCTTGATGAACAATGTCAGTAACATGATTTCTCGCAGTTTGATATATTTCCCTGTGCACAGTCAGTCCCGTGGCGCGCCATCGCCTCTCAGCCCCCCTCCTCTCCTGCTTGGCCTCGGACAACTCGGGACCCACTGTGTTGTGCCATTGACATAGTGAGCGATCAGTGATCAAGCGCCTGCTCACTGGAGCATGCTTATCAAGCATGGCACGGAGGGCAGAGGTCAGCTGACAGGCCGATGGCTCGCTCGGTATGGCCGTGCTCAGATCAGATTTGAAAGCCTCTATATCGATAGCAGAAATTTTCCTAACTTCCTTGTAAGTCTTTGGAACGGCGGGCCTAACGATATCTAATTCACACTTCACAGCATAATGATCCGATGCTAGGTTATCGTCAACGGTTGAGGATTTGAGAAGATGATCACTGTCACTGTAGACTACCCAGTCTACTATGTTACCCTGTTTGTTCGTCATTTCATTCACGGACTGCTGGAGTCCGAAAGTATCTAAAATTTCTAACACCTCGGGCGTGTATCCAACTGTGGGCTTATTGAAATGGAAGTTGAAGTCGCCGATCAATAACAATGTTCCTGGAAGGTCATTTACAAATTCAAGAAAGTCTGGAAGTTCGTTGACAAACATGCTGGGCGTAAATTTGTTCTTTCTGCTGGGTACCGGTCTATAAATCCCAAAAATGTTAGTGACAGGAGCGCTAGGTAGGGACAGTTTCAGGTGAACAAGTTCAAAGGTCCGATGCTGAAAATCAAAAGACGAGTCTAAAGAGCAATAGGGGAGCAACTTATCCGAGATGACGAATGCGATTCCGCCCCCGCAGGTCGTGGTGGGGCGGGGGAAGGACTTGGTGGTATAGCCAGCTGGGGCGAGGTCACGTAGCTTTGGTTCATCGCTGCTTTCCTTGAACCACGTTTCCGTTACACAAAGAATGTCGATATCATTGGAGAGTATAAAGTCATTTACGGCAGATCGTTTCTTTTTACAAGTATTACCAAGTGACTGAGCATTGAAAAGTGTCAGCGAAATGTTCGTTGTTGTTTGTGTGCGAGGAGCCATAGGCACTTGAATCAAGTTGCGACAGTTTACTGAGCGAGTGTGGTTGTGGCGAGAGTGGTGAGAGAGATGGGCAACGTTACCGACTGTAGGTATCGTCCTCCGTTTCCTCCTCCCTCCCCGTGCTGTGCGACAGTGAGGAAGGTCACGGCCAATCCTGAGACGCCGCAGTGTCACGTTGAGCGAAGGGTCAAGGGGTGAAGGTCGCTCCCTGCCAGCCAGCAGCTGGTCCGGTGTGTAGGTCAGGCGAGTGATTTGACGAGGGAAAGGGTGGGTAGTGACGCGTAAAGTCGGTCACCACAGGGTAGGGTAGTGGTGGGTGTGACAGTGGAGGGCCGTTATATGCCGTAAGGGTAGGGAGAGGTTGGGTGGTAGAGGCTGGGGTGAGTAAGCGTTGGCGAGTAAGTGAGTCAGCATGTGTCCCTGCCCGTGCAATACACAGGCTGAACACAATGGCGCCGGTCAAAAACACAGTGTGTTGGCAAGGTTGGCCAAGAAGAAGATCCAGATTATCCTCAAGTCTATGGGGAGGGAGGCACAGAAATAGATACAGAATAACAAGCAGTTCTTCACATACATCCTGGTACAAATCTTTACAGTCCACGATCACAAAAACAACCACAAAGCGACGAAAATGGACAGCGAACACTACACTCAGCCTGCTAGGCGATTGACAGCTCACGTGACTATTATGATGATAATGATAAGATTGTAATTATAATGATAATAAACTAATAATTATTGTTATTGTTAGTGTGTGTGTGTGTGTGTGTATGTGTGTGTGTGTGTGTGTGTGTGTGTGTTCTTTTTTCTTTCCTTCTTTCTTCATTTTTTTCCTCTGTTTCAATACTGCTGTTGGCCTCTTACTCATTGGTCATTTATATTTTTTTCTGTATATTATGATTACTACAATTATTATTATTGCTATAATGATTATTACTATTACCATGTTATTATTAGTTCTATCATTATCGTTGGTAGTAGTAGTTGTACTGTTACTGTCATTATTATTATTATTATCATCATTGTTCTCATCATTATCATTACTTTTTTTTTTTGCTGTCCCATCTTCTGTGTCATCTCAATGGCATTGTATCCAAGGCCCTCATTCCGACCCCCGTCCACAGCCACAGCCCGGCCGGACCTGCCACAGGGAGCAATCATATCAAGTCGTCATTAGGCAACCCACCGGAGGAGACACTGCACTGCTGCCGAGTTACTTCAGTGGTGTTCAGTGGCGCCTGTTGTGATCCAACATACACAGGATACTACCAACTAAGCCCCTACTGACACCAATGATTGCTTAGTTGTGAAGCTGGTGTGAGTGAGTTTTCCCTCTGGAGGGCGCCATCACGTCTGACTAATGACAGGCCCCATGAATTTGCTGATACCAGTGACCCGACAGAGCCAAACCAAAGTCACAGATGTGGAGAGGCAGTGGACACTTGGGTCACCATGAAAGCGGGACATGAAGGGCCACAGAATTTGAGACATTTTTTTTTTTTAAATGCAGAATGATGAGGATTAGGTGCATGAGAAGACACTGCACTGCTGCTGAGTCAATTCAGTAGTGCCTGTTCTGATCCAGCATATGCAGGACACCACCTGTTATAATATAATATATCCCCGTGTCAACCAGGCCGAGAGATACAGACACCTGCAGTGTTGGTCAGGAAATTTGAGCAACACTCTCAGAGACGCATCCATTTCGTGGATAAAACTTGACTGTGTGGTCCCAGTCTTCCCATGTAAGCCCATAGCAAACTCAGCTCTGGCTAGGAGCCAGTTGGGGCAGAAAAATCCCACAAATAAATGGCTCTAATGGGAATCAAACCCACAACTTCCCAGACCCTCACGACCTCCATTTGCCATGGCGGCGGTTTTATCGTTGCTATTATTATTATTATTTATCATCATCATCATCATCATCATCATCATCAAACACTTTCATCATTCACATTAAATGACAAACTTCATTCCAATTTTGATTTTTTTTTTCATTTCAGTTCATTAGCATATTTCTTAGATTTTATCTAACTACCTTTATAATTTCCTACATCATTGTTACCATTATCACTAGTATTATGATTAAGATTATGATTATAACTATCAACATATTTCTCAGATTCTATCTAGCTTCCCCATTATCTTTATCCTCCTCCTCCTCCTTCTTTCTTCTTCTTCGTCTCTTCCTCTTCCTTCTTCTTCTTCTCTTCTCTATTATTATTATCATTATAATTATTCTTGCTATTATTGTCATAATGATATGGTTATAACTATCCTCTCATTCCCTTCTTTCCTGTTCTTATGTTAGTTTTATTATCATTACAGTTAGTACTGTCATTATTGTTAGTATTATTGTTATATGATTACACAGCTGATGTTATTACATTTTCTTCATTTTATAATCATTATTATTAGTATTTTAATCGGTACTAACTCCCCTTCAGCCTTTACTTCCATTCCAAAGGCTTTTTGCATCCAGTTCAAAGAGATAAGTGACTGTTTGTCCTTCATTTTCATTGTCTGCAATCTGATTTGTCTTGCCTTAGGAAAACCAAATAGATTGAAACACATTGTGTCTGTTTTGTAATTTGTTTATCGTTTCTCTTGGCAATGCTGTAATTGTGTTTTTGCGCTTATTCTTCAAGTCTGACATTCGTCGGTTGAAGGAAGACGTGGACTGGTTTGTTCTAGTTGGGTATTGAAGTTTTTTTTTATTGCTGTGCATCTCCAATCAAGGGAGACTGATATGCAAAGATTTTGATAAACGGTTGTGTTGGAAGCCAGAAGAGACTTGATATAGTGCAATGTTTTTTTCAAGTGTTCTGCAGTGATTTTGTGTTGTGTGTGACACACTGAGTCCATTGTGGACCAGAACTTTGTTCTGGTTGTTCTGGTGGTGGACTGGAGCGGTAGGTCCTGTGGTGTTGACGAGGTCTTGGTTTCTGGCAGGGGTCTGGCTGAAGATGTCTGTTTAGGCCATGTAAAATTCAAGTAAGCTCTGTTAACGAAACTGAATTTTCTCTTCAGTTTCTTTTTTATGAGGATTGGTAGCGGTTTATGTTATAACAGCTTTTGATTTCTGTGGTAGTATGAATGTGAATCACTGTTAAGTAGTAGTTGTGTAAGCAGTAGTTGTATTAGTTCCTTGTGCTTTGGGAATTAGCGTGCATTTTTGCTGTCATGAAGATTTGTAAGATTGCAAGATAGGATGAAAATGATTTGTAATTCATGGTAATATATTAAGTTGAAATTGTAGTTGTGGGAAGGTGGGCAAAGGGAAGTAATTTGCCTGATGGACTGCAAGTCTGCTGTTTTAATTGACTTGTTCATTTTTTTTTTAGATCCACCTGTATCGTAGCTTGTTTATTTATTTATTTATTTTAATCTGAGTTCACTCAGCAGTAGATGGTGGAGTTTGGAGAGGGTCTGCAGAAGTGTGACAGTATGTCTGCAGGTCGTGCACTTAGTGTATGGTCCCTCAGCTGTGGCCAGGAACTGGTGTGACTAGTGACTGATGGTCTGGAGGGGAAGACTGCTTGTACAGCCTACGTTGGGCTTTGAAGTGGTGGTTGAGGACATGCCTCCAGAATCAGTTGTCATTTCTTCAGCCAAAGATAATCATAAGCATTAACCACTCCCCTTTTTCTAAATCCCACCTTGGACCATAATGAGCCCTCCATTTATACACAGTATTAATTGTTTATTTTAACTTGACAGCATTGTTGGCTGTGGTGACTCTTAACCCTTTTGCTGCCAGAGAATATTGTATGTAAGTGCTTCCCCAGGCCAGAGAATTTTGAGGAATCCGGGGTAAGAAACAAAAAGTTGTATCAGACAAACTGTAAGAGATACAGCAAAGAAAGTATATCTGTTTGTTAGGAAAATGAATGAAGGTTCTGAATCTGGGCTCATTTTTGATTATTTTGGTAGCAGAGAACTGTTCACACAGTTTAACATAAAAAATGATTGTTTTTACACAAACAGAAAATCTATTTCCACCTCTATAGATCGATTGTTTTTACACAAACAGAAAATCTATTTCCACCTCTATAGATCGACATCAAACCAGCAACAACAACAAAGACAAAACTGCTAAAAAAGTTATGTTTGTCATCAGACTGTGCCAGTAAATGAAACCAGAACTAGTTTCATGCATGTAAAAACTTTTACAAATGATGAAGAATAGTATGTCAGTAACTGGCAAAAAAAAAACAAAAAAAAAACCTTGTTTCATTCCATGTGAAAGGTACTGATCCTGCTTGGAAACTGGGCAGTCGAGCTGTTCGAAACTTGAATTGTTTGGTTTTGCAGACACATGAAAAAAGAAACAGAAAATCCTTCTGCCTTACTTGAAGGCCAAATATACATATGTAACTGTGCTCATGGAGTCAGTAGTTCTTGAGTGTGTGATACTGCTCAAAACATGAGTTATTTTCTTGTAGAAGCAGATATTTGGAACAGCTTTCTATTTGAAAGCAAGATCTCTCTGACCCCCACGGCCATGCCCCCTTCCATGCATTCTAACTGAACTCCGACTTCTTGTTGCATTCCTCCTCTACCTCTCCCGCTGTCCCTTCTAATCATGCTGTGCGCATCGTGTGTACTCGCTGGGCCCCTCTTACTGTTACTATCACTCCCACTGGGTACAAAGTCCAAAGTGCTTGGCACTACTGTTTGAATCTGCAGACTGACCGTCATCTGGAACAACAGGCTGAACAGCTTGATTTAACAAGCAATGAATGTCACTGTCACCCTCATATTCAGACAGAAGATCATCTCCATCATCATCATCATCCATAATCATTTGCACAGCCTGCAAGTTGTGTAAGTTCAGAGACTGGGATCGGGACCACTGTTTGTGCTCTGCAAAGATTGCACGTGGTCCAGTTACTGAATCATTATCGAGATTAAAGGGGACTTCAGCCTGACATATGTTTATTCACATGGTATTTTTACACTGCAGGCACAACTAGCTCACTGCTGAGCTGTCATTGTGCCCACTGAACCAAACTCATGCCACTTCACTAAAGTTCATGCTGTCATATTTGTGTGTTGTCATTGCTCAAAATTATGTGTAAAATCACTCCTGTCTGAGGAGAATCACATAACTCCCAGGTGTAGAGATGTTTTCGCCGGCTTGGGGAGACTCTTAGCTTAGCTTAGATGCTCCCGCGTCTTGCGACATATGAGGCAGTCAAAGCGGTCCACTGCGCACGGTCCTCAGCCAGTCTGCTGGTGTCACTCCATCCTCTGTCAATGAGTCTGAGGTCTCTCTCCACTGTCTCATCCTGGGTCTTTCTCTTTTTCACTGGCCTGCTGGGGTCCATTTAATGGCTTTGCAGGTCTTGAAGAGGGTAATCTTAAGACATGACCTAGCAGGCGGAGGCGATATCTGCAGATGATGGTTGACACGGGGAGCTGTTTGGGGAGACTGGCATTGTTCTAAATTGTAGAGTTTGTTAACTCCTACTTGCAAAGTCTGCCTTTCTCTTTGTGTGGGTGAACTAGTCATGTTCATCCGAAATACATCCATAGACATATGCAACAGTGACATAGCTGCTATAAGCTGGAGTGGGCTACGTTGACAAACTGAGGCTCATCCAGGATAGGAAACCTTTCCAAACTCTTTGGACCTACCACTAAAGGGATTGGAGATGTCAGACTGGAACATCTGAAGAAGACTGTGGCAGCGGACCAAAAAAAAAAAAGAAAGAAATTGGAAGAAGAAGAAAAAAAAAAGAGAGAGAAAAGAAGAAAAAGAAACAAATGAGCAAAAGCCAGGTACTCCCTCAGCTTCTCTTCAGATGAAGACCTTTTCTTTTACCCTTGGTCAGGGAGAAAAGGGTGAGGAGGAGGTGTGTTGCGGGACATAAACCTTTGCCTAACTATGTTCTTGTGCTGTTATTGGGAGAAGTTCAGCCCGCATGCTCGTCTCTCCATCACCTTATCTCACCCACCTAATCACCATGAAGGACATCTTCATAAATACTGTCTCCAGTTGGCTCACCATAACCATCCAAGGGGCTTATCCCCAGGCTCAGGTCAGTGCTATTAGCCCGGCTGAGAACTCACAAGGTTAGAGCAATGGCCATGTTGGCTGAATTCCAGCTCTCGGTTCTAATATGCCAATTTCTGGAGACATTTTCCCGGTACCATGATTATCCCTTCAATAACTTTTACTTATGGATATCCGCATCAGTAGAACTGAGGGTTCTAAGGGGATTTCCTCTATTGGAGCTGACACACCATATTCATTGCTTCATCTTGTCCAGCAAACTATTAAGAGCATTTCATTCTCCTCGTACAACTTTAAATTCTGCAAGAGTTTGGTTTGGTTCACTATATGAGTCCAGAATGGCAAAGGGGATTTTTTTCACATACTTGAAATCCATAAGGAATTCTTAGAACAGGTTTTCATTTGAAAGGTAACACACTAAATAGATAAAAATGGTTTATCATTTGTAATTTTTCTGAAAGATCAGCACACTGTAAACTGTTCTGAACCAGTGACATGTTAAGCGTCTGCAGAAGTGTTTCCAATAAGTGACAATGAATTGAAGCATTTTTCTTGAGGTTTCTCTTGCACACTTACTCAGAAACCGAGGAAATCAGAATGACTTTTTGTGGCGATATATGAAAGAGGCAAGGAATGACTGGTCAGTACTTACCTGATTCACAACACTTATAAACACATAAACTTAAGAGCATGATGTGCCCAAATGATCAGTTGCAGCTTACTTGGTGTTTGCACCACAGCAATGTTTTTCTCTGTGATATTATTCTAGGGCCGTGTAGAGAGACACTGAATTGCCACCCCTTTTTGTGGCCCATATTGTCTTTCCCAAGATCTTGGACAAACCCAAAAAGGATTTCTTTGTTCTCTGTCTAAGGGGTGAGCAGCTGCCATCGAACAGCATCCAAATCAATTTTCACTGAACACAATCCTCAGTGAGACATCCCCCAAGCTCATCAAAGAGGTTATTTCCCCTGGACCATAGGGAAAACAGTGTAGAAATTTCTGTGATTTTCATCCATATAGAGTCTAGCAGACACAAATGCAGGGAGCTGACTGTATGCCCGCCATTGCTGGCTCTTTGTGCTGTCAGGCAAGGGAAAACTTGCAGTGGCAGGGAAATTGTGCACAAAGCTTATGAGTGGCTGAAAGTGAATGAGTGTTAAAAACTGGCTGTTGCTACTAAAGTGTTAAAGACTGGCTGTTGCTACTAAAGTGTTAAAGACTGGCTGTTGCTACTAGAGTCTTAAAGACTGGCTGTTGCTACTAGAGTCTTAAAGACTGGCTGTTGCTACTAGAGTCTTAAAGACTGGCTGTTGCTACTAGAGTGTTAAAGACTGGCTGTTGCTACTAGAGTGTTAAAGACTGGCTGTTGCTACTAGAGTGTTAAAGACTGGCTGTTGCTACTAGAGTGTTAAAGACTGGCTGTTGCTACTAAAGTGTTAAAGACTGGCTGTTGCTACTAGAGTCTTAAAGACTGGCTGTTGCTACTAGAGTGTTAAAGACTGGCTGTTGCTACTAGAGTGTTAAAGATTGGCTGATAGTGATTTTGCATGAATGTGGAAGATTGGCTAGTAATACTTAAGTGCCAAAGACTGTCTGGTATTACTTGAGTGTACAGACTTGGCTAACAGTAGCTGGTTTTAATGATTGGTTAAGAATGTTGTCTAGATTGGCTGAAGTAAAACTGAGTGTTAGAAATTGACAAGTGTTTTATGGATGTTAAAGATTAGTAATACTATCTAAATTTTGAACTTAAAGATTGACTAATATTATGTGAGTGTTAAAGATTTTCTAAAATTACATGATTATTAGTTAATGGCTGATTGTAATAGTACTCATGTGTTAAAGAAAGACAATCTATCCTGGATATTTGAATATTGGTTAATATTACATGGTGTAAAGAAAGATAATCTGTCCTGGATATTTAAATATTGGTTAATATTACCTGGTGTTAGAGACTGGCTAATGGTACCAGGTGTCAAAGACAGGCTTATCTTGCCTGAGTTTTAAATTTATTTGATGTTATTTGAGTTCTGTAACAGGACCATGATTTGACTGTTGTTTTCAGGATGAATATTCTCTCATACCACAGTCGTATTTCATGAACATCAATGGTTACGTGATTGTGTATTCAGTCAACTCAGAAAAAAGGTATGCATGTTTCTATTTTCTGCCTTTTTAATGAGGATCATTTGTTGGCTTAAATCTCTGGCTTTGGTTTGGTACTGTAAATGTTGCCTCATTGGAGAGAATTTGACCATATTTAGGTAAATTCGGGGCTCAGGATTGTGAAAGAATTGGTAACTGCTAGAAATATTTTGATAATTTCTCAGGACCTTTATCAGACTTCTTATGTGAAGTGGGCTGGCTGTCGAAGTCTGTTGGCAGCTTAGGTGAGTATAACTAGGAAGTGGGTCGTAGATAGGTGAAAGGTCATAACCCTTGTCCCTATTCAGGCATGGTTTTCCTCGTCTTATTGAAGTGGCTTTAAAACACTTTTTTTTTTTTTTTTAAAGAAGGCAGGTTCTTTGTCAAGAATTTCTGTATTTAGCAAATAGGACTTGTTCACATTGCAGATGTTGAGTCTGTGACATTTCACAGAGTCTGGTTTGCAGCGTTCTTGCTGACTTGCCAACATAGTCCACATTGCAGATTGTATAGGTCTTATGGTAAATGGCCCTGCATTTCTTATAAACAGAGGAGGGGTCTTGGACTGTAGTGAGTTGACTATGGAAGAGTTAGTAGGTTTATAGAGCAGTCTGGCACCATTTTGCTCAGATGCTTGTGAACATCCCACCAAAACTTCTCTGTCATATGAGGCTGTAGTCCTAATGGCTACTTGTCTTGTTCAGGGTGTGTGCACACAGAGAGGGTGGGTGCACCCAAGTCATGGGAATGTTACAGTGCTTGAAATCTCCACCCATCTGATTATCCATGTTGTCTGGCGAACAAGCGGACATTCTCTCTCCACTTGTCTGTTGGGAAATCAATTTTTGATTATGTTAGTGGAAGGATGGCTGAGAAGTAAACTTCAGTGCAGTGTTTCTTTTTCCCATTTCATTTTCACACCTCCACTGCCACCCCTACAAAGTCCCCCCACCCCCCTTCCCATACATGAAATGTGTCAGCTACACACGGGAAATGTGCTTGGTCAACACGAAAATGATAGACTTACTTCCTCTATTTGTATTTCAAATATACATAGGTAGGAAGTGGATTTATTTTGAAATGTGTATGTAGTGGTAGGGGAGGGGGGATGGAGGGGAGAGAGACAGAGATTTTATAATTTCAGTCCAGTCCAGGAATGTGTGAATGGTGGAACCAAGAGAGAGAGAGAGAGAGAGAGAGAGAGATTTTATAATTCAGTTCAGTCCAGGAATGTGTGAATGGTGGAAACGAGAGAGAGAGAGAGAGGGAGAGAGAGAGCTTCTGGCTTTGAAAGAGTGTCTGAATCAAAATGGAAAGATGTCCTCATTCTGTCAGACTTCCTTTCTGCTTTGGAGGCCATTGCTGGCCGTCACTGTAAGCACCTTCAACTGCTGAAGTTGTTTGAACTGTACACCTGTGAAGTTTGATGAACACAACATAGCTTTAGCTTGGGTTTCTGGTCATGCTGGCATTCAGAGCAGTCAGATGGTTGAATCAGCTTGGCTGGAATGCCATTAGTGAAGAATTGAGCAGATTCTTAATCCCTCATACCAACCTGACATAAAGTTCAGACTTAGGTCACAGACCTCTGGCATGAGGAACTTGCAGACAGATAACAAACTCTTCCAAATCTGTCCAAACCTGAAAGAATTTCTACCGTGTTCTGTGGGCAGCCTCAAAGAAGAAATGGTACTGTGCCATTTGCAGACAGGCCACTGTTTTACAGTTGTATATATGCCATGACGTGTTGTTTGATTTATCATGCTGAATGCACAGTAAGCGCTAGAGTGCTGCTGGTTCATACAAAGTACAACTGTTCAGCTTCAAACTAAGAGTAAAATTTGTGAAAGTGAAATGAACAGTTTGGAAACTTTTGATCATCCTAAAAGTTATATTGCTGCAAACAGATATAACTGCTTAGTAGGCTTCCCTGTATTCCTGTTCAGAATCTGGGGACACCGGCGCTGAAGACAGTGGTGGTGAGGGTAAAAGAGGAGATGCAGGTCAGGCTGCCCCTGTCGGTGATCTGTGGCTGCCCATCATTGGTGAAGATGCTGGGCCTGTGTCTGTGAATTGTATGGCTATCCCTAGTCCCAAGCATGCACCCCCCACCCCCTCCGTCCATGATACCAGACCTGTGGAGTATGTGACCTTTTCTCACTCCTCTTTTGATGCTAGGCATTGTGGCTGAGACAAACGGTGAAGCTGATCGGTGGGTGGCAAGTCATCAGTAGCATCTCCAAGACAGCCGACAGTCACAGGTCCACAAGGGGATAAAACAAGGCCAGAAGACCCTGAAGAGATGAGAGCCTTCCTTGGCTTTGTGCTGTACATGGGACTGATCCAGAAGCCAGACACGCAGGCACACTGGGATTCCTCCCACAAAAGCCAAGCCTCACCGTGGTTCAGGGAACATTTCTTTTGAGACTGCTTCCCACTCCTGCTGAGGTGTCTTGTTTTTGCCTGATAGACAGGATCCAAATTAAAAACTATACAGGATCCAGCCATTCACAGCCACTTTCAGCAGAAGTTCTGCATCATTACATCCACATAGTGGCATATCTATTGATGAAAGCATGATCGGTTACAAGAGAACAACATCTCACCTTGGCCAGTTCATGCCAGATAACATGCCCACTTTGGGATCAAGCTGTTGTGCCTGTCAGAAAGTACAGATGGAAATTTGTGCAGGTTTGAGGTGTGCTAAGGGGCACATGATCCACGTAATGCAGAAAAGGTACACATTGCCACTTATGCCCTTGTCATGTGGATCGTGCAGGATTTGCTGAACAGAGGCCACCACCTTTGCCTGGGATAATAACTTGTCTTCAACAGTGCTGTTCCAGGCTCTGTATGATCAAAACACCACTGCTACTGGTGCTGTGAGGGCACACAGAAGAGGCCCCCCCCTCCCCCCCTCAAGACTGCATCTCTAGTAGACTGAGGAACAGGGAGGTGTCTAAGAGAAGAAAAGGACCACCACTGTATGTGGCTTTCCAGGATGGCAAGAGACAGCCTGTTGCTGTCACAACTGCCACAGCTAGTTTCACAGAGGTCCAGAATAGATGGGGCAACAGGACACAGAAGCCCAACATCATTCTGTGCAACAGGGCTTCGGGAGATGTGGACCAAGGTGAAGCCCAGCAGGTAGAGAGGAGGAGTTTGAAGTGGACAACAAAGGTGGCATTCACTCTGTTTGGCAGGCAGTTCTGAAGAGCTGCCTGATCTATCAGCTGAACGTCTGTGCTGACACTAGACTGTCCAGGCACAGTGTTCATGGTGTTTGTAGCGGAGAGCCTGACTGGCGACTTCTATCCACCACAGAAAGTTGTGTGCAGAAGATGTACCGCTGCTGAGATCAGGGCTGCCAGAGACAGCCCCAAACCCTGAGTTGCCCCACCACATCCTCAGTCTGGTCCTGCTCATCCCTTGAAGGACATGACCTGGTCAAGCTGCCAGCTGGAGAAAAAGAATTATGTTACTGGGCATAATGTTTGTGTTCTCTCCAGCTGGGAGTGCTGCGCTTCTGCTGTGGGACTCTGCCCAGACTCCTTTGCTGCGTGCCGCAAGAGGCCCAGGAACTAATCTACTTTCTTCTGCAGCAAGAACATACTTTTGTGCAGTTTTGTACAAATCTTCAGTGATCTTGACATACTGACAGATTTACAACACCTTTCAAACATTTGGGAGACGTTTCGGAATGCATACATGTAAATCTTGTTGATTACATCCTGTGGAATATCTCCAATTGCATACCAAATGCAGTCTCTTTCTTATTTTCATCACTTTCTACATCATCTCTACTGTCCAAAAAAAGTATAGGTTTATCTATGTAGTCTTACTAATAAGCCTACAAATGCCCCAAAGCAGAGCATGGGTTATGGAAGCTGATTGTCCTTGGTTAATTTAGGCATGATGTCTGTATATAGCTTCTGCTATTAACAGCATGTTAAGGGTTAATCTAACTTGAGAGTTGACTTCAACAGCCTTTTGATAAGACCCTTTGTGGTCTGCTAAGCTATAAGCACCATTATCTGTCTATCCATTTGCCGAAGGAGCGGGGAGGAGAAGGTTTCTTCTCTGAAGAATTCACACACACACACATATAAATATATATATATATATATATATATATATATATATATGTGTGTGTGTGTGTGTGTGTGCACAAGTAATTTTTTTTCACTCTCATGCACTCACATGTTCACATTTATACACATGCACACATACACACACACACACATGCTCTCTCTCTCTCTCTTTCTCCTCTTTCTCTCTCTCTCTCTCTCTCCCTCTCTCTCTCTCTCTCTCCTTCTCTCTCACCAACACATACCCACCTCCTCCATGCTCCCCCACATACATACATTAACAAAACACACATATACACACACACATACATTAACAAAACACACATATACACACATACATACATTAACAAAACACACATATACACACATACATACATTAACAAAAACACATATACACACATACATGCATTAACAAAACACACATATACACACACACATACATTAACAAAACACACATATACACACATACATACATTAACAAAACACACATATACACACACACATACATTAACAAAACACACATATACACATACATACATTAACAAAAACACACATACACACACATACATACATTAACACAACACACATACATACATTAACAAAACACACATACACACATACATACATTAACAAAACACACATACACACACATACATACATTAACAAAACACACATCACACACACATACATACATTAACAAAACACACATCACACACACATACATACATTAACAAAACACACATCACACACACATACATACATTAACAAAACACACATACACACACATACATACATTAACAAAACACACATACACACACATACATACATTAACAAAACACACATACACACACACATACATTAACAAAACACACATACACACACATACATACATTAACAAAACACACATATGCACACACATATACATTAACAAAACACACATATACACACATACATACATTAACAAAACACATATGCACACACACATACATTAACAAAACACACATATACACACATACATACATTAACAAAACACACATATGCACACATACATACATTAACAAAACACACATGCACACATACATACATTAACAAAACACACATATACACACACACATACATACATTAACAAAACACATATACACACACACATACATACATTAACAAAACACACATATACACACATACATACATACATTAACAAAACACATATACACACACACATACATACATTAACAAAACACATATACACACATACATACATACATTAACAAAACACACATATACACTCATACATACATACATTAACAAAACACACATATACCTGTAGTAATGGTACAGACCCTATCACCTAAGCATCAAAGATCTGATCAGCATGTTTAGAGCATTGCGCAGGTGAGACATGTACAAAATCTGGTACATAACAATTTTTTTTTACTTATTCATTTACATAGGTGTAAGTCGTGCACTTGATAATCTTATGGCTTAGTATTTGTGGTGAAGGGTGTATGGGTTTTGCTGTACGTCGAGATACCTCCTGCATGAAAGTGGAATTGCTGCTGAATGTAGGTGTGCTGCAAAATCTGGAGTTTTGCAGTGATGGAAACATTACTATACTCTTTCCATTATGTTTCTTTATGTTTCTTTTGCATTTGGTATGCAAACATTTATACCAGGGGTAGCAGGTGAGAGAGATATCCACTGTTACAGCATGATTTACACTTCACATGCTTAATGACACCAGCTTCTAAGACTGCATTGTGTAAAGCTTATACTCATTGGACAAGACCGTCACCAAAAAAACACCATAAGGAGTGGAGCCCCATATGTTACAGCAATTTCAGTGAGACATATGAAAGGTTTTTAAGCAGAATAGTACCAGAGCGTTTCATAAGCCCACCTACTCGCTCTACAGTCAGCTCTCTACTAGGTCAAATTCCCCCATCCTTGCTCATAAGAAGTTAGAGGGAAGTTATCTCATTACTTGTCAGGACTGAAATATTGGCTATGTTTTCAAGTCGGCAAGAATGCTTGAAACCAGGCATGGTAAACATGTACAGAGTCAATTTCTGCCAAGTTTGACATGTGCAAGAAAGCACCCGAAGGGACAAAGAAGTCTTTGAAATAAGAGAAAACCATGACTGAGCAGGGATAGAGATTATGACCTTTCACCTTCAACAACCCACCTCCTAGTGATCCTCATCTCAGTTGCCAACAGACTTCAGTCAGCCAGTTCACTTGTCATGGATGCCAAGCGGGACATCCCTCCAACAAATCCCCACCTAACTGATACCCAGAAACACAAAGGTGAATTATAGGTAATGAAACATGTATTCAGTGAACAAAATCCTTTTTACCAGCAACAAAGGTCTCAAAGCACATGGTTTTAACATATCCCCCCCCCCCCCCCTTTTTTTTTTTTAAGCTTGCAAATGTCACAACAAATTCCAACACAGCCCAGTGAGTCCTAAGTAGAAGCCTTCAGTTATAACGTTATGCAGTTTCATTTTGACAGCAAGTCCAAAGGTAGACAGGCGGTGGTGGATACAATGGTCAGCTACTGTGTCATTACTGCAGACCACAGGAGCAGTGCCCTGCCTTAGATCCCTTGCGCACAACAGCTGCCATGTCCCAAGGGGACTCTGTGGCACTGCTGTGCTGATTTATGATGAGAACAAACCTATCCTGGCAGCTGTCGTGTCCCAAGAATCTCATTTTGAAGTCATCTCTAATGTTGAATGTGAACACTTTCTGTTGTTTTTGAAGGGGGCCATCAGTTACCAGTTTTCAGTAGCTTGAAACTGTACATTTTTTTTTTAGATTTGGGGTTGTTTTTGTTTATGTTTTGTTTTGTTTCATAAGCACTATATACTCTTGTAATCAAATATATATATATATATATATATACAGAGAGAGAGAGAGAGAGAGAGTTCAGTGTATTATGTCTCCAACAACTGATTGATTTATAACTACTCTTGTGTAAGTTTTGCTTTTGTGTATTTTTGTCATTTTGTTTATTTCAAAGAACTTAATTTAACCCGTTCACTGCCTGAAAATGTTACCAAAAAATGCTTTCCCAGTGCCAGGGAAATCTAATGATTTGGGGGTAATAATTAACAAAAAATTCTAGCTCAGAAACTACAAAAGATATAAAAATGAAATATGTATGATTTTTGAAGGAAATTGAATGAAGATTTTAAATCTAGGCTTCTTTTGTCTTAATTTTGATAATAAAAAAATATTTAGGCATTTAGATTTGGATAGATTTTTTGCACAATCAAAAGCATGTATTTACCACTACAGCTTCACATCCAAAAAAGAACACAAAGCAAAAAAGTTGAAAATAAAGTTTGTATTGTCACACTACACCTGTAAATGAAAGTAAAACAGATTAGAAGTCTATCAAGATGTTCACACTCTATGCAGACAGGTCAGTTTACGACCATGCCCCCCTCCCCTCACTACGCCCCTTTGCTTGACTTCAACCCTCTCTTTCACTCCTCCTCTTCCCCTACCTTTCCCTCTGCCCTGTGTCACGCCGCGAGCAGGCCGCGCTCCCCTCTCGCGCTGACTATCACATCACTGGCCACTGGCACACAGTGCAGAGTACACACTAGGCTAGCTCGTTCGACGCTGGCAAGCCGTCAGTTGAACACACACTGAGGTCACACAGCCCGACCCAGTAACTGACGAATATGGTCGGCAATTCCATCACTATCATCATCTCACCTTCATGCTCGAGTAAGTCGTTGAATAAAAGATTATTGTCTTTGTCAAAAATGATTAGCAGAGCCTGCTCAGCTGTGTAAATACGTTGATTTGGTCGCTACGCTTGTCGAAGGTTGCACCGCCATCTTTGCAAGCGAGACGAAGTGCTGGCTGGTCATCCAGTCAGTGATGAGAAAAATTGGTCTTTCCCATCACATGTGGTCATTTGCATATCATTTTGATACTACAGACATATAAGGCTTACTACGCACTTTCTATTTAAATCCGTTAATAGAAATAGTAACGAATGAAAATTCAAGAAAAATGCATGACGTCAGTGGACGGCCCATAGGCACTGGGAAAGCATTTTTACTTCGGCGTCAGCTGACGGCTTAAAGGCACTCTTTGGGTTAATTTGTAGAAAAAAGGTGCGTTCATTTTGGGAATGGGTTGGGAGTGAATTATCAGTAAACTGGCATTATTGTCATTTGACATGAAATGCCAAACCTGTACAGAGATTGTGTGTGTGCGTGTGTGTGTATGTGTGTGTGTGTGTGTGTGTGTGTGTGTGTATGTGTGTGTGTGTGTGTGTGTGTGTGTGTGTGTGTGTGTGTGTGTGTGTGAAGTCAAGTCAAAATTATCTTTTTTGAGGGTTAAAGAATAAGCTTTACAACTTTTTTTCATCCTGCCCCCACAAAAGTAATCATAATCATAATCTGTGTGTGCGTGTGCATGTGCATGGGTGTGTATCTGTGGTGATGTGGGTGTATTTGTAACTATGGTGTGATTACGGCATCTGTATGTATGTATGTATGTGTGTGTGTATGTTTGTGTGCGTTGTGTTTGTGTGTGTGTGTGTGTGTGTGTGTGTGTGTGTGTTTCTGTGTGTGTGTGTGTGTGGGGCATGTGTGTGTGTGTGTGTGTTTCTGTGTGTGTGTGTGTGTGTGTGTGTGTGTTTGCGGGTGTCTGTGTGCACAGTTTCAAAGTGGCGGAGGTGATATACAACAAATTGAAAGACATGAAAGGAGACATGGGGTAAGTACTCATGGTCTTGTCATGTAGTGGAATTTTTCAAGGAAGAGCTCTGGACATCTCAAAAAGACACACACGCAGGCACACACGCACGCACGCACGCACACATGCACGCACACACACACACACACACACACACACACACACACACACACACACACACACACACACACACACTCAGAGGTTATGGACAGAAGGGATCTAAACTGGAAGATAAGTCTAGCATGAACCAAGACAAAAGTGAATTTGAAAACTTCTAATAAAGCTCCGCCCAAAAAACGTTGACAAACGAATCACAAGACAAAACATGAGGCGTTTTGACCTCTGAGGTCTTCTTTAGGCAAGATACACAAGACTCGGGACAACGAAAATGAACGAGCAATCACTTACCTTTATCCAATTTGGCGCAAGATGGACGTTAACTTTGAACGCCCATCTTGCGCCAAATGTCATTAAATTTATTGATTGCTCTTGACAGTATTCTTTTGATTTTAACTCATGGATACTTTTCTGAAAAAGAAGACATGTCAAATTTCTTTAAGCTGATTTGAGTAGAGATGGAAGGTCAACAAAAGAGGTCAAAACAAGACTAGCCCTGGCGATGTTTCTATGACAACACTAGATGTCCTCTGGAAAGGTGGTCTGCTGACTTCCTGGCAAAGATGTAGCAAGTTGCTGGTGATGTCGTCTTCTCTGTAGACATGAGAACTGGACGCTGACAAGGGTCTTGAGCTAAACATACAGGTGTTTGCGAAGAAAGGCTTCAGATAGGTTCTCATAATGCACTAGGAACATACAACAAAGGATGATGTCAGGTACCAAGTGGACACACATGCTGTCACAACTCCATGTCCAAAAATGAGGGTGGATGTCCCAGAGGCAGAGTGGGGAAATCCTGAATGGACGATGGACTGGATGGAACACCTCTCCCCAGCTGGGCATGGTCGGAGGCAGAAGGCTTTGAAGATCCCTCTGTGCCTTGGCCTGTGTCACGGCACCCCTTGGACCTACCGTTATTTGATTAGAAGTAAAGATAAAACCTGACTTGGAACTGGTTTTGACAAAAACAATGATAAGTAACATATGTCCTGACACAGACAAAAACAATAACTGTAACATAGACAGAACTGCAATTCATTCTGGGCTTATGTGAACAAACTGTGCAGGTTGTTTCTCTTTCTTTGAATGATATCCACAGTGATGTCTGAAGAACAGATGAATACAGAGAGGATTTCAAAGCATTCTGATCATTTCTTTCAAAACAGTCTGGACTGTTCAGGGACAATACACATTGTGTCAGACCTGTTCAGTGTTGATCTGTCTCGATGGGTAATGTGTTCTGAAGCAGGATTTTGATGGTTTACGTGGATTGAATCTCACCCATTCATTGTCTTCCACTTCTCAGCAAGGGACTTTTCTGTTTTTGTAATGTTGATAAGTGGGATTTGGATGATAAATCTCATGCTAAGAAGTTCCATTCTGGTGTGAGACTGCGTGACTAGACAGGCTGTGCTGAATGCTTCCCTTACACAATATACCTTGGTTTTAACTGGGCTCTAAAGAACAAAAATTTTGTCAAGAAATTAGATGAACTCTCTAAGAGATGGCATTCACCACCAAGCAGATGAAATTTGATCGCTAAGATTTCAGTCTTTCCATTTGAGCCCACATTGACTTCAGGTGAAGATCTAGTTGCAACGTGAGGCGACTGCAGGCGGAAATCTACACAAAGTTTAAATATCAATGTTAGCGCTCCGCCAAATCAACGGCTGGCTTGCGCTGAATTGGATGAAGATAAGTGATTGCTTGTTCATTTTTGTTGTCCGGATTGTTTTGTATCTTGCCTGAAGAAGACCTAGGAGCTCAAAACTTGTCGTGTTTTGTCTTGCGATTCGTTTGTCATGTTTTTTTGCAGTGCACTAACATTAATATTTAAATTTTTTTTCAGGTGAAGAATCAGATAGGGCTCCAAAAATCCTGTAAATAGATGTTGCTGATGTTATTGAATTCATGATCTTCCAAGCCACCAGTCTGGTACATTAACCATTGCACCAAAGCAGTTGGTGCATCATTAACTTTATGTTTGCCTGAAAGTCACTTTTCCCATCTACTTTGTCACTCTGTGTAGATGTTCTTGCCAAATAAAGGTGAGTCTTTTACTTAAAGGGAAAGGAAGTTTGGTTGGCAATTAAAATTCTTGCTTTTCATTTTCCGGCCTTGTGGATAGTTTTTTAATGTACAGTAGGGTTCACAACATCTCTCCTCAGTTTTAACTGTCAGTGAAGTAAGACACATGGTGTGTGTGTGTGTGTGTGTGTGTGTGTGTGTATGTGTGTGTGTGTGTGTGTGTGTGTGTGTGTGTGTGTGTGTGTCTGCTTTCAGACTTCCTGTGGTGCTAGTGGCCAACAAAAAGGATCTCCGTATGGAAAGGTACCAAAGTTTTAGTTTTGAGGTTTTTATTCAGAAAATCTACAGCTACTGCTGCTGATATTACAAAGAGCAATAATGGTGATAATTGTTTTATATGTATATTGGTATATTAAGTGACCTTGATATAAAATGCAAATCATTTCATGAACCACTAAACAGCCGGGTGAGTGGGTAATTCTGAAATCCGGTTTGTTGTAATGTTTCAGTGATTTCAGGATGCAAAATCCTCTTCTTCCAGTCAAAAATGTTCCACTGACCTGTGACCAGCGACCTGCTACCTTGGCTGCGTGAAATTTGCCTAGTTTTTGAACACAAGTAGATATGACTTAGATGGTTTGTCCTCCTCAGAAAGGGAGACCAGATGTCTTGTGACAATCAGTATGGGATTGCTCGCCAGGGTCATCCTCAATTGACTCATCACCCACATTGCTCATGCCATTGCCCCTGACTCTCACTGAGGCTTTTGAGCAGACCAGGACACAAGTAGTATGGTTTGCTAATTGCCAGCTGCAAGAGAATTACCGAAAGTGGAATTGACCTAGAATTCCAATAGTGTTGGTATATTCAATGAAGGCATTGGGCACTGTGATATCAGGATACTGCACAAAGTTTGGGTATGCAAAAAGACTCATTGCATTCATCTCTTCCCTTTATGATGATATTGAGGCAAGGGTACAGAAAGACAGGGATATGTCAATTCTGTTGCCTGTGAGAAGTGGAGTGAAATAAGGCTGTGTCTTGAGCCCCATCCTCTTTTGCATATTGCTTGCCGTAATGCTGATAGTGCCTTTCGAGACTTGCAGTAGTTTCACATAGATAGCATGTATATCCATTTTCATGTGGATGTATATCCAGTTTTACGTGGATGGCAAAGGCTTTGCATTTTGAGGCCAGAATGAGTACGAGGCAATTCTGTGTAAGTTTCTCTTTGAGGATGACTGCGCATTGGTGCACACTCCCATGAAGACATCCAGTGTACGATTCACCCCTGTGTATCAGCCTGCAGACACTCTGGCTTCATGAGCAGTTTCAGCTAGACTTAGAACATGTTACAAACCTTACCACCACGGGCCGTATGCGTTCTACGTCCAGCTGTTTGTTGTCAGTGTGTAATACAACAGGGGTGTGTATGTGGTGATGAGGTGGTTTGCTGCTCACTCCACTTGCTTTCAACACTGCTTTTCTTTTACATTCCAGGCTTTATGTGGAAGACATTGCACTGAGACGCAGGTAGTGAACACAGTGGTCCAGTCTCACAGCGGGCAGCTTCAGAACCTCATCTTTTACATTCCAGACTTTATGTGGAAGACATTGCGCTGAGACGCAGGTAGTGAACACAGTGGTCCAGTCTCACAGCTGGCAGCATTAGAACCTCATCTTTTACATTCCAGACTTTATGTGGAAGACATTGCGCTGAGACGCAGGTAGTGAACACAGTGGTCCAGTCTCACAGCTGGCAGCATTAGAACCTCATCTTTTACATTCCAGACTTTATGTGGAAGACATTGTGCTGAGACGCAGGTAGTGAACACAGTGGTCCAGTCTCACAGCTGGCAGCATTAGAACCTGCCAGTAAAATCATCTCAGCACATGTAACTCACGCATGTGCTGCAAAACACACCATTACTGATTTTAAAAATGACTGCTAATAACAGGAATGTAAAGTAAGGACTGAGAAAATCAGTACATAGCGACAAGCTGAGAGAGAGGGGGAAGGGTGGGGAGAGGGGTGCTACGCATACTGCTGGTGACTGTGTCTACACAGTCATGTCATTTACATGACAAGGCAGACCAGCCAGCTAGCCTATCCACCCCATTGCCACATCCAGGTGTAACATGAGTAGACTCCTCTAGCCAGTACCTACATGGCCAGAATAGTAGAGTGGTGATATTTGCCTGCAGACACAAAGCAAGGAAAGTGTTTGAAACAAAGGAAATAAGCATGATCAGGGTTTTACATTATTAAAACTTAAGGTTTCCATTTCCCCCAGTTCAATTTTTTGGTGTTTTTTATTTCCCCAACAAAATAATTTCGAGGGTTTAACATACAAAGCATTCCGCCACAAATTGACAAGAAAATGACTTCCATCAAAGAGACTTATCATTTATTGTAAGTGTATTTTGTCTGTGTGCCACGCTTTGTGTTAATTAAAGGTTTTGTTTTAATTTTAAACTATGAATGGGGCTTTGTTCAATCAGGGTCTTCAGCATGGAACTAGATATTTCAGTGGCGATCCAAATGGTGAATATACTGATAACAGCATTGATTTGAAAGTTTTCTTTTATTTCTATTGCCAAAAAAAAAGTGCAGGTTTTCTGCATGTGTGTAAATTTTGCATAACTTCAAGTTTCAAGAGTTCAGCATCAAATACGTAAACCTAAGTCAACGATCGCTGTTCAGAAACTTCGTTAGTCTCTTCTGGTGATTTTTCAGGTTGTGGTGGCAGGAAATACTCAAAATTCAACAAAATATTCTGTTTCTTTCTGGACATTTTCTTTTCTTTTCCAACCCCACCACTCACCCCACATGATTTACCTCCCTTTGTACATGATATGAAACTCTGATGGTGGTTGGAAATAGTATTGGATGGCTAATGCAAACTGACCCAAGGCTAGATATCCACTGGGCACAGTGAGACAAAGAGCGAGGGGCTGAGGAGGGAACACAGAGAGAAGAGTGCAGTTGAGGGAGGCTGACACTCCAGTGTACATAAATCGTCTTATATGATTTTCCGTAACACAACACCCATATTCCTGTAGTTACCTTGTACCGTGCTCTTCCAAACAAAGCTCCACATTCCACATAAAAAATAGGTCTCTCACAGAGAGTAATCCACATAACAACAAAGTATATCAGCAGTAGAATGTTATATGAAACAAAAACCCTGCTAAATAATGGGGAAAGAATGGAGTTGGGTGAGGAGGAGTGAAGGAACTCAAGTGAAAAGCCAGGTGGTGTGCAATGGCTAGCACACAAGTGCTGTAATACTTCTGCTTTATCCTAGCATGCAGGCAGACAATGGTGGTATGGACAAGTATGTCAAAATTCATTGTCTTTGCTCTGCTTCATGCACAGTCCAAGTATTACCTTCAGATCAGTTTTGTTGTGCTGCGTCCTTTTGTTAAAACAGACTCGGTGATCTAAAATGAAACAAAAAAAAATGACAATGAATAATCCATGCATCTGTGACGCAAACTATTTGGCAAACTCAGTCGTCTTAGAAACAGGCAGTGAAAGCTCTGGTAAAATAAATGTTAGTTGATTATGTTGGCAGTCCTGTTACTAATCAAACATCTTCGCAGCCTAATAAAGCATGTACTTCTTATAAAGGAAGTAGAATCTATCCCTAAAGTACTCACAGTCCCTTCTGGAGGCAAAGGCTGTTTTGCCTGCATTGGTGTCTGAACATCAGCTGTAAGTTTCAAGCTCTTAAGAGAGTAAATGAAAGACAATTAGAAATGCTACAGTCTTTACCCTCTGCCAAAACTATCACATACTCCTTATCAAACCAAGAGGCTTAATTCATCGGCCAAGTTTAAATTTGACCAATCCTGTGACAGGGGCCACCTGATAGGTAGAGAGTGTGTGAGGAACGGTTTACATCACAGATTTTCATGGAAGAAACATTTCAACCAAAGTATGGTGTGTTTTTAGAAAATGTGTTTTAATGAGGTGTGTGTGTGTGTGTGTGTGTGTGTGTGTGTGTTTGCATTCATTTTGAGAGTTGACTTCAGTGGGGTAACAGCCCTGATATAGCCTTTTGCCGACGGCTGGGCTATAACTCTTTTTAAGATTTTCCTTACATATGATTTTGTGTTTGTTTTTGTTGACAATATAGAAATTGATGGAAAGGAAGGGATGAAAGTGTCATTTTTCTCTTGGGCTTCATTGCTGTTGTGTGTGTGTGTGTGTGTGTGTGTGTGTAAAAAGGCAGTATAGTGATATAGTTTTATTTATGCATCATTTAAGAAATGAATTGGTTAGAAATCCAATAGCACTTTTCTCTCAATGAATATTTCCTGGGTGATTGGTTTTTGTATGTTTTCCTTTTCATAAAGATAGACTTTTTACATTTGTTTCCAAAATTGAAAATAAATTGTTTTGTGTTTGTTTGACATGTGCTGTTTGACTTGGAATAATTTGTGTGTTTGATGTGATGTGAAGAGCGTATTTTTTTTCAGAGTAATACAGTTCGAAGAAGGGAAGAAGCTTGCTGACTCATGGAAAGCACCTTTCCTGGAGGCATCTGCAAAGGAGAATTCTGTGAGTTGTCTCTCTTTGCGTTCGTCTGTCATTCTGTCTCTGTCACTCTCCCTCGCAGTTATGTAAACGCATTATTGATATTTGGATGCTAGAGGCAAGGCGTAAGGATGTCGAAGATCATATTTGTATGTTTACTTTGTTTTGGAATTTTCAGCATGAATCAAGCAGTTGATTGAATAGTAAAAATCACCAACACTCTGTAAGCATATTGCAAATTTTCGGTTGATTTATAAAACTTTGATCAAACATAAAAACCATGGGCTACTAACTGACAGCCTGAAGAACAGCATTTTTATCCTGAAGATGATTATTTCTCCCACTCACTTCACCTGAATTCTCACTCACTGCTTTCAAGTCTTTTATCTTTAATCCATATGCATAAGTCTACCAGAGTAAGATGGTAACAATAAGCATCATGTGAAATAAAAACCTGGGTTAGTCATTCGAGACCTTAAAAACAACTGGAAATGAGCTCAAGCTCACGCTAGTGCGTATAAAGTTACCCGACTGTTACCCCCCCCCCCCCCCCCCCTCCTTCTTCGTCTAAAAATCAAGGAGTTGGTCATATTAATGAGTTTGTGAAGAATTTTTTGTGTGTGTGAATAGATAGTACATGGATCACAAAATTGTACATGGCAGATCTGAAGTGACCACATCCAGATGTATGTAAGGTTTGAAATGTAAGATGTTCTAACAGTGAGTCTTGTTTAACATTGAATTGAATGTTATGTATGGATCTACACTTGAAACAATATTGAAGAGCCATATTTATTTAAATTAGGGTTATTAATGTTTACAGTGACATCTGAAACTGCAGAACTGCACTGATATACAGCTTTTAATTACAAGAATCATTATCTCATTAAAAAAAAAAAAACACCTTTATCAGTGATAATTATTTCCTAAAAATTGGGGGGTCAGACTCGGTATGAAAAACTCACTTCCAAATTTTCAGGGGGTCACAAAAATATGTTGGGTGTCACCATTAACTCTTTCATTCCTACTTTTCGATGAACCATTACTTCCTCTTGCTCCTAGATTCTTATAATACAAGTATTCCCTTCATTCCTGGGTTTAGAGAAAAAAAAAAGAAGAAGTGTAAAGTGAGAACTGCCACGTATGCAGTAGCAAACCAGCCAGAATAGAGCGGCGACCACTTTCCCACACTGTAGGGGCCGTCTGGCATCCATTCCATTCATAAACACTGCCGCGCGAGCGACCCGGTCATGACGTGTACCGAAGACGCGACTCGTGCAAAGTTCAAAGCTCTTACCGCAAGAACCAATTTTCTGGGCTGCAGGAAGGAAAGGAGGGATTTTGTGCTGCCCGGTTTTCTGGGCTGCAGGAAGGAAGGGTAGGATTTCTGCGAACTGGAAAACCGGGTTGTAGGGATGAAAGAGTTAACAAATGCTAGAAAATGTTGTGAAAACACACACACACATCACACACACACACACACACACACACACACACACACACACACACACACACACACACAAGTGTGCTGTCACTGGCTCACACACATAAATGCACAGAGAAAGAGATAGAAATGCATTAGAAAAGAGGTGTTTATAATAGAGATAGAAATACATTAGAAATTAGAAAAGAGGTGTTTATAATAAAGTTAATAAAACATTCTAGACATTGCTAAATATTATCTATTCATATTCGTGTTCCTATGTTTTTAAAGTGTTATCAACTAACATGAGTAAATGTGAGCACCTAAACTATCAGGATTTTAACAGTGAAACTTGATTTGTGGGATGTCCTCTTCAATTATCATCACAGAATTTCCACTGTGCGAGTCATTTCCTTCAGTGTTGAAATATTTTATTGTATGACCTAATTCCAGTCGCCGTGCAATGATCATTGGAAGCCCGGTGGAACCTACGACGAAACTGTAGACTGGCCATTCTTGCTCTGAGCAACACATTTATACGTCCAGAACAGAGCCATTGTAATTATCCGAAATGGTCATGTTGCATAGATCGTTCGACTTTTGTTCCATTCACTGGATTATCACCCACGAGCCACAGCTGAACTGTTGGATTTTGATTCTGAAAAGCCAAAATTCTTACAATTTTCCATGCTTTTCCCCACTTGGCTGAATCACGTGATCTTGTGGTCCAATCAAAGACTGGATAGGCCTAGTCTATTTTGACGACTCATGTTGGTTTTCAGTAGAGAAGAGTTCTCAAGCAGAAGTGTTCATCGATTCAGAATGTTCTAAAACGTTGAAGAAATTTACGTTTTTAACTTCCATCATGGCAGATAAGACGAAAGCCCTTTTGCGTGATGCGCTGCACAGAGTTGTAATGCATACAGGAGAAAATCAGTGCGTCATGGTAAATATTGGTACGATTTTGTGACGCACTGGCCTGAATTCCAGTGTGTCAGATGGGAAGTTTATGCGTCAGAGACGCACATTTGTGTGTGAGAATTATCACTGTTTGTGTATCATGCTATCTTGCTTTCATCTATCTACATAATTTCATATTTTTTGTCCCTAGATCTTTATGTATTTATTTGGTAGATTCAAATTTGGGATGTGTGTGTGTGTGTGTGTGTTTGTGCACACACATGTGTGCTATATCAATGTATAATGTTATGATATATATGGTGGTTTATGAGTTGTGAAGATAAACAGATGTCAGAGAGAGAAAGGAGGGAGAGAGAGAGAGAGAGAGAGAGAGAGAGAGAGAGAGAGAGAGAGAGAGAAGCAAATATTAAAGGAGGTGATTGTGAAGATTAAAAGGGAGACTTTTTGAGATTTAAGGTGATTGTGAAAGTCAACAAGGAATTAGAAAAAAAAATTATCAGAGATAATTTGATAAAAACAGATAGTAGGGAAGATTTGATGATTCAGAGGTGTAGCAAAATTTAAGTGAGATAACTGTGAAAAGTAAATCTGTATATAGAGAAAATTGTTGCCATTAAAACAGGTAACTGTGTGGATTATAAGAGATAGTCATGAAGATTAAGTTGATAATTCTGTTGCATAAAAGAGATAATTTGAGTAGATTAGAAGAGAGAACAGCAATGACTGAAAGAGATGGTTGTAAACGTTAAATTTTATAATTGTGCAGATAAGATTGATTGTATTCAGAACAGTTTTCAAGACTAAAGGAGGTAAATAATGAAGATCAAAGTTTATATGAAAAATGAGAAGATTGAAAGTAATAATTTTGAAGCTTAACACATGATTAAGTCATGAGTATTGGTAGAGTTAATTACGAATTTGTAAAAAAATGAATATAATTTGCACAGAATAACAAGGATGATTCAAAGAAAATACTTTTTTTCTCTGTTTTCATCAGGGTTATTTGTGGTGTTTTATTTCTTTTTTTTTTTTTTCAGTTAATTATATTTTGGGTTGGAAGGGAAAGGGGCTTTGGGGATGGGGGTAGAGGGCAGTAGTAAGGTAATGCCATTTTCCATTATTTTTAGTGAATAAATATAATTTGCATAGGTAAACAGAGATAATTTTGAAGAGGTTTTTTTGTTTGTTTGCTTGATTCATGAGGATGTTTTCTTTTTCTATTTTTTTTTTTATGTGTGTGTGTGTGTGTGTGTGTGTGTGTGTGTGTGTGTGTGTGTGTGTGAACTATGTTTTGGGAGGAGAGGGGGAGGAAAAGTGGGAAGAGGGATGGGAAGAGAAGAGGGGGCTGTTAATGCACAAAATGTCACCACTACACAGAATGTCACAATGACATTATGTGCAGTTACTCATTGCACAAATTGTCACAGTTTGCACAAATTTGCACAAAATGTCATAATAGTGACAATTGTTGCACCTGTATGCTTTTTTGAAATCACTGCTGCACAAATTGTCACAGCTCTCTCTCTCTTATCTGTGTGGGTGGGTGGATGGATGGGTGGATATACTCTATGATGTCCACATATTTTTTTGCGATTTCCAATTTGGCTTGCAATTTATAATTTGCAATTTTATATGTAATATATACTTTTAGTCTGTATTCACTGCACATGTTTACGAGGTGACAGCCCAGACGCGATGGCCCATGTTGGTTGATGAGGCTAATAGAAACAACACAATTTGTCTGGGTTGTTGTCATTTGTTGTCCCCAAAGGCTATGCACCTGTGTAGCAAGTTTGGAAAATCTAGCTTGAAAGATGTGGAAAATATTGCAGGAAGAAAGAAAAGGGCGTTCAACGATCAGCACGACCTTGATCTTGACCTTTGACCTTGATTTTTTTGCGAGCAGTATCAGCACACCTTACAACAAACAAATTTAAGAAGGCCGTCTCAAGTGGTTGAAGGGACATTGCCAAAACTGTCCATTTTGGCCGACGTGGGACACACACACACACACACACAAACCCAAAAAAAAACAGACACGAACGAACTTAACAGTCTGCTCGCTTTCTTGAAAGCGGTGGACTAACAAGACTGACAGAGGTTGTGACATTTTGTGCAAGAGTGAATTCGAAAATGGGGCATAGTTGCACAGATTGTCACAACTGCGAGTTGTGACATTTTGTGCAGTCCTTCACTGCACAAAATGTCACCACTGGCACAAAATGTCACAATTGTGACATTTTGTGCAGTGGTGACATTTTGTGCAGTAACAGGGGCCAGAGAGGCATTTCCATTTTCCATGCTATCAGTTCATATAGTAACATCACTCCAACACTCCTCATTCCGACACACCTATGCAAGCCACAGCCAAGCATCCAGCAGCAATGGGTAAGTGCCTAAACCCAAACTGGGCAATTCTCTCCCACCAACAGTGGTACTACTAACAACTTTTCTGACGCTAAAATGATGGTCCCACAGACAGTCTTTCAACACAAAATAACGGTCTTTCAGATAATCTTTCTGACACAAAATGATGGTCCCACTAACAGCCCTTTTGACACAAAATAACGGTCTTTCTGATAATCTTTCTGACACAAAATGATGGCCCCACTGACAGTCTGTCTGACTCAAATAACTCTTACTGACAGCCTTTTTGATACAAAACAATGGTGCTACTGACAATATCTATGGCACAAAATGATGGGGCTACTGACAATGTCTATGGCACAAAATGATGGTGCTACTGGCAACGTTTATGGCACAAAGTTATGTTGCTACTGGCAACGTTTATGGCACAAAATGATGTTGCTACTGGCAATGTTTATGGTACAAAATGATGGTGCTACTGGCATATTTGGCACAAAATAATGGTCCTACTGACAACCTATTTGGCACAAAATAATGGTCCTACTGACAACCTTTTTGCCACAAAATAATATTCCTGCTGACAACCTTTTTGCCACAAAATAATAATCCTGCTGACAACCTTTTTTAGCACAAAATAATAATCACACTGACAACCTTTTTGGCACAAAATAATGGTCCTACTGACAACCTTTTTGGCACAAAATAATAATCCTACTGACGACCTTTTTGGCACAAAATAATGGTCCTACTGACAACCTTTTTGGCACAAAATAATAATCCTACTGACGACCTTTTTGGCACAAAATAATGGTCCTACTGACAACCTTTTTGGCATACAATAATGATCATACTGACAACCTTTTTGGCACAAAATAATGGTCCTACTGACAACCTTTTTGGCACACAATAATGATCCTACTGACAACCTTTTTGGCACAAAAAATGGTCCTACTGACAACCTTTTTGGCACAAAATAATGGCACTACTGACAGCTTTTCTTTTAGCTCAAAATAATGGTCCTACTGAGAACCTTTTGGGCACAAAATGATGATCCTGCTGACAGCCTTTTTGACGCACAATAATGATCCTACTGACAGCCTTTTTGGCACAAAATAATAATCCTACTCACAACTTTTTTGGCACAAAATAATGATACTACTGACAGCCTTTTTGACACAAAATAATGATCCTAATGACAGTCTTTTTGACACAAAATGATAATCCTACTGACAGTCTTTTTGGCACAAAATAGTAATACTACTGACAGTCTTTTAGTCACAAAATGATAATCCTGCTGACAGTCTTTTTGGCACAAAATAATGCTCCTACTGACAACCTTTTTGGCACAAAATAATAATCCTACTGACAGTCTTTTTGGCACAAAATGATAATCCTACTGACAGTCTTTTTGGTACAGAATAATGCTCCTACTGACAACCTTTTTGGCACAAAATAATGCTCCTACTGACAACCTTTTTGGCACAAAATAATAATCCTACTGACAGTCTTTTTGACACAAAGTAATGATACTACTGACAGTCTTTTTGATACAAAACAAGCAGTTGCAGACTGAAAGCAGAAGGCCCAGAGAATCTAACACATGTTTTTTTTTATCAGTATTAATGATCAACATGATGGTAATGCTGTCTATGAAGATTGTTTGGAGCCATGTATGAACTCCATTCTTTTGTTGGTTTCAGTCGGTGACGGAAATATTTGAGAAGACGGTTCAAGTCATGATGGCTCAGGAGAATGGCACCGTACAGACCAAGAGCAGCTGTGTCCTGTCCTGAGCTAGGTCCCCAGGTCTGTATTGTGCTCTGCTCTCCTTAGCTTTGTTTACCCTTCAGTAACCTTTTCACTGCCATTTTGTTCTTGTTTGTTTGTTTACGTTTTGGACAGAACATCTGTATATGAGTGCTGCATTAATTTTGTAGATGGTCTGGGAGATTTATAAAACTTGGGTTCTGTTTTTTAAAAAAACATGGGTGAAACTTGTCTGTCTTGAATTGAAACTCTGTTAAAATGGTTTTAATTCATGACAGAGCTTCCAGCAGTTAAAAAAGAAAAAGTCAGTAATAACATTCTGTTGGTTTTCATTTTCGGTCTCTTAGAGCACAGCTTTTTGCACGTTTTTTCCTTCCAAAGGTTGCAACGTTGCTGTGATCGGAGGCCTTGCACGGTCCAGTGATCCCTTAAGCTTTGCTGACTGGGCATCAGTGCTTGAACAGAAGGCTAGTTTGTTTGTTAATGCTTCTAGATCTGTATAGCCAAGTTGCTGACTGGCCATCAGTACTTGAACAGAAGGCTAGTTTGTTTGTTAATGCCTCTAGATCTGTATAGCCAAGTTGCTGACTGGCCATCAGTACTTGAACAGAAGGCTAGTTTGTTTGTTAATGCTTCTAGATCTGTATAGCCAAGTTGCTGACTGGCCATCAGTACTTGAACAGAAGGCTAGTTTGTTTGTTAATGCTTCTAGATCTGTATAGCCAAGTTGCTGACTGGCCATCAGTACTTGAACAGAAGGCTAGTTTGTTTGTTAATGCTTCTAGATCTGTATAGCCAAGTTGCTGACTGGCCATCAGTACTTGAACAGAAGGCTAGTTTGTTTGTTAATGCTTCTAGATCTGTATAGCCAAGTTGCTGACTGGCCATCAGTACTTGAACAGAAGGCTAGTTTGTTAATGCTTCTAGATCTGTATAGCCAAGTTGCTGACTGGCCATCAGTACTTGAACAGAAGGCTAGTTTGTTTGTTAATGCTTCTAGATCTGTATAGCCAAGTTGCTGACTGGCCATCAGTACTTGAACAGAAGGCTAGTTTGTTTGTTAATGCTTCTAGATCTGTATAGCCAAGTTGCTGACTGGCCATCAGTACTTGAACAGAAGGCTAGTTTGTTTGTTAATGCTTCTAGATCTGTATAGCCAAGTTGCTGACTGGCCATCAGTACTTGAACAGAAGGCTAGTTTGTTTGTTAATGCTTCTAGATCTGTATAGCCAAGTTGCTGACTGGCCATCAGTACTTGAACAGAAGGCTAGTTTGTTTGTTAATGCCTCTAGATCTGTATAGCCAAGTTGCTGACTGGCCATCAGTACTTGAACAGAAGGCTAGTTTGTTTGTTAATGCCTCTAGATCTGTATAGCCAAGTTGCTGACTGGCCATCAGTACTTGAACAGAAGGCTAGTTTGTTTGTTAATGCTTCTAGATCTGTATAGCCAAGTTGCTGACTGGCCATCAGTACTTGAACAGAAGGCTAGTTTGTTTGTTAATGCCTCTAGATCTGTATAGCCAAGTTGCTGACTGGCCATCAGTACTTGAACAGAAGGCTAGTTTGTTTGTTAATGCTTCTAGATCTGTATAGCCAAGTTGCTGACTGGCCTAAGCACAACATGGTAGGACAGATGCCCCTGGTAGGGTCTCCAGTGTCAGACAGGTTAAGGTTGAGGGCCCAGACAAATCATAACCCACCTTTTTCCTGTTATATCTTCTACCTTTGATAAAGGATCTTTTGTATCTTCTTCTCCCCTTGCAAGCCTTCTTTTCCACATTCTGTTCTCTGTGGTTTTCTTTGTATCCACCAAGTTGGCTGTGGGGTGTGACCTGCAATGGACGGGAATGAGATCCCAGTGACTGAGAGGGCTGGTGGTCCAACACATCTCTTTGGCTCAGACCTCTTCTAGAGAAGAGGTACACATTGGCTCAGATGTATCAGTCGGCTACCCCTGTGTGGGGGTGGGTAAAGACAGGCAGTTCCTGGCTGGCCAAGGTAACCCCTGTAGTGCCCAGCTGTCTGTCCCCAAGAGTTGAGCGTGATCAGGGGGTATAGGATTGGTGGGCTTCTGTGTGTTGTGTATCCATCTCGAAGCCTGGAAGGGGTCAAGACAGTTACTTCTTGGCCCTGGCCCCGTAGTTGGGATCCACGGTGGGTGGGTAAGGAAGAGACGAAATATAAACACAAGAAAAATGGCTTCTTTATCAAAAATCACACACACACACACACACACACACACACACACACACAGAGGGAGAGAGTTATAGCCCAGCCGACCACAAAGGGCTCTATCAGGGCTGTCACCCGTTGAAGTGAACTCTCAAAATGAATGCTAACACACACACACACAAACACACACACACACACACACACACACACACACACACATACACATACACACACACACACACACACACACACACACACACACACACACGCGCACCATAAAAAAAAGGAAATTCCAAATATCAGAACGCTCAGACTCGGATTTGAACAGCGATTCAGACTGGGAAACAAGGAAGACAGCAGGATTCTGGGCTTCATGGTTGGTGGTAGAAGGAACAGAACTGGAGAAACCTATTTCGACATTGAGTCCTTCTGCAGTTCAAACAGGTTTCCAGGGGATTTACAGGTGACCCATTCTTACCTTTTAAAAGGTGAGGAAGCTCCGTGGTGCATTCCACGTCATGTACCACTCATAGTGAAACATGTTCTTTTAGAGTGTGGGACTTGCATGATGTGAGACACTAACGCTTTTACAGCAGACTCCATGGCAACGTTCAGAGTTTCCCACCTGATACGATCTTTGAATTACTGACAGAGATAACATTTTTCATCTGATCTAAGATTGTATGGAAGTAAGTTTTAAACAAAATTTCTGGTGTGTTTTTAGAAGGTGTATTTTAAAGGATTGTGGGGATTAGTTTTTTTTTAGTTGTTTGCTTTTTAATTGACTGTGAGTTATAGCGGTCGGCTGGGCTATAAGCAACATTATCTCTCTCTCTCCCGTCACCCCTCCACCAACCTCCTTTCTCCAGCAGTCCTCCTTTCTTATTGCAATTTAGGTTTGGACCAACTTTTAAAGGAAAATCGGAAATGAAATGAGGCAGGGAACAGTAAACGATAAACAGTAAACAAGTGGGGTATTTTTTGCTCCCATAAGAAAACATTTCCGATTTTGTTTTGATTAAATTGAGGTTATTTGTATTTGTTTCTGTCCGTCTGTGTGTTTTTCTTTTGATCTCCCTTGCATCTTTGGGTGGATCCTCAAGGGTAGGCTCAAAGATTGATCCCCTACATTTTATACTATTTGCATAATGTCTTTAGTTTTTCAGCAACTTTTTTCCTCCCACACTTTCGTTTGGTTTCATTTACTGCTCTTCGCTGGCTGCTTTGGGGGTGCTATTGGATTCTTTTTTGCACCCTTGGTGGTGAGAACACCACAGTATTATGGACTGTGGTGTGTCTCTATTTGACACCAGGAGCGCAGACACAACCAGCCTTGTCTCCCTGATGAGTTCCAACCCAGCGGACGAAAGGCCTTGGAGCAGGCAATACAAATATATCTGCATTCAAAAGGGATTGCGATGGTTCCCTATGCAGCTAGTGAAGACTTTTCATATCTGTAACATATTTTCTTAATTTCATGTTCCCAGTTTCTCCATCTTCAAACCCCCTCCCCCCCCCCCCCCCCCTTAAGTCCACATCTTTGCCAAGTCATTACTATGAAGACAGTTCAGTTGTTGGCCTGCGCTTGTTTTTTCCCCCACTATTAGATTGTTCGTCTATGTATTTGTCTGACTTTATTCAAGTTTAAAAGGCTGTGCCAGTCTTGAATAAAAGTTACTCTGTGTTAGGTTTTCTTATGGGAGCAAAAAATACCCCACTTGTTTACTGTTTAAAGGAAAAGTTAACAACAATGTTTGTAAGCATGTTTACTTCAATTCTCCTCCTCCTACTATTACTTCTTCTACTACCAAGTAATAACAAGAACAACAACAACAAAAGGGGGATCACACTATCTTCAAAGTACTGTCACTTAAAAGGATATGAGAAAGTAAAATTTAGTCCAGAAAAATGTTGAAATTTTGTGAAACAAAAGTTTCATGACCCCCATTCCCACCCCCACCCCTTCCCTCCTCTCTCTCTCTCTCTCTGTCTTTCACACTCTCTCTCGTTTTGTTAGGAAAAGTGTGAAAACCGAGTTATGATTAAATATAGCGCAATGACGTGAAAACACTAAGGGCATTCACTGCCTAACTGGCTATGGAGACAAGAGTAGGTCCCAATTTTTTTTTTTTTTTAATTCTGATAAACTGCTGATCTTCTGCTTCACTAGAGATCAGGCTTTTGTTTGGACAGATAAATATATCATAAAACTACATTCAGTTGTCAAATTCCTATTTGTTCCTTTAATGGTAAACATCCAAGCCACAAACTCACAAAAACAACGTGCAAATTAACGCTAATTTTAATACATGGCAGGAAAGAGGTGAATTTTCAACAACTGTCTTCTTCAGACATACAAACAACAGAAATAAAAAATGCACCAAACAATGCTTCCATGACCACAGTCAGCATGCTTCATTGTCTTACTGACTGATCTGGAGACTATCACTGGTGCTTTTTTTATGTGTGTTATCTTTAACGTCTGAAGAAGGCACTTTTGTCGAAAATTTAGTGTTGGTTTAAAGTGGCTAGAAAAACTGAGCAATCAATTTCAGCTGAGGGGCTATGCCCCCCCCCCCCCCACCCACTCCTTCAGCTAGACACTGTCCTGGTCCCTAACCAGACCCTGCCTAACCCGGTCCCTAGCCAGACCCTGCCCCTGGTCCCTAACACACACCTGCCCCTGGTCCCTAGCCAGACCCTGCCCCTGGTCCCTAACCAGACCCTGCCCCTGGTCCTTAACCAACCCTGCCCCTGGTCCCAACCAGACCCTGCCCCTGGTCCAAATCCCTCCTAACCAACCCTGCCCCTGGTCCCTAACCACACCCTGCCCCTGGTCCCTAACCACACCCTGCCCCTGGTCCCTAACCAACACCCTGCCCCTGGTCCCTAACCACACCCTGCCCCTGGTCCCTAACCACACCCTGCCCCTGGTCCCCACTGGGGCCTATTAGAAGGCATGTGGAGTCTGGCTTCAATTTGTTCAAATGAATTTGTGGAAGTTTCACCCATGTCTAATTAAAAATAGAAATGAAAAAAGAAAACAAGCAAATAAAACTACATGACAAAGTGTCCTAATAATACTTAATTTTGTATCAAAATGGGAAGGGGTGTAATTTGTTGTGTGTGACGTACAAAATGTCCTAATAATACTTAATTTTGTATCAAAATGGCAAGGGGTGTGATTTGTTGTGTGTGATGTAGCTTATGTGTTTTCTTGTTTATAACGGACTGTTGTGGTCAATAATAATAATAATAATGAATACTTATATAGCGCCTATTCTCGGCTAGAGACCAAGCTCTAAGCGCTTTACAATCAACACTCGCTTACACAACTGGCTGCCTACCTGGGTAGTGCCGACTGAAGAGCTGCCAGCTGGCGCTTCATTCAGTCGTTTCCCGTGTCATCCAGTCAATATCGTTCACTCAGTTTCTTTACTTCCTTCATTCTTTCCATTTCTTATGCAGGGTGCATGCTATGTGTAACGTGTCATCCATACCAACGGCCAAACTGGCCTACTCTTCCGAAAGTTGGTGATGGGATTTTACGTGTGTGCAAGATATTATGCGTGCGTTCACACACGGAACCTCGGTTTATAGTCTCATTCAAAGGACTGTATGGGAAATGGAGTCAGAACTAATGTTAACTCCGAGGGAAAAATCCCCCTGTACCGAAACGCCCCGGCGGAGATTCGAACCTGCAACCCCAGGATCACCAAGATTACGAGTCAGGCGCTCTACCAACTGAGCTATTCTGGTCACTCAGTTGATAAAAGAACATTTGGAATCCATCCATAACTGTGATGTCAACTCCTCACTCTTGGTTTGTCTTATATATACTATTTAATTTTGAAGCAAAAACAATGATCCTGTATAGTCTACATCGTTTCTAAGTTGCTGTAATTCAGCGATGCCAGAAATGCTAAATTTTTCTACAGTTAGTTTGAATGGATGGTCCTTCGTCACTGTGACACACAGTCACACTTGACAAGAGCTGAAAAACGAATTTCATAAAAAAGAATGGGCTCAGATCAAACCACATTAGTGCACTGCAGTTGGCTCTTTTACAAGCAGTGGTCAACAAACAGTGCATCATAATGCTCAAAGCTTTCCAAATTACCGTAGACACTTGTTTACAGACATGGGTCTGACCAGTTACATCATCTGTGAGGTGAGGGAAATGCTTTGTTGATTGTGACAATGACACAGGTCCTCCTGTCCACATTGACAGGTCGTGGCAAAGAAGTATGGTGGCTGATAGGATTGTTTCAGTCAGTTATCACAGTTAAAAACAGTTATTTTTATGTATGAAAGGCAGTCAATGAAAAGGTGAAAATTCTCATGTGTAAAAATGTTTAACTACCGTAAAGTTCGGACTATAAGCCGCGACTTTTTTCCCCAGCTTTAAACCCTGCGGCTTAAACAACGATGCAGCTTATTTGCGGATTTTTCCTATTTCAGAAGCATCACACCCTCGTCTATTCTTAGCTTCTCTGTAACTCACCATATCGTGTTTACTGTTCATGAATTTTTATGATGCTTTTAACTACGATTTTCTCTGTAATCGTGTAAGGGAATCAGTAACCCGTTCAGAAATACAGGAATCGACATAAGTAAAGCCCATTACTGATATCTTTTTTCATCAGTTTGTCTTCTACAAAAATACGATCGCTTCGAACGACGCAATGTGTGGGCCGTTTCCGACCTGTCTAATCTTGACTAACACTAGCTGAATTACGAACAAAATAACTAAGCGTTGGCACGGTATTAAGCGAAATAAAACAATCGAATCGTTTCATTAATGTTCTGATTTGTTATTGTCATTGTCAGACCTTGGCTTCGATCCGCCATTGTTGAAATCATGGACAGGAAGTGAAGGTTTGCATTTGATACCTTCGCTTTGATTGGCTTGCGCTTTTGAGTACTCAGCCAATCGCTTAGCTTGATACACCAATGAATGCAGGAGAGAACTGCCTTTCTAGCGCATCGTTAATGTGTTGGTTTTTTTCGGTATTTTTTTTTAAGCAATGATGTTGGAAAGACAACACTTGTAAGAAGCCTCATAAAAACTTCGATTCTAATTAATTTAAAACACATCGTACTAAAAAAAAAAAAAAAAAAGACTGAAGTAAAGCTGGAAACATGCTCTTGTATTCTGACCTATTTAAACGCCAATGAATGCAATGAACGCATTGTATGTGTTGATTTTCGACACTATGTTAACTCAACTCTCGGCCAGCTGCCGCCTGCGGCACATCAGACTGTGCGGCTTATAAACCAGTGCGGCTTATTTGTGAAAAAAGTTCAGATTTTAAAAAAATTTAGTGGGTGCGGCTTATATACAGGTGCGCTCAATAGACCGAACTTTACGGTATGTTATGAACCTATTTAAAAAGAAAGAAAAATTAAAATGTGGAAAAAAAATCATCTGACCTAAGGCAATGTCTGTATGTCTGTGCTGAGACTGCATGGTGGACCATAGTGTTTGTGTTGACCGTGTTGAAACACAATGTTGTTTTGATCATGTCGCATTACACGCACAGTCATGTATCTAACAACAGAACAAGGAACTTCAGGGTGAAATCCTGTGATATTTTGTTGACATAGGATCTCTCCTTCGCCCCCCATAAAACAGCTTTATTTTGTTTTACATATCCTGTTGCAGAATATTCTTGAATAACTTCTTTTCTTCTTTGTTTTTGTTTTGGTCTTCTTCTTCTTCCTCTTCTTCTTCGTCTTCTTCTTCTTCTTCTTCTTCGTCATCTTCTTAGTAGCTGTGCAATTGTTTGGGCAATGTATCCCTGAAAACTTCTTTAAATTTTGAATGCAGCATCTGTAGTTCATGGTGTTCATTGTTCTGTGCCTCAGGTGTGACTGGGATGACCCCTTGCGTCCTCAATCTCTGCCCGTCTCCTGACATCAGCTGTGACCACCTTGCAGGACAATGTTCCCACAGTATTCAGCACATAGAGGAGCCAATGTCACCAAAGACAACAGCACTGTTAGCTTTGCAGACATGAATTGCTGCTTGGCTTTCAGGATTCATTTCACCCCTGTCATTGCTTTTTCTTTTTAGTTTCGCGACTCCCCTTCCCCATCTTTCTTCCCCATCCATTCTTCTTTATTTTCTTTGGGCTTGATTTTGTTGTGTGTGTGCATGTGATTTGTTTTAAGATATGAAGACTTGAAATGACATTGACATTCATAATTATGAAAGAATAACATTTTCTTCACAAGTAAGAAATACCGTTTGCTGGTCAGCAGAATTCTAGACATGTTTGTTTTGACAGATTATGGTCCTCTCTGACTGTTCTGAGGACTTCTGTTGTTGTTGATGCGTCATTTTCCATGCCCCTCTGTAGCGTGACTCCCACGCTGCTGCTGTTGGATCCCCCGTACATAGCCGGCCCAAGGTCCATCACATCACAGCACCAGGATAGCTGTCTACTGGGAGCAGACAGTAACAGGTTGATCTGAGGCACCACATCAAAGGACACATGGCAGTTCTCATTTTGGCCCAAACAAAGCATTTTCTTGCGTGAGGGCTAAAAGCCACACCTACAGTTAAGACATCAAGATTCATCTTGTTTCTGCAGTGTGTCTGATTATAGGAAGGAGATATTTTGGTTAAAAAAATTATTGTGGAGATTGAAGGGGTGTTTATCATTTGTGCTTCTTCATTTCTTCTTTTTTTTAATTTAGTTTTAGCTGTGGGGTGGAGGGCAGGGCCTAAGTAGTAGGTGATGATAAGATCTCCTCCCCTTGATCTCCTCCCCTTGATCTCCTCCCCTTGATCTCTGTTCCCCTTGTCCTGCTGCAGAACTGGAAGTTGTCACAACTGACCTCCAGGTGTCTTGGAAAAAGAAGTATGTACAGAGAGGAAGTTGTCGTTGGGTTGTAGACCTAGCGTAGAAACGTGCTAAAACAGATTTCAAAGAAAAAGAGTCTTTATTCAGCAGGGTTGAAAGGAAAGGGGATGTGGTTGGTAAGTCTTTAATGGTAACAGAGGACAAGAAATTGTCTGATCTGGTCTTCCGAAGCAGTCAGTCTTGTAGTCAGGTAGAAAACCCTACACCTCTTCAGGATGGTCACGTGGTTGTTTTTAGCGCCTTTAGGTTCCATAGTATTTATACATCAAATATTAGACTGATGCCTTCTTGTCGTCTTGGAGCATTTCAAAGAAAAGGTAAAGAAAGAAAAATAAAAGTACACATTCTTTCTTTTAGTCCACACTGCACTCTCTTCACCACATAGACCAGTACCCCGGGTCATCAGTTGGAATAGCTTGCAACTGCCACACATGGAATCACCATCGTCGGAGACTATGCCTCCCATTCCTGAGAGAATTTGAAAGCCATAAGATAGTTTACTGTGTTAGGTATTGTCTTGAATTACACTCCTTTTGTTTGTAACTTAGAATGTTTCCTTATGCCCTGTGTTCATCATAGTTTGAAAATAGATTAGAACCTTACAGGATTATTTTTGCATACCTTTTGCTCGATAGATCAGAATTCTAACCATGCCAAAGTTTAAATGTGGTCATCTCCTAAATGCATTATATACAGTGGAATTCCAAGATTTTGAAATTGGAACAGAACGCTCTGCAACAGCTCACATCGCTGAAGGTGAGTAGGACTTTTTCTTATTGAAAGATTTCTCAAGAAATCATGGCATACACAGCTGTTCACTAGTTGTTTATTGTTTCGATTGCTTAGAATGTTTGCTGTATAATCTATTGCTTGTGCATCTTTCAGACTCATTTATAGGTGTACTACCTGTAAGTCTGCTATCAGCTCTAGTGTTTGTGAACAGCAGGAGTATGGTAATTGTTATAAAGAGTAACCACACTGTTGATGTTAATGCCAGCCACATTAAGTAGACAGCTGCAGGGGGAAAGTATGGAGAAAAACATATATGTCTTACTGTCATATTGTTGCTTCATGGGTTTTTTTTTAGCTCCAGCTGATTCTCTCTCTCTCTCTCTCTCTCTCTCTCTCTCTCTCTCTCTCTCTCTCTCTTTCCATATCTGTGTCCCCATCCACCTCTCTTTCTCTGTCTGTCTGAATGTCCATCTGCTGTGTGTGTGCGCGTGTGTGTGTGTGTGTGTGTGTGTGTGTGTGTGTGTGTGTGTGTGTGTGATGCATATGAAACACACATGTGCACACTAGCATACATTTAAATGCTGTTTTAGTGAAATCCAAGCATGTATGTTGTTTCATGTGAATGTGATTCGATGCATTGTATGTGTGCAAGACATATTTGTGAGTTTGCGTGCATATGTGAGTGACTGAACAGGTACGTCCATAGATGTGTGTGTATCTGTGTGTTTGTGTGTGAATGCATGCATGCATGTTTGTGTGTGTACATACTTGACATCTTTCTCTCTCTCTTTAATTTTCGACAGGTGGGAGAGGAAGTAGGTACTTCTAGCAGCACTCCTCATCATACCAGTGCCTCTATGCTTCAAATGTTCCAGCTACCAGACATGGCTCTGACAGAATCAGTAACATCATCCAATCAAGAAAAAGCAGAAAAAGAAGACGTCTTCATATACTGCCATCGCAAATGTGTGTCCACTTGCACCACATTTCTTCACATCAATGACTACCTGAAATGCTTAAACGCATCCTTACCACATCCAACACAAAACCCAGCATCCAGAAAAGCCTAGGGGTATCATATTGTACCATTTGATTCTCACAAATAGTGCATTTTGTGTGTAGAGGAGTGTCGTTGTTTCAACAAATGCCCCAAAAGCAGAGAGATTTTAAAATGCTTTACATTGCAGAAGAGCAGAATAGGAAAACACAAAGATTTCAAGAATAGAGTGAAAGCCTGTAGGAAAGGCAGTGACAAACAGTCACAGGAAGGTCATCCTCACCTGCAAGGGGCTGTGAATGTGGTCTACATGCTGTTTAGGGACAGTAGCATGATGGCTGCAGAGTGGACTTCTTGCCACCCAAAATTGTGTTTTTAGCTCAGAAACAAGACATTTGTGAGCAGAAAAAAAGGCAGAAGTACTTGAGTGCAAACAGCTCATTTCAATGAAATGGTGGTACTGAAACAAGACATATGTGAGCAGACAAAAAGGCAGAAGTACCTGAGTGCAAACAGCTCATTTCAATGAAATGGTGGTACTGAAACAAGACATATGTGAGCAGAAAAAAAGGCAGAAGTACCTGAGTGCAAACAGCTCATTTCAATGAAATGGTGGTACTGAAACAAGACATATGTGAGCAGAAAAAAAGGCAGAAGTACCTGAGTGCAAACAGCTCATTTCAATGAAATGGTGGTACAGAAACAAGACATATGTGAGCAGACAAAAAGGCAGAAGTACCTGAGTGCAAACAGCTCATTTCAATGAAATGGTGGTACAGAAACAAGACATATGTGAGCAGAAAAAAAGGCAGAAGTACCTGAGTGCAAACAGCTCATTTCAATGAAATGGTGGTACTGAAACAAGACATATGTGAGCAGACAAAAAGGCAGAAGTACCTGAGTGCAAACAGCTCATTTCAATGAAATGGTGGTACAGAAACAAGACATATGTGAGCAGAAAAAAAGGCAGAAGTACCTGAGTGCAAACAGCTCATTTCAATGAAATGGTGGTACTGAAACAAGACATATGTGAGCAGACAAAAAGGCAGAAGTACCTGAGTGCAAACAGCTCATTTCAATGAAATGGTGGTACTGAAACAAGACATATGTGAGCAGAAAAAAAGGCAGAAGTACCTGAGTGCAAACAGCTCATTTCAATGAAATGGTGGTACTGAAACAAGACATATGTGAGCAGAAAAAAAGGCAGAAGTACCTGAGTGCAAACAGCTCATTTCAATGAAATGGTGGTACTGAAACAAGACATATGTGAGCAGACAAAAAGGCAGAAGTACCTGAGTGCAAACAGCTCATTTCAATGAAATGGTGGTACTGAAACAAGCAGAGTTAACACTGAAACCACCAGCGCCAATGTGAGCTCAACACAGATGACATTTCTGTCAAAAGAATATGTGACAAAATGAACTGGACGCTGCCAACCATTTTCATCGGCAGTAGACTCTGCAGCCATCACTGATACACTTACCACTTTACAGGTTGTTCGAGGTGTTCTTTTATGGCAAAAGTGTCTGCTTCAAATTTTGTATGATTGTGGGGTGTCACATGTCCCTATGATAAAGTGATCAGTTTCAAATCTTGACAGCAGCACATATGTAGACTGGATGGTGACAACAAGACAACACTAGATGCTATCAGATGTCTTACTCCCTTACTCAGGGACAACTGATGCAGATATTTCTTTTTAAAATAGCCTCAAGTATCTTAATGCACTTTGCCTGCTTCTGTCACAAACAGCAGCCCAGTGCAGCACATTCCGAGAAGTGTGGATTGGAAATCAAATGGGTCAGTGAAAATGAAGTGCCACCTCAAGTTGCTTTGACTCCAGTTTATATCTTCAAGGGACCAGAGAAACTGGCCATGCTCCCAGCAGCATACAGTCTCAGGGTATGACCACTGAAAATCCAGTCAAGGTACAGTTACATTTTGATTAGAAGGGAAAAGAAAATGATTTAGACTTTGAGTTTCTCAAGCGTATGACAAAACTTGAACCCACCCCACGTTTGAATTTGCAGGCTTCAATATGAAGTACGCACGTGGGCACGGCTGTGGAGTCAGATCAGCAATAAAACCAGGATTGATATGATACCTGTAGACTGGACAAGGAGGGTGAAAGGAGGGGAAGAGCTTTTATGTTATAAACATATAGTCTAGGTATATGAATGATTTTTAACAATTGAGTCAATAAGGAAATGTTTACACTGGTTTATGCTAACACTAAAGCTTTGTATGAAAGTGATCAGGGGCTATTACCTTTTCTCTTTTGGCCATCATATTGGCTGCCATTATTAAAATACAAAGTTTTATTTGTCAAGATAATTTCATAATGACATTTCCTGGTCAGTTCTCAAAAAAAAAAAAAACATTGCTGAGTGTTCTTTTTTATACCACTTTTTAAAGTTGAGGCTACCATCATCAGCCTTGTTGGATTTCTCGAAATGCTTGACAGTACCAGGGTGGCATCAGTCGGATATTGATCTGTAGACACTAAATAGTTCAAAACCAATCAGATCAGTTAGGAGCTTTTGTTCTTTAAAGGATACGTTAAGAATCATTCAAGAACTCCATGTGTGAACATGTTTACTGTCATGGTGACTGTGATCACCATGCCCGCTCCACAGTCACTCTTGTGGTGAGTCTTGTGAGTGTTCGTGTTTTTCATTTTTTAGTATCAGCCAGCAGATGAAAATTGGTAATGGAGGGATGTGATGATGGGCCGTCACTTTCGCTGACTCAATGATGATGCAAGTACTGTCTTTGGTGCTGGGGGCTAGGTCTGTGGTATCCGTAACATGACCAGTCAGAACAGGCACCACTGGACACCACAGAAATGTTGCAGAGATAGAGCGGTGTTCTCCTTTGCTGGGCGATTTCATAGCAGCATGATATTGATAGCTGCCTGTTGGACTGTTTGTCCTGAAACTGTGATAGCGTTAGCATGGGTGTGGTTTTGTATGGAGGAATGGCAGTAAGTGGTGTGAGAGTAGTGACATGAGATAGACAAAGTGCATGAAGTCAACAAATGAATGAATAAACAAATAGATAAGTAAATAAATCAGTAAACAAATAAAAGACTGATGTAGTGCATCCCACAGATCACTATACCCATCATCAAATTTTCCTGTCCCTGACAAGTGCAAGACAAAAATTCATTGTTTTATTTTGAGTGAGGACACTTTCCATGGAATACTGAACGTCAGGATTTTGCTCAGGTGTCTCAGTTGGTAACATGTAATGCGGAGAGAGCTACTCACTGTTAGCTCAGTTGGTAACATGTAATGCAGAGAGAGCTACTCACTGTTAACTCAGTTGGTAACGTGGAATGCGGAGAGAGCTACTCACTGTTAACTCAGTTGGTAACATGGAATGCAGAGAGAGCTACTCACTGTTAACTCAGGCAGGCTGACATATCCAAAGCTACTTCGTTCCAAAACCATGATCATGAATTGATAATGTGTTCCATTAAAGCTTGACAACTGATGATGAGGAATTATGTGAGTTGATGTATTGTGGAGAGAAATTAGAAGTGATTTGATTCCCTTTTGTTATAGATATTAAAGAGGACAGATTAAGCTTGTTGTATATAACAGAGGTATGTTTTGCATGTGATTTGGAGATCTGCTGAAACATTTCCTTTAGACATTGTTTCATGTACGCAGACATTTAATGATAACGAATAAGAAAAATAGCACTTGTAGTTTTGGAACTAGTGATTTTAAAGCATTGAGTCGTCTTCCCACCAACAGAAGCTGGAGATGTCCTTCTGTAATAAGCAGAATCTTCTCTTGTGCATTACAAATACCCCCATTTCTCATCTGTTATCATCATTTTTCTTCAGTGTTTTGGAGACTTTTTTTCCTTTTTTGTTTGTGTGTTTTGTTATCAGCATTTGCTTTACTGATTTCTGTTTTTGTCTCCCTAAAAATGTGTGCTCTACAAAACATTGTAATTGGACAACTTTAAATTCGAACACTTAAGGGCTGACTCGACATCCCATACCTAGTTAAGTGTTATATCCTGCTAAGACATTTTCAGAAGTATGATTTCATGTCCTTTTACTCCGGCACCAGACCATTTGAGAGAACGCATCATTTCCGTCCACTTTTTGACACAACTTAATGGACATTAATGGGATCGTGATATTATACTTCGCTTGATAAACTTATGTCAGTGTTAATAACAAAAATTTAGAAAGAAAGGGGGTTGGTTACCGCCAAGGACATAAACAAAGTACAGGACAGGACACAATGCATTTCGACCTCTTGGGTCTTCTTCAGGCGAAAAACAAATAACATTTAGGGCAGTGAAAACAAAGAACGAAAAACCACTATCTTCTCATATTCGGCGCACTGCTCCTCTACTACCCTGGGCTCAAGATACAAGTACGATACAGTTGAACACCTGGCTACTAGTACAATAGTAATTGCCCACTTGGATAATCGCTTATGGTTAAGCGGCCATTTAATGTGTTCAAGCTTATGGAAAAACTTGTGCTGTCTCGCATGATCTCATGTGTCTTCCTTCAAGTCGGTGAAATTTGACTTTAAACCTCACGGCCTGTAGGTTTGCTATTATCAGTTGTAGAATTTGTGGTCTGTATTTTGGTTATAGTTTGTCTTTGTTTGTTTGTTTATTGTTTTTTTTGTTTTCCCCATATATAAACAAAGTAGATGTATCTACAGTAAGTGCATGTACAGTACTCACTCTGATTCAGAGATTTTAAGAGGCAGACAAATGGATTGAAACTGATCTTTTTTTATTCTTACAAGGAGAAGTAAATCATTTGTGGAATTCCTCTGAATAAGGCCGGCTTTGGTGCTTCCAGATAAAATAATAGGACAGGACTGTCCAGTGTGAGCTGAGGTTAGTGGGTACCCTCTACCCCAGAGACGTTTATCCATGTGTGAGATCTTCATTCTGCACAGATGAAAGAGGAGTTGGCAATGTCATGTTCACCACCTGAAGATGGGGACTTGCATGGTACTTTCCACTCCATCCTTCAAGATAAGGTGTTCTTTTTTATGTGGTCTGGATATGGCTCCAGACATGGCACATCAGGAAAAAAGGTTTGGAGGCTTGACAGAGCTTGGACGGTGTATTCAGTCTTGCAAGTTTTAGACAATGATGGGGCATGGTCAGAAGTAATCTCCAGTGATGGTCAGCTCTGGGTAACCTCATAAGTCTAGTCAAAGTTGATTTTGGAAATTAAAGATAATTTTTTTATCATGGTCGTAACACTGAAAGCCATTCAGAGTATGTCCCATTGCAGGTGTGTTGTATCAAGTGCTGTGGAACACAGTGCTTTCCCTTCCCTCACACATTTTCCATGTTCCCCCAGTGCCCACCTTCTGCCCCTTCATTCCTGTTTTGGATGTAGAAGATAATGACACATGGGTGTTTTGGATGTAGAAGATAATGACACATGGGTGTTTTGGATGTAGAAGATAATGACACATGGGTGTTTTAGGCCCGCCTCTCATATTGAAACTGGAGATTGTGATTAATTAGATGTGTGCACTTCAGCCCTTGGCTGCTGAATAGTGGTGACTGCAGGTTGGAATGTACGGACTGGAAGGGAAGTGGCCAATCATGAACGATGTGTTTGTTCACCTGAAGAAAAAGGTCCACTGCTACGTGTCCAACAAGACAGACTGGTAACTCAGTATCTTTTGCTGTTTTCCACAGTGAAAGCAGCTGGCAGACGCTTGGCGGCAGAGACCACGGAACATTCCAGCATTATGGTGTTTGCGCTAGTTACCTGATAGTCGTTTCAGGTGAGCGTCAGAGCCAGGCTCACTTCAAAAGCAGAATGGCGGCCATTATTGCAGGTTTTATATTCCACGGTGACGGTTCATTCTTTTATAATGAGGGAGAGATTCATGACAGGTACTAAATAAGCAGCTGTAAGTATTCAGGAACTTGTAAACATTCAGAAATGTGTAAACGTTCAGGAACGTTACCATTTGGACTTCAGTCGTAAACTTTGTTTGACAGTGATTCTATTTACCAAGATAAGACAAGACAAGAGAAGAGAAGGTGAGGTAGGTGTGTGTGTGTGTGTGTGTGTGTGTGTGTGTGTGTGTGTGTGTGTGTGTGATGCAAGAGAAATATTTCCTATATAACATTATTTCTGTTGCATTACAGACTTGAAAACCAGCTTTATTCATTTACTTTCATTTTCGTTTCCAATATCTTTCTTGCAAAAATGAGGAACAGCATATTTGATTGCCAGATTGTTGGCCTTCACCATTTTTTACACTACATCAAGGTTGTCATCGAAAATGATCTGAAACAAGATCGTTCAAGTCACTGTGTGGCTGTCAAAGAAAAGAGTGTGTGTGTGTGTTTTGTTTTGTTTGGTTTTGTTGTGTGTTTTAAGTGTTTGCAGCCTAAGGAAAAGCACCCTGAGCGTTGGTTATCCCAACCTGTGTGCCCCTTCCTCTCACAAAGATGTAACAGTGTTGCACAATGAGAGAGCAGATTCACCATTTTCCCAGAAAATCAATGTTGTCTGATAGAAGTGTTGTGGATTGTTAATGCGAAAGCCATTTTTTTTCCTCATTTTTTATGGTTTAAAAGTAACCCAGTGGGTCAGTTTTTAAATTATCATATTCTAACAGTTACATTCAGTCTACTGTAATCACGCTTAAATACTAATCATCATTTGATTCCAGTGAAGAAAATGTTATCAATGATAATGACGTATAGAAATGTTCATACCTTCTGACATTTTTCCACAGATTACTGTACATATATATGAATTGGATTGGAGAATTGTAACATCTTGATGTGATGATGGAGTGCATGGTACCCCTAGTTAATGGACTGATTGTTTTTGCCTTTGTTTGTTGTAAATATGTACTTGTATGCCATGGTGCCAGTTAAAGAAAAAGAGGTACCATGGGCTAGTTTTAAAGCATTGTGTTGGGTAGATTGGTTGCCGGGCGACAATACAAGCGCTAAAATCATTCAAAATGTACACGGAAGTTTCTTAAGGGCGATACACGAAAAGATGGTCAAGATGAAAAGACTAGGCCTGTCTGGAATGAAAATTATTGTTTGTTAAGAAAAAAGAAACTTTTCAAAAAGAAACAGTTTGTAGAGAAGTTTCTAAAGTCCAACAGTCGTCTGTGAGATTATTCTTCTATTAGAATTTCTCCAATAGCAGCATTAAGGTGCACAGAACTGAATAAAGGTGCGTGATTGGCCTACCGACCCCTCCTGCCTTTCGTTTGTTCTGTCAGTGCTAATGTGACAACACTGTTACGGTTATAGTCATCGTCAACACAATATTTTAGTACTAACTCTAGCAACGCTACTATTTGAATTATAGATCCTTATTGTTGAAAGAAGAGAAACCGATATTGCAGGTTCTGATCGTTTCAGGTCTTTCATTGCGATCGGCCAAGTAATTTCTCAGCCTTGCTTGTTTAGACTGTTCAACTGGAAGATCGAGGTTGTTTTACTTACTCTGCAGTAGTTCTTTGATCGGCATGTTAGAAGGGTTACAGGAATGTCATTTTTTAAGTGTAATTTGCTAAATTTTCAGTGTGCTTTAAGTATCCAGTAATGATAAATTGGAGCTAAATAGAAAACCAAATCACTTAATGAAAACTTCTCATTCAGACAGGTAGCGTTACTGCATTTGTGAATAAATGATTCGATTGTTTTATAGTCAGAATATTTTCTGCGCCCATGTTTGTTTTTTTTTTTTCGTATACAGTTTCAGAATTATTCACTGAAGTCCTCCACAAAGCTTTCATCTAATACTAGCCACACGAGGAACCTACTTTTCAAAGAAGTCAGCCATTTGTGTTTTGCTCACACAGTAAAACTGACAAGGAGAATAGCTTTGGGGTACTCTTCCTTTCTGATAATTGATTCATAGGTTAAAGAGGTTGATGGCCTTCATTTGAACCGAGTTTTGACACCTGAGTTCTGATCAGATGCAGATGCACTTATGCATTTATATTCTCCCGATCGGGAGTGGAGCGCCGGTGGAAAGAGTTAAACAACAATTGTCGTGCTTTGTTTTTCGTAAGTGAGAAAATGGCTTCAGAAATGATCCGGTGACAAGGATTTGAATAGAGTGACTGTCAGATTCATTGTGGATTGGAAAAGCTGGGATCTGCAACTGGTGTGGAAAGAGTTAAAGAGCTTGATGGAGCAGGCGACCGTCCCTTTCACACAGTGATGCAGGTCTGGAGCAGGCGACCGTCCCTTTCACACAGTGATGCAGGTCTGATACATAAGGACTGTCTGCTTTTGTTTGATTTTTTCTTCTTCTCTCTCTCTCTCTCTCTCTCTCTCTCTCTCTCTTGTCTGTCTGTCTCTCTCTCTCTCTCTCTCTCTGTCTGTCTGTCTCTCTCTCTCTCTCTCTCTCTCTCTCACTGTCTCTCTTCTCTCTCTCTCTCTCTCTCTCTCTCTCTCTCTCTCTCTCTCCCCAAGTAGTGATTTATGTTTGGTTCTTCATGTTCAGTTGTGCAACAAAGACAGAGAAACTTGACCATGTCAAATGAAATTGAAATGATAAACGTGTCTTACCCATTTTAGCAAAGCCACCTTGACCATGTGAAATGAAATTGAAATGATAACCGTGTCTTATTCATTTTAGCAAAGCCAACCAAAAATTTAGTGTAACATGTTGAGGGGGAACAATCACTGAGCGATAATATTTGTGATACCAATGGCATTGTTGAATTATAATGATTCTGATATCAGTGTAATTATTTCTGGCACACTGACATGTGTTGTCCCTCTTTGCGTGTCCACCATAGGCGATGTGTTTGATGTCGAAGTTTAGAAGAAAAAAGCTAACACACGTATGTGCAGTGCCGAACATGCTGTCTGCTCATACAGTCAGCATAATGCATGACTAGTCTAAACTTGTGATATTGACGTGGACCTTGTCACTCTTCATTTTCTGAAGGAAAGTGCGCCGAATCATTTGTGTTTCTTCTGTCAGGGAAGTTACGTTTTCATCCGGAACTGACTTTACTGTGTCAAGTTTGTCTGTCTGTCTGCCCGCAGAATCATGTAAAAACTAATGAATTTATGTAAAAAAAAAAAAAAAAAAAAAAACGTTTGTGGAAAAGAACAGAATGTGGCCCAAGCACGAAGTCATTAGATTTGATTTGTGCCCGGTACAAAGAGTGGAAGTAGGATCTGTGCCAGTGGAGATCCAGAGATCCGCGCTCTTCAGAGTGCACTTGTTATTCTGTTTTCTTTTTTCTTCTTCTTTTTTTTGTGGTTGTTGTTTCAGAGTTGTTTTATAGTGAGTCATAATTACTTTGTTGTTGTAATAATTGGCTTTCATTGTCACTGGCATATTTTATCGGTGTGACTGTTCATCGCCATGGTGATCTTTTTTTTTTTTTCATTAAGGATGAGCATTCAACTGCTTGGTAATGTTGTGATGATCATTCATCATCAGAGAGATGTTCAGCCAGAAAGGCCACTCTTCGTCATGGCTGTATGTCATCAGATGATGTGTTCCTTCACCATGATCACTTCTGACTATCTGTATGTGTCTGTCATCAACACCGCCCCTCATTAGGGGGATACGTTCAGCACAGAATGTGGCTCGTCGGCATCATAATCTGTTCCGTCAAGATGATTTGTCATCAGTATGTCGACGAACCTTCATCGCGATCATGATGTGTTCTGTCAAAACCACCCCTTATCCTGATGTGTTTTGTAAAGAATGCCACTCAATGTCACGATGAAGTGCTCTGTCACGGCAACCACTTATCGTCATGGTGATGTATTTGTAATCAGTATTGCTCTGAAACATTGTCAGGGTGATGAGTTATCTTTTGATCATATCTGTCATGGTGATGTGGTTTGTAGGCCTACAACTGATCGTCATGGTGATGTGTGCTGTAATAAAGAGACGGTCACTCATCACCCCGGTGATGCATTCTGTCAGGAATGTCACTCATGGTCAGGTGATGTTCTCTCATCATTGTTAGTGTGCGTCCTCCTGTCGACAGGTCAGGACGATTGCACCTTTTCATGGTTGTGCAAAGATTTTCGCCTCCTGAAAACCCCAGAGCTCTCTTTAATTCAACATGCAAGCTACATTTCCACCGTTGCCAATAGTGTATCCAGATTATACAGTATCGTGTCATCCCAGGACTGTCCGATGACGGGTTCCATGTGAAAGATGCACAAACAACAGTGTTTGTTGGTGATTTTGTCTGATGAATTATAGCCTTTTCGTCATCAACACTGTGAAAGTCAGTCACAGGTGATGTAGATGAATTATAGCCTGTTCGTCATCGTCAGTACTGTGAAAGTCAGTCACAGTTGATGTAGATGAATTATAGCCTGTTCGTCATCGTCAGTACTGTGAAAGTCAGTCACAGGTGATGTAGATGAATTATAGCCTGTTCGTCATCGTCAATACTGTGATAGTCAGTCACAGATGATGTAGATGAATTATAGCCTTTTCGTCATCGTCAGTACTGTGATAGTCAGTCACAGATGATGTAGATGAATTATAGCCTTTTCGTCATCGTCAGTACTGTGAAAGTCAGTCACAAGTGATGTAGACGTCACTGACGCCAAAGGTGTGATAACCGACCAGTCTGCGTAGCACAGCGACAGCTGCGTGGAGACCTGTAACTGCAGGATCCACTGTGCTTCATGATTCTACACTTAGCCGGACATGGCTGGCTTAGAAAACAATGTCCTTACGGATCCCTGATATCCGACACCCTGACAAAGTAACAAGTGAGGCACTGACGTGTAAAGACGTCAGTCTGAACTCCTTTCGTCAGCAAACCATTTTGTATGAAACGAAACCTTCCTCTTGAGATGAGGAATGAAGAAAGGTACGAACAACATCATCATTAGCAAGGTAATGAAGAAATCTGAGTCGGAAAGAGAGAAATGCAGTGCACGGAATGTAAGAAATGATATAATCAGAGTCGCAAAGAGAGAAATGCCATGCAAAGAATGTAAATAATGATATAGTACAGACCAAGGGATATTGAAGCATGGGAAAGATCGTGTACATGGGTTTAAAGTTTTCTGGAAATGAGAATCCCACATGGGTTGCTTTCCTAGTCATTTCACTTCGCATGGTGCTCGTTCACACTGACTCTGAAGTTGGAGTGCGCACTGTATCCAAGTTTTCACATACTCGCATAAAAAATCAATTCGCAATATGACTTGAAGGTATGTTGTCATTGCGTACTATAATTTACACGTTAGTAGGCAAGAAATATGCTTTTTCATAGAGTGTATGTGAAAACTGATTTTTTTTTTTTTTTAGAATTACATTCTTTGGACTAAACCTGGGGGAACGGGGAGAGAGTGATGGGAAGATAGGATGAAGTCAGGATCGTTGTTTAAAGCTGGGAACAGGGTGATGGGGTGATGTGAAATCAAATCAAGATTGTAGTTTCCTAGATTATCTGTGTGTGGAACATGGAATCCACCCTAAGTAAAGATGTCTTATCGTTTGTCTTGTCGCCAAGGGCTTGCTATTGCTACACCTGTTAAACACACGTACGTTTTTGTAGTGTGTTGACTCCATTTCGCTTCGAAAACAAAAATTAAAGGCAAAAACATAACATTCCACATCTCCCCCCCCCCCCCCCCCCCCCCACCTCCAACAACTGCAACAACAACAACAACCGTATTCATGATAGTGAATAGCTCACTATCCAACAATACTACATGTATACAATTCACGTGGTATTCAATATATCGCATTACACGAAAAGTAGGCCTACACATGCACGCGCACACACACACACACACACACACACACACACACACACACACGCGCGCGCTGCGCGCGCACGAGCACGCACGCACGCACGCACGCACATATATGCCAAACATCTTAATTTGTGTCAAGGTGAAATGCATTCACTTGTTCTGGTCCAGTTTTGTGGAATAGACTTCCATTTGCAGCTAGTCATGGCAAGAGGTAAGAGGGGCCCTTATTCTGAGTTTTCGAATTTGTGGAAATGTCTTTGCAGAGCAACTATCGACAATGGGTGTTGCACACCCGAAAGAAGGAGAGAGACGATGGGGTGAGGGGGCGGGGGAACGGGGATCAAAGATCCTGGCTACACACACACACACACACACACACACACACACACACACACGTGTGTTAAATTATCTTAACATTACCTATTTCCTTCCACATTTTAAAGTCCAGGTTTAAAATCCATTCATACTCAAAAGTCTTTTAATTTTCCTATTCATAGATTTCAAGTGCAGTTGCTAAATCTTCCGTTTCATACATTTACTATTTTCTGCTTTAATGGCAAGAGAGGGATGTGTGATCAGTGCCTATGTTGATTTGTATGTGTGTTTGAGGAGAGAGGAATATTGCTGGGTAGGTTGGTTCACAAAGCTGTGTCCGTCTGGCCTTTGCGCATTTTCTTTTCTTGTGAGCAGCCTCAGCTCACGGAGATGACGGCATGTGGAAATGTTTGTCCTTATCATTTATTATCAGATTTTATTTTCGTTGCAATTATTGCTGTTTATCAACTCGTTGAAATTAATAATAGAGACATGTGTACGTTAAGTATCTATTTTAGTTGTTCACTACCGTTTCTGATATTTGCATATTTTTCTTTTCTTTTTCAATGTAAATGAATCTATTGGCAGTTTTAAATGCGTTTAAACTTCTGTTATTGTTGTAATGAGCCACTTTCTACTCTATTTTCAACTTGTTTATGAAGTTCGTAATGGTCTTTTTAATGTTTTTTAAATTTGATTTGATTATTATATTTATTTAATTTGTTATATTTATTTTTATATTTTACAAATTAATTCATTAATTTTCGAACTATGATATTTCTTATAATGAATTTTAAAATACTGCTGGCCTTACAAGTTTATGAAAGTTATGATTATGTCGTTTAAGACGGGGATACCAGGACAAATTGTACAAAATCAATTGCATCCCTGCCTCACGAAAGTTCTGTGCTATTATTTCATCTTTCTTGTCACTCTCTTTGATTCTGTTCTGTTCTGCCCCCCCCCCCTCCCTCCCTTCCCCCTCCCTCCCTCCCTTTATATTGTTTCATCTTCTGTTTCTCTCTGCCTTTGTGACCAAGTCTGGTGTCTTTGTTCAAGACAGTCTTGCATTTTTCTTCAGGTCACAGTGTGTAATATACCAGCTTGACAAATAGGTATTGAGCATGTACAGTTCGGCAGTATTTATTTGGTCAAAGGGCCATTTTGATTCAGCTTATTATCACTATTATTTTCATTATTTCTAACTAAAGAAACTGGGAATGAAAAATTGCGCAGAATGGCTAACAAAGTCAGTACTACCAATAAGAATGTCAATAGTTCAGCTACCATGTTATCAACTGCTGTATTTATGTAGATACTGTCATTGTTGTTTGCTTTTTGCTTTTTTTGTTTGTTTCTTTTTTTTTTTTTAGGATAAGATCTGTTTCCCATATGTTTGGCAACCTGGGGGAAAAACCCGAGTTGTCCGCTAGGTGGTAATGATAAAATGAAACATTCAGGTTTCTTCTTTTCAGGGTCCAGTTTCTTGGAATAAACTCCCAATGTCTTTGCGTAGTTCAATTCAAACTCTCTGTCTTCCTTCAAGGCATCTCAGAAAACAACCTTCTTCACCTACCAGTAGCAGTTCTTTCTTCCCCTTCCCCATCAAATTGATTCTGCGACTTGTGTGTGCGTGCGCATGCGCACGCGCGCATGTGTGTGTGTGTGTGTGTGCGCGCGTGCATACTGTTGTGTGCGTTGTTGTGAGTGTGTGTGGGGGATCGCGTGGTGTGTGTGTGTGTGTGGTGTGTGTGTGTGTGTGTGTGTGTGTATGCACTCTTGTTTGTATGTGTGTGTGTGTGTGTGTGCGTGTGAGTGTGTGTCAATATGCACTCTTGTTTGTAGGTGCATGGTACTTATTGCAATATTTATCTTCTTATTGGTTTAATTTATGTTTTCTTTGATGTTTTCTGTATTTGTAAGCGCTTACGGCTTATGTAAGATTAAGCGCCATAAATAATCATTATTATTATTATAAGTTATGGATGGATGCCTTTTTCATGATAGTCATTGGTTCGCTTAACTTTTTTTTATTTAACTGTATCAATTTTTGTAGAAATGTAATGTTCTTTGTCAGGTTTAATTTCAACATTCAAAGCATGTCTTTGAGAACGCTCATAATCATCTTAGGATAACAGTCTTTATCATGTTGTGAACTATAAGGGTTTTTACTGTTTATATGGTGTCATAATTTGAGTATTATAATAACTCTAATAATGACATCATATTGTTTATCTACCATCAGAGATCATGAAGATGTAAATGTGTCTGTTTCGTATTGTTGTGAGGTCCGTAATCATGTTGTGGCAGTAAGCTTTGGATGCTTGATTGTAATGCCATTTTTTCATTCCTCTTCGTTACTGTCTTTGTTTTCAGTTGTGGTATCGTGGTATCGTGGAAGTATTTTTACGTTGTTCTACCTCTTTTTTCTTCTTCTGTCCTTGTTGTCTGGATTGTTAGAGGAAAAAACCCATTGAATCGGTCTCAAGTGATGAGTGGTATATGGTGGGCTGATGTGGAAAAAAGAGAAATGTTAAACAAAAACACAGTTAACGAAATAAAAAGCACTTTGATTGAAAGAGGATCAGAATGAATTCGTAATGGTTTTGTTTTGATTTGCGTGTCTGCCTGTGTGTATGCGCTTATGAGTGTATGTGTGTGCAAGTGTGTGTGGAGCGTGTGTGGGTATGTGTGCGCGTGCGCACGTGGCGGTGTGTGTGTGTGTGTGTGTGTGTGTGTGTGTGTGTGTGTGTGAAGAAGCGGGAGGAAGAGGGTGGGGCGGGTAGAGATGGGAGTGTTACGACTAAGGAGACGAACTCTCGTTCCTTTTCTCATCGGTGGGATCAGCGGTGACTGAAATAATTTTCTGGAAAGAGTTGGTTTTGGAACACGCGCCCTGGCGCTTATACGTAAGCTGCTAAGCACAATGTGGTAGGAGCTGCACAATGTGGTAGGAGCTGCACAATGTGGTAGGAGCTGATGCCCATGGTAGGGTCTTCCATGTCCGTCAGGGTAAGGAGGAGGGCCCTGACAAAATCCAACCCACCTTTTACCTGTTCTACCTTTTACCTGTTCTACCTTTTACCTGTTCTACCTTTTACCTACTCTACCTTTTACCTGTTCTACCTTTTATCTGTTCTACCTTTTACCTACTCTACCTTTTACCTGTTCTACCTTTTATCTGTTCTACCTTTTACCTACTCTACCTTTTACCTGTTCTACCTTTTATCTGTTCTACCTTTTACCTGTTTTACCTTTTACCTACTCTACCTTTTACCTGTTCTACCTTTTACCTGTTCTACCTTTTACCTATTCTACCTTCTGCTCTCGATCTTCTCCTCTTCAGTCTTCTTTTCCACATTCTCCTTTTCTCTGCGGTCTTCATAAGATCCGCCACGTTTGCCATGTGGTCCGACCTGTGATGGAGGGGAATGTGATCCTGGTGATTGAGAGGGCAGGTGCTCTCAACATTTCTCTTTGGCTCGGACCTCTCCTAGACAGGAGGTACACCCTGGCCCGTGTGTATCAATCGGCCACCTTTGCATGGGGTTGGGTCAAGACAGGCAGTTCCCCGACTGTCCAAGATAACCTTTGTGATGCTCTGCTCCGCTTGGTCTGCCCGGGAGTTCAGCATGGTCAGGGGATAGGGTTAGTTGGTTGCTGTTTGTCGTATATCTTGCCCGAAACCTTCAAGGGGTCAACAAGACATTAGTTTCTTGGCCCTGGCCGCTTAGCTGAGCTCCATGGTAGGTAGGAAAGGTGGGAGTGGGAAGACGAAACCTATATTCAAACAACATGGTTGTTACATGTTATCCCCCCCCCCCCCCCTCCTCCTCCTCTTACCCCAAACACCGAAGGCTGGGGGGGGGGGGGGGGGGGGCACCGAAGAGATCAGGATCATCCTGTGGAAGACGATTCAAATGCGGAGACCAGAGAAGTCACTGGTTTGGGGGCTTCATGGTTGGTAGTGGATGGTGCTGATAAGGGCAGCCCTTTGTCGGGGTTCACTCCCTTCGCAGTCCGGAAAGGATTTGAAGTCTGTCGGGCAATCCTGGCAAGTCCATTAAAAGGACGAGGAAGTGGTCATTTCTCGTAGAATGCTGTTCAAAGCGTCAGTCACATCTGCTCGTGAAAGCTTCTATACTCATGAATCGAAAAGTAAAGGTGTCACCCCACAATTGAACTCTTCCAAGGGAGTCTTACAGTACCTAGATCTGACAGGAGTTTCCGAGGTCGAAACAAAGTCGGAGCTGTCCGTGCAAGGGGCTGCACAGAGCCTACGTCGGTCTGCTGAGGCAGGAGAACCATCCTTCTCCAACCGTTGGCTGAAATTTTCTCTGACCTATTGATTGAATCTCTTCTCTGAAGCCGCAAACCTTGCTTATGACTGTGTTTTTGACCCGACGCTCCTCAAGAAATTTCCATTCCACCCTTGGAAATTCGTATTCTTTCCCATTTGAACAGTGCAGACATAGACCTTGGAATGTGTATGTGATTCATCAAGTTTCCTGACGACCCACCATGGACTTTGCATGTCCTGGAGATCCGCTTTGATCTGGCCTCAAATCGCAAAGACTCCACCAGCTCTTTGGCATACTAAAAATCTTTTTTCCGACCTTTGTTCCTATTTCCCATCCTTCCAAAGAATATTTTTTGATGCTCCAAATCTGAAGAGGGGGTTGACTCTGCACAACAGCTCCCTCTCAGAAATGTTTTAGACACATTCCCTCCTCCAGCTGTATCTGAACTGCTGAGCTGATAGCGTTGGTCCTGGCTCGTTAAATGGTCTTAAAATCAAAACATAAAAGACTTCCTCAGTCTGTCGGGACTCCCTTTCTGCTTTTTAGGCCATGACTAGTGATAACCTCAAGCACCCTCAACTGCTGAAAATGTTCGAACTGTACACATCTCTGAAACCAGATGGATACAACATGGCTTTTGCTTGGATTCCCGGCCATGTCAGCATTCGAGGCAATGAGGCAGTTGAACAACTTGCCAAGAACTAGAGTGCCTCAGGTAAGGAGTGGAGCAGATTCTCAGTCCCCCACGCCGTTCTGAATCCCCAAATCCAAGCTTATGTTTAAAAAAAAAAAAAAAAAAAAAAAAAAAAAACCCTTTGGCAAGGGGGATGGAACTCGCAAACCCTTTTCAAACTCATTAACTGACGGCGCATAATTTGATTGTAGCAAGGCCTCGGTCTAGATATCTTCAACCCAGAACTGAGCAACATCATCATTCCTGAGATTCGTTCTCACTACAATGAATGGCTTGATGCAGCGCAATTTGTTCCAACGCGGCAATTTGTTCCAATGGTACAAATTGCCGCACCGACTGCGGCAATTTGTTACAATTTTCTTTTGGTACATTTTGCCGCACCTGTACCTGTTAAAGGAGATAGAGGCTGAGAAAATCAAACTTGTAATATTTAGAAATTAAGATTAACACATTCGGGCCAACCGAGGAGGCATATTTTCTGCCATCTTCCGACCACCACCGACACCTCCCGACACCCCACCCGACCCTCCGACACCCATCCTCGACATGCGAAGGTATATTTTTGTGCCGTCTTCCGACCACCACCGACACTTCTCGACACCCCAAGTCATATTGCGGTGACTGAAACTCGTACACTCAGGTATTAACGGTGACTGAAACTCGTACACCTCAGTGGTATTAACGGTGACTGAAACTCGTACACTCAGTGGTATTAACAGTGACTGAAACTCTACACCTCAGTGGTATTAACAGTGACTGAAACTCGTACACCTCATGGTATTAACAGTGACTGAACTCTTACACTCAGTGGTATTAACAGTGACTGAAACTCGTACACCTCAGTGGTATTAACGGTGACTGAAACTCGTACCCTCAGTGGTATTACAGTGACTGAAACTCTTACACCTCAGTGTATAACGTGACTGAAACTCTTACACTCATGGTATTAATGGTGACTGAAACGATTGGCAGAGAGGAGTTGCTTATGAACTCTCGTTGAGTCGATTCAGACAGGGAAAAGGTCGACTAGTGCAACATGTTCAGTCTTAATTTGCAGTACATGATTTACAAATCAATGTTCAATGACCACCGCAACAGTCCCCAAACAAAAACGTGTCCTTCACAAACACTATCATTTCAGTTTCAGTTCTCTCTCCCTACTTGCTAAATTCCCTCAATTGTTCACTGATATTCGAATCGAAAGTTACCAAAACACAGAGCAAGAAGACAACCAGTCACTAATTATGGAGTAGTCCAGAATGTTCGAGAACTACCACCTAGCACAGCCAAGAAAAATCTACGGAGATTCCAAATAAGGACCAAGAGCCATCACATTTCATAACCAATCAGAATGCTCAGAATGCACAAGAGACAATTTGTGGAAGGTTCTAGCACTTTCTGACTTATTGTAGTACTTGAAAGAGACCTCCGGAACTATTACGCAATTTCTGCATGAGCCGTTTGGTAAGCAAGCGTCACATGAAACTCAATACGCACAAAGCGAAACCTAAGACATATATATCTGAATCGCCCTGCAAAGACGATGGTGATGATGATGATGATGATGATGATGATCACAATCATGATGATCACGATCATGATCATGATCATGATCATGACGACGATAATAATGATAGTAATAATAATAATAACAACAATAATAGATGTAATAACTGAAGTCAAACTGTAACGAGTGTAGTAGGGGTGGGGATGGGGGAGTGGCAGACATAACAAGCACCCTCATGGATATTCCTGAAGAGTGACTATCTTGAAACCATCAAATACTCCCCCCCCCCCCCCCTTCCTCCCCCCTCCCCCCTTCCCCTCCAAAAATTCATGGTGCCAGTTCCAGTCCGATGTAAAGGAGTTCAAATTCCTGGTGGTATGCACGCGTGTGAAACGTGCAAGACAGTGGACTTGGGTCTGGTTAACGCTGGGAAATATTCTGACAGCAAGCGTAGAATACAGGCCTGTCATGCAATATCGGACTAGAATGGTATTCACAACATCCTCCTCATCAATCGGCATGAAAATAAAGTCTCCACTTCCATGGCTCTTCATGCTGATGGTGAACTCAGTTTTGACATCCTCTCCGTGTGTATGGCCCTGGTGACTTTGTGGTCCCCTTCAAGATTGAGGGGGGAGGGGGGGGGGGGGACGCTCGCTCATGCTTGCCTCACGACTACGCTATGATTAGGGTATTTAGCAGGCGGTGTCCTGCGTGTGTTGGATCAGAACAGGCACCACTGAAAAACCACCCCAGTGACTTGGCAGCAGTGCAGTGTCTCCTCTGGTGGGTTGCTTCATGACGACTAATTACTGACTGCTCCCTGTTTGAATGTGCCAGGGCTGTTATGGGACAAAAAGTCACGGTGTGGATGAGGATAGAGAGCCGGAATGAGTGGCGTAGGGATAATGTCACTAAGGTAGCACGGAAGATCATGCAACAAAACGGATAAATAAATAAGTCAATGAACAAATAAATATGTACAGGTAAAGGGACAAAAGTCTGTCCCCTCTGATGGCGGACAGATTTTAAGTGGTTGTTTCCACTAGATTGTCTAGCCAATATTTTAGTATTGGTGACGTGTTTGTGTGCCGAAAACCACTGACGTCATTTTCACAAGTCTAATCTTTTGTGTGAAGTAGGCAAAATGAAATCGTTGAACTGTCGTTTGGTGCTTGCTGCCTGCTGTTAGATCTGGCATGCCACAGGCAAACAAACAGCTCACAGAGGTGACGAAAAAATACATTGTGTCGTCGATAGATCAGGGGCTTCGGGTTTTTGAGGTGGCAAAAGTTTTGAACTTGAACAGGTCAGCGGTGGGGAAAGTTTGCAAGCGCTATTATGACAGAAAAAAAGTAGAAAACAAACCTAGGAGTGGTAGGCCCAGAGTGTTCACTAACAGGTACGTGCCTGCACTGTCAAAGATCGTAAAACGGGACAGAACTGCCCCAGTTTCTGAAATTTCAGCCGAATTCCGTGCATCAACCTCCGTTGAAGTCAGCCAAAAGGCAATCAAGTGCAGAATCCCCCAGTGAAGAAACTAGTCATCAGAAAGAAGTGGCTGCAGTACTGTAGGAGTAAACTTCACTGGACCGTGAACGATCAGTGGAAGAATGTTATTTTCAGTGATGAAATGACCATTGTGATCAAACCCAAAGGACATGTAAAACTATGGAGGAATGTCGAGGAGAAGTGGTCAGTGCTTTCTCTGTGCAGCGTCCATCTTGGCCCGAAGACTACATTGAAATTAATGGTCTGGGGATGCATTTCGTATGACAGAGTTGGACCACTGGTGTTCGTGGAAGGCAAATATGAACAGTCAGAAGTACACTGATGTGCTGGAAAACAACTTTCTGCCGTTTGTTGCCGACCGCTACCCAAACAAACGTTGGTACCTGCAAGAAGACAACGCCTCTGTTCACTGCTCGGCTCACACCGAGACCTGGAAGCGACAGCACATAGGGGCTTGTTCCCGTGTTTTTTCTGGCCCCCTCAAAGTCCAGATCTAAATACGATCGAGAACGTGTGGCAAGACACGCGTGAGAGAGAATGTCTCCAGCTGCAGTCGTTTTTGTTTTGTGTCAGAGTGCACTTTCTCTATTGGTAGACATTTTATGTTGGAGAGTGTGTTGTGGCCTGTTGATGTGTGATGTGATGTGTGTGCCCGTGTTCTTATTCATGTTTGATATGTGTTCGTAAAACCTTGTTTATCGTCATCATCATCATCAGTAGTAGTAGTAGTAGTAGTAGTGTTGCTGTTTGTTACGGATGGTGTGTGGCGCGTGTTTTGCTGTCTGACTCTCACCTGAAGAAGTTTGGATGCGTGTACGTCATTTTTCCCTACACACATCCACACCACACGAACATAGACAGCCAAGCAACAAGTTAAGTTTCTTCCTTTTCTTTTGCTGCCTGAACCATCAAATCACAACAAACACATGTTACACAATAAACAAAAGCAGGCACATCAACAAACTCACGCCACCACCATCAAGGGCGCGCAACAACACTAGGTACTATACTGACATATCAAACATTTTTTTCTCTTGCGCAGGCCAGGCTGGCACCCACAGCAGTGTCACCACAGACCATGCACTTGGCCGCGTCCGGCCCAAGTCACACAGTCTTCACACAGTAGGGAAGCCGCTCACGGAAGCAGTTTATGGAGTCCATCAGGGGACTCCCACACAACAGAAGAGACACACGTCATCGTCCCGACGGAGAACTCTGAAGCCCTATAATACACACGATGTTTACTGACCACACGGTCAGCCTCTCCACATCCCTCTGGATGGAGACAGCGGCTGGGCACAGGCTGCACCCCACACCCAGTTGGCAGTCAGCTCCAGGTCGGACACGGGGCTTCACCGACACCTGGAGAACTGATAGCTACCTTGATTGTCTAGCCAATTTCCTTATTTCCTTTACTCTTCCCGACGACAGCAGCGCTGGAGATACCCATACAGTGTGCAGTCATTAAGAGTCGGACAGCATAGTCAGTTTAAAAAATAAACAAACAACAAAACCTGTTGATGCTTTTCTTTGAATCGCATACTTACAGTCACCTTGCAATCAATAGAAAAGGAAAAATAGGTGTCATTTGTAAAATCTCCTCTTCGTATGCTGTTAATGGCAGACAGTCGTTATTGCTCAGCTCAGCCAGTAGAAAATGCAGATAGACGGAGTATATGAACTGTAATATAACTAAATTCTGCCAGGGGAAGGTTTTGACTGCTTTTGGAAAGCGTGTCAGCAGCTGTTTTCATTATGAATTTTACTTGCTTAAAGATCCGTCATCGAATATTCCCAGCAGTCAGTTTCTGGGTAGATCAGAAAACGGCTTCAGTAGTTAGATATACGCATGGAAAACAAGCCCAATTGGGAGTTTAAAAAATTCGTCAAAACCTTTTTTTTTTATTTCTATTTTTTAAATTGTAATTGTTTTGACATGATTGTTCCTCTCAATCCAGGTCTCAGTGTTGTCAGTCTTGTTTTATCAATGAAATTGATCAGTTCATCAGCTCATCCCTCCCAGTCAGTGTTTTGGAAGTAAAAAAATCGTATTTTTCAATAACCGAACACACCCTTGTAGGATCAAAACATGTGAAATCACAAGATTTAAATCAAAGTTATACATTCCTATTCTTGTTTCAGTAACTTACAGCATACAAAAATGAAAATGAACAAAATGCTTGCAGTAACAATAATTGTTTTTTTTTGTGTGTTTTTTTTTTTATACAAGATCAAAGTAACAGATAATCTAACGAAGAAAATTGTGAAAGCTACTAAAGTGATGGACAAATATTTCACGATTTCAACATACAAAAGGTAGGTAAATCTGTTAACAACCACATCACATTTTCAATCGAACATCAAATGTTTTTTGTTTTTTTTCTTTGTTATTGTTATTTTTTTTTACTGTATTGTTTAGTTCTTAGCAGTCTAACAATCGAATTCAGCCCTCTCTCTCACAAACGGAGACAGAGTTTAACATCTTCACGCAATAATTATCCTCTTCAGGTACAAGCATATATTATCCACTCACAACTAAACCAGCTCGGCTATAACATCAGTTCATCATCCACACGATGCAAGTCAGGACAAAAGGGGGACTACTATTCCAACTGGAAAGTTGACTGGCCCTTCCCGGTCACTACATACCTCAAGTTCGCTTCGCTTAAGGGACACTACCCTTGGTACACACTCAGGTCAGAATGATTAATTTGCCTCCCTCGTCTATGTCGCACCTAAAGGTTTGAACCCGATAATATTACAACTCCTTGGAAATTTTTGTCAGCTATTTTAAGTTTCACGCAGTCTGAGGGGCTGCACAGAGAGAGACAGAGACAGAGAGAAACAGACTGCAGACGGAGAGAGGCAGGGGGAAGAAGAGACATCGACAAAGGGTAAGAGACGGATCAACAAAACATTGTTCATCTGTCCTGTTTACATTGCAGAACATTCTCCAAAGGCCGGTTACACACACACAACACACACACACACACACACACACACACACACACACACACACACACACCCCACACACACACAGCACACACACACACACACACAACACAACCCAAACCACACACCACACACATACACCAAACACACACACAACACCACACACACACACACACCACACACACACACACACGCACACACACAACCACACACCAACACAACGCCACACACACACACACACACACACACACACACACACACACACACACACACACAACACACACACACACACACAACCAGAATCAGATCGAACACCCTGAACGAGGAATTCTGTGAAATTTAAACACTACTCTGCAGCAGGTTCCCTTTCATGGTTTGACAAAACGTTTCTGCTTGTTCGTTTCTACCTTTATTTATTTTTTCACATTTGAAATACTGTCGCTGCTACTTTTATATCTTCTTCTTTGTCCAATACAGCTCGTTTTGCTTACAGCCCTTATAGCCCAGCTGACTGCGGTGGGCCATGTCAGGAATGACAACTGGTCAAAGTCAGTTTCCTATGTTAAAAAGAAAAATTTATCATAATAAGTTTTTAAAATGCGTTCAAATTGTTCATTTCTTCTGCAACAACTGCTACCACCACCACCACCACCACCACCATCACGACAACAACAGCAACAACAACAACAACAACTACTACTACTACTACCACTGCCTCACTCCCACCCGCCACCGCCGCTGCTACTGCTGCTCCTCCTCCTCCACCCTCCTTCTCCCCGTCCTCCTCCTCATGCCCTTCCTCCTCCTCCTCCTGTAACTACTGATATTACTACTTCTGCTTTTTGTTGTTGCTGCTGTTGCTGCTGCTGGTATCACCACCACATCTTCTACTTTCAATTATGGCTGTTGTTTCTTCTACCAGTATTACTGCTATATATGCTGTTTCTTCATACCCAGCAGGTGAACAAGTTGCCCTCGAATGGTCGGCCTCTTTTCTTGAGAGAGAGAGAGAGAGAGAGAGATAGAGAGAGAGAGAGAGAGAGAGAGAGAGAGAGAGAGAGAGAGAGAGAGAGAGAGAGAGAGAGAGATTTACGTTTCGATGTCACGTATGAAAACATATGTGCGTTTGTCATTGACAAACGGTTGTTTGGCTGCCTGATGATGTTCTTTATGTATTTGCTTATGTTCCACCAGAGGGCTCTCCTTTCTACGCACACTTCAATTATGATCAAGGAAGAGCTACGCTTGAAGTGTGCTTGACTGTCTTGTTGATACAGATGGAAGATGTTAACATCATTTTATGTGGTGATTTGAACAGCCGAATCTCTATTTTTTTTTTCCCCATCACACCCTGTTAATGACAATGATAATGTTTCATTTAATGAGTCATTCGGTTGCTTGTGACCGGCATTCTCAAGATGAATGTGTTAATAGCTACGGTAAATCTTTGTTAAATGTGTGCACTGCATTGGACTTGATTATATTAAATGGACTATGTAAAGGCGACCAGCAAGGTTGCTATACATATACATGCCAGACTGGGAGCAGTGTGAATAATTATTTTATTTTGTCTAGTATCTTTTACGACCTATTATATGACGTGTCTGAATTGCATGTTGCCGATCGATTCGAATCTGATCATTTTCCCATTGAATACTGGATCGCTTTTTTTTCCATGATGGTTTAGTGATGGTGTGCAAACAATCCAAAAATCTGTGTGGAATGATGAACACAGTAGTATATGTTACGGGAATTTATGTGAGGAAGAAGTTCTGCGCTCGAACTAATTGACGTGAATATCAATGATGCACTGGATATGTTTGATAACTGATGCACTGGATATGTTTGATAACTGATGCACTGGATATGTTTGATAACTGATGCACTGGATATGTTTGATAACTGATGCACTGGATATGTTTGATAATAAACTGATGCACTGGATATGTTTGATAACTGATGCACTGGATATGTTTGATAACTGACGCACTGGATATGTTTGATAACTGACGCACTGGATATGTTTGATAACTGACGCACTGGATATGTTTGATAACTGACGCACTGGATATGTTTGATAACTGATGCACTGGATATGTTTGATAACTGATGCACTGGATATGTTTGAATAAATGACTGCACTGGATTATGTTTGATAACTGACGCACTGGATATGTTTGATAACTGACGCACTGGATATGTTTGATAACTGACGCACTGGATATGTTTGATAACTGACGCACTGGATTGTTTGTAATGGCATGGGTATGTTTGATATAACTGAAGTCACATGGATATGTTTGATAACTGACGCACTGGATATGTTTGATAACTGACGCACTGGATATGTTGATAACTGACGCACTGGATATGTTTGATAACTGACGCACTGGATATGTTTGATAACTGACGCACTGGATATGTTTGATAACTGACGCACTGGATATGTTTGATAACTGACGCACTGGATATGTTTGATAACTGACGCACTGGATATGTTTGATAATACCACTGGATGTTGAAACTGACACTGGATATGTTTGATAACTGGAGCACTGGATATGTTTGATAACTGACGCACTGGATATGTTTGATAACTGACGCACTGGATATGTTTGATAACTGATGCACTGGATATGTTTGATAACTGACGCACTGGATATGTTTGATAACTGATGCACTGGATATGTTTGATAACTGATGCACTGGATATGTTTGATAACTGACGCACTGGATATGTTTGATAACTGATGCACTGGATATGTTTGATAACTGACGCACTGGATATGTTTGATAACTGACGCACTGGATATGTTTGATAACTGAGCACTGGATATGTTTGATAACTGACCACTGGATATGTTTGATAACTGACGCACTGGATATGTTTGATAACTGACGCACTGGATATGTTTGATAACTGACGCACTGGATATGTTTGATAACTGACGCATGGATATGTTTGATAACTGACGCACTGGATATGTTTGATAACTGAGCACTGGATATGTTTGATAACTGACGCACTGGATATGTTTGATAACTGACGCACTGGATATGTTTGATAACTGACGCACTGGATATGTTTGATAACTGACGCACTGGATATGTTTGATAACTGACGCACTGGATATGTTTGATAACTGACGCACTGGATATGTTTGATAACTGACGCACTGGATATGTTTGATAACTGACGCACTGGATATGTTTGATAACTGAGCACTGGATAGTTTGATACTGGTATTGGAGAGTGCTGCATGCATGAAGAACACTATCAAGGTAGATCTAGACAGTCGTGAGCAGGGCTGGTTTGATGAGGACTGCATGAACACTGTAACTCATCTTACTCAGATTACTGACTACATTTCGTAGATCATCAAAGCAATATGATATTGTTGCCGGAAATGATGACAGGGGAGATAAACCTAAAGAAGACATTGAAAGGCTAGAAGAGAATACAAAAAGCTTTTAGAAATGAAGAAAAAACAATACCATAAGAATACATTAAAAAAAGCTATTGGCTTCAATTAATGACCAAAAAGAATTTTGGACGTGTATGTCTAATATTTCGTTGAAAAAGAAACATCCAAAGAATAATATACCTTTAGGTAACTGGTTTCAGCACTTTGAAGTTTTGTTGGATAAAAACTTATCGTATAGTGGCAATGCTGACTTGCCGGAAGTTGATGATGTATATATGAAACGTTCAGTTTCTCGTGAAGAAGTTCAGATAGCGCTTAAAAAAAAATTAAAACACCAACAAGCTGATGGAATAATCGGGGAGTTTTTGAAAAATTCTTGTGTAAAAGTTGATTATTTTTGTACAGTTGTTTATTTAACGCATTACTTGATAGGGGTATATTTCCAAAAAGCTGATGTGTCTGTGACCCCTTCCGTTGTATAAGAAGGGTTATGTAAACAACACCAATAATTATAGAGGTGTCTCTCTGTCAAATATAAGTAGTAAAGTATTCAGCGCCGTCATTAAAATCAAAGACTACAAGATTATGTAGAGGATAATAACATAGTGGTGAATACCAAGCAGGCTCAAACGTAGATATCCAACTATCAATCATAATCATGTTCACTCTCCATGGCTCTAATTCATAAACAGTATTCTCGCAAATTGCATGCGGCATTTATTGACTTTGAAAAGGCGTTTGGTTCAAATCATTAAAGACGAGCACTGATCGACTAGCAAAGAAATCTTACACAATGTTATACGACTTGGACTCAGAAGGAAAAAAAAAGTTAACTGGGTATCAAACATTCTATTATGCTTTATGAGTTTGGTTTTGTATGGGCATGTCAAGGGTTGGTCAAGAAAATATATTTGTGCAAACTTTACCCCAGAGATTAATGGACTGCAGTCGGCGGGACTGGGAAAGTCATATAGAATCAAGTGGAAATATAGAAATTATACTTCTGGTCATTTGGTGAAAGCACATCTCTCATTTGATTTGGATAAATATTTGTGGTTTCTTGTCACTGAATTTAGATTTGGTATTTCTGAAATTAATGCACATGTGTATCGCTTTAAAACTATATGTGGCAATGAGTTATCATCCCCGTTGTGTAAGGAGTCTCATGAGGACGAGCTTCACTGTGGTCTAACATGTCCTGCTTTAACCGACCCTCGTGTGAAATCTATTCCAGCGAAATTCTATATCCATGTTTATTTTGATTTTCTACACTTATGGCATCAAAATATGCAAGAATAGTACGCAAATTAGCATTGTATCTGCAGAAAGCCTTTCAGGTAAGAAAAACTCTTCTCTCGATCGTGATTTGTGTTGTGATACATACTTGTAATAGACTATGAATTTTGCTTTAATCTGCATCATGACACCTGCTGGACACTGTAACCGTCCCTTGTTCATATGGGGCTTTGGCCTTTCTGAATAAATCTGAGAGAGAGAGAGAGAGAGAGAGAGAGAGAGAGAGAGAGAGAGAGAGAGAGAGAGAGAGAGAGAGGAGAGAGAGAGGGGTGGTGGTGGTGGTAAAGGGGAGTGGATGGGAAAGAGGTATGCCGAAAGATAAGTTGTGTGCGTGCGTGCGTGCGTGCGGCGTGCGTGCGCGCGCGCGCGCGCGCGCGCGTGCTGGTGTGTGTGTGTGGTGGTGTGTGCGCGTGTATGTATATGCGTGTGTGTATGTGCGTGTTTGTATATGCGTTTGTATGTGTATGTATGTGTGCGCGCTTTGTGTGTTGTGTGTGTGTGTGTGTGTGTGTGTGTGTGTGTGTGTGTGTGTGTGTGTGTGTGTGTGAAATGGTGTAGGTGGGGAGGGGGGGGGACGTATAAGGCGGAGGTGAATTGTAGGTGGTGTCATGAAGTGAAGCAGATGTCAGGGGTTCTTAGCAGGCATTTACGACCCATCCTGGGGCGTCTGCACAAGGCCTGTGCCTTGGAACTGGAGGAGAGGATGGGAGAAGGGAGTGAGTGGGGTGGATAGGTAGAAAGATGAGGGGAGAGAGAGAGAGAGAGAGAGAGAGAGAGAGAGAGAGAGAGAAGACAGACAGAAGACGACAGAAGAGAGAGAAGAAGAGACAGGACAGAGACAGAGACAGAGAGACAGAGAGAGAGAAAGGAAGAATGAAGAGGTAGTGGAGAGAGAGAGGGGAGACTGAGAACGTGGAGAGAGAGAGAGAGGAGGAGAGGAGAGAGAGAGAGAGAGAGAGAGCGTTGTTCTTTACAGTGATGACACATTTATTGGCCTCAGAATAGTAATCAGCTCCAGGGGACATGGTTGGTCACTCCTCCAATTAGAAACACACACACACCAACACACACACACACACACTCTCTCTCTCTTCTCTCTCTCTCCTCTCTCTCTCCTCTCTCACTTCTACTCTCCTCTCACTACAACACAAACACACACAAATAGCGCGCGCGCTATCTCTCTCTCTCTGTATCTGGCAAATAAATGTATATTCTCGCTGTCAAGACTTGTCCGATGTCCAAATTTCAGTACCGTATTTAGCAATTCGTCATACCCGGGAACTAAACGGTATATACACAAACCAAATATTACAATCAAAATTACGTAGCACATGTAGCAGAAACGTATTGCTTTTTTTCTTTGATTTGCTCTGACAATTTTCATCTTGATATGTGGAACAACTTTGTCGTGTCGAAGAGTACATTTCAATGTAACTACACACGCTTACCAGTCACAGTGTCGCCTTCATAAGTACACTACCGCGTATGTGCCACCTCCTGCGCACTCTCACTCCCAAATCCATCCCTCAGCCCCCCCCCCCCCCACCCCCCCCCCCGCCCTCCCACCCACCCTCTTCCTCCACTTTCAAACAACAAGATCAGTTTTTGTCTGGAGAGAGAGGGAAATATTGTGTATGGTGTTAGTAGGTGTTAGTTTGTTGCCCCCCCCCCCCTCCCCCACCCCGCCCCCCAGTTAGTATGTAAACCCACCCCTTTCTTCCCTCCACCCTCATGGCATCAACACCCTAAAGCAGCATGCACCTATCCACTGCAATATTAGCCCACAATGTCCTCCTCCAACACACACATACTACCATATTTCCCACTATTTACCTCACACACAACTTACAGCTGTCTTCCTTTCCCCTCTGACTACACTCTCTCTGTTTGTCACATCAGTCTGTTGTTTATTCAGATTGTTGTCCACTCCCTTTTCTTCATCTGGTTTTCTTTTAATTCCATATACTATTTCCTCTAAAAGAGTTTCTGTTCCCTCTTCCCTCTTTCCTGTGGATATTGTGCGTAGGTGTTTGTAGCTATGCACACACACAGACACAGACAGACAGACAGACAGACAGACAGACAGACACACACACACACACACACACACACACACACACACACACCCACACACACCCTCTCTCTCTCTCTCTCTCTCACCTCTCTCCCCCCATCCCCCAACCCGCTCCCTCTCCTCTGCTCCAATACTACTGTTAACCTTTCACTCTTTGATCATCCCTATTCCTTTTCACCTACGATTAATATTACTAACGTTGCAATATTTATCCTCACGACCTTCTCCCAATCCTAGTAGCACTGTTAACTTTTACTCATTGACCATCTCCATTCCTTTCCACCTACTATTACTGGTACTAACATTACTTTTGTTACTATTGCTCTCAACAGCACTGTCATCACATCATCATTATCAGCATTATCATCATCACCTTCATTAAAAAAAAATCCCCACCTTCATACCTGTTACAATTGTTATATTTACTACTAATACTATCATTAATATGATTATTATTCTTTACAATATTTATTACATTCCAGCTTACCACTTTTCCAGCCTGCTGTAGCATCACTACCATTACTATATAGTTACAATCAGGATTATTATCAAAACTATTAATATACATATCATGATTATTAATATACCTATTAGATTCCATCCTTCCCATAATTCATACCTTCCATCTCCTCTTTGTTCTTCCTGTCCTCCCCGCCCCCTCCTCCCCCTCCTCCCCGTCTTTCTTTTTCTTCTTCTTCTTTTTCTTCCCTTAGTATTAGTGTAAGTACTATTATCATCAGTATTATCATTATTTTCTTTACATTTTATATATATATATTTTTTACTTTTATTCATCTAAATAAAAAAATATTATTATGATTAGAAAAAAAATCATTTTTTAATCATATTTTTGTATCACGCTTTTGTTATCAGTACCATTATTACCATTACCTTTACTATAGTTTTTAGCATTATCATCATTAATACGATTGTTAGTATTGATATTACCATCACTACCATTAACATCACCATCGCCATCGCCACTTAAACTGTTGCCACGGCAACCATGCTGTTTAAGAATCCTTTAACCCACTCCCCTATCTTCCATACTACAGTTGCTATTCCATATTATCAGCCAAAGTGGTGTCTATATTTATTTTTTCAATGTTTTGATCATCATCATGACCATTATTAGTATTGCTATCAGTAACATAATTATCATCATTACTACCCCGACTCACACATTATCTCTCCTCTGACAGCCTCGTTTTCATTCAACGCCTATCTTGCACTGGAGCGATTGAAGACAAGTGATTGCTCGTTCATTTTTGTTGTCCTGATTGTTTTGTTTCTTGCCTGAAGAAGACCTAAGAGGTCGAAACGCGTCGTGTTTTATCTTGTGATTCGTTTGTCCACGTTTTTTTTTTTGGCGTGTGTGCTAACATCAAGATTTAAAATGTCTTTAGATTTCCTCCTGCAGTCGCCTCACTTTGCATCTAGTTTTTGTCCTGTTAGATTTCAGTTCTGATCAACCTGCTGCCAGATACAGTTCTTGACATATTTCCGCAAGCCAGGTATTGTTTCAGACAATAAAAGAATATTTTCGGCAAAGAAAATAACGTCAATAGTTCAATCGAGCATTTTGAATTACAACCAAAGTAAGCTCGTCAATAAACAAGGGGGAAAACACTACACACATCCCCTTGTTGATCTTCACCAGCACAGTTCATAGACAGACCCTATTCTTCCTTTCACTTCATCCTCATACACTCTTTTCACACATCGGTATGTCATACCTTTGATTCCAGGTTTTAGAAATAAAACTTACTATAACAACTTTCAGGGAAAAAAAATTGAAACACTTTTTTAGAATCAAGAAATGCAAGCGTCTCGTTTAAAAAAAAATGTTTCAGAGATTACTCGTACAAACATTTCTAACTTTTAATATAAGTATTCCTAAATTTTGTATATTTGTAACATTTCATAGACACTTTTCTTGCATTTTCCTTTCTTTGTTTGAGACTTACGTGTAATTGTCACTTACATGCAAATAAGGAATTGATTCAATGGACTTTTAACCTTGAGACTGCTCAGAGCTCAGAAGTACAACATTCTCATTGGTTTAATCAGTGCATCAAACAATCTAAAAATGTTGACATCTCCATGTTACTTAAAGCCCACAGTAACTTTAAGATCTCGGTAATTCTATTTTTTTGCCTAGCGGGCAAATATATCCAATGAGAAATCCAAAGCCATTCATGCAACGGATGTAAAACCAAGTTGTCTGTAACCAGTCATCATCACCATCGTTAGTCCCTAGACCCTGGGGCTGATGGTTCGCTACTTCAAACGACAACCCACCTCCATCCTCGTCTGTCTTCTGCCACTCTCGGGGAAGTGCCAAGATCAGGCCTATCCATTCCTGGATGTTGTTCTTCCACCTCTTTCTCTATGGGCTGCTTCGTCTGTTTGCTGGAAAACTGCTCTGCAATATGACTTTTGCAAGGCTGGATGAAACAGAGACCTGAATTACCATTTCAGTTTTCCTTCCTTCACGTTGTCTCGATTCTTTTGCGCGCTTTTTCATCAGTGATATGATCTTTGCAGGAGACGCACAGAATTTCGCTTTAGCATCTCATGTCAAATGGCAGGATTCTTTTATGTAGATTTGCTGTCAGGATCCACGTTTCACAAACTAGAGAAAAGACGGATATCAAGTGTGCAGATCATTCTCAGTTTGGAATGGGGAGGGACAGACGGGGGTGGGGTGCGGGAAAAGGAAGGAGAAGGGGCGGGCAGAGGCGACGACTAGGGGACGGCGGAGGAGTCGGTAATCAAGAGGAAGAGACAGGGGCAGATCTCTCTATCTCTCCCGAAAGCCCCTCGATCAACCTCCGAGAGGCCAACGACTGGCCCCAGCTATAAATGACCCATCCCACCCCCCTCCTCTCCCCCTCCATTTCTCCTCAGCCTAGGTTATTTCCAGTGTTGATGTGTGCCTTCCCTTTAATGGCTGGCGGCTCTCCAAGTTTGATGCCTCCTGTGCTGTCCGCCTGTCATTGCCCAGCATCCTTGAAGGAGCAGCTCGCTGAGAACTAAGGAGGCTGGAATAGCCACGGAATCGGCTGGAGGGAGGAGAAGGGATGGGGAAGGGAGGGTCGGGGGAGGGAAGAGGAGGAATGTAGCAGCAGTATCCTAAAGGGGCTGATACATTGTTCCAAATGACTGCATGACGTTACACGGGTGGTTCAGTATCCTAAAGGGGCTGGTTCATTGTTCGAAATGACCGTGCATGACGTTACATGGGTGGTTCAGTATCCTAAAGGGGCTGATTCATTGTTCCAAATGACTGCATGACGTTACACGGGTGGTTCAGTATCCTAAAGGGGCTGATTCATTGTTCCAAATGACTGTGCATGACATTACACGGGTGGCTCGGCCACTTGACGATCACACTGAGGGACAGATATGTCATAAAGAGATATGTCCACATTCAATGAGAATGCCACTGAGAGATATGTTCACATACATAGAGTATGTCCATAAACATATAGGGAAGTATGCACAAACTTAGATACCTAGAGAGATGCTCCATATGTACAGCGATGCGTCTATACTTGTCTATACTAGATGTATGTCCACATACATAGAGGTATGTCCATATACACAGATACATCCATACACATAGAAAGGTATGTTCTAACACATAGGCAGATGTGTCCATACACGTGGAGAGATGTGCCCATACACATAGATGTATTCCAAAACGTAAAAGATATGTCCGAACGTATATGCAGATGTGTTCACACAAAGCGACAGGCACGTACAATTTAGTATATTCCCGTGCTATTCTGCAACCGTCTGTTGACCCGCTAGGTATTCATTGCCGACTTGAAAGCCAGAAGGGAAGGATGACGACGACGCTAAACAGGGAGTGAGTTTCTAAGTATCACCGTAAAATGAAAAATGTCGCGGATTGGATTCCGCGATCTGTTCATTTTATTCGGTGTAGCGCCCGGTGCAGTTCATCGATAGACTTTAGCACCTGCTCTGTCGGCCTCGCTCGTGCCCTTCGTGTGACAATTGCACACGTGACAGTTGCAGGTTTGGTAACTCCGTAGTGACGCACGGATGTTGTGCATATAGGCGAGCTCAGCGGAAGTGCGCCTCGCTTGAGAAGCGTTCACGGAAGATGGGGAAAGCAAGCAGACGAACTCCGGCAGCACGACACCTGGGCTCCTACAGGGCAGCTACGTCGTGCTCAGGCTGATTGGTGCCCGAAATGAGATATTCTTAGCACTTTCAGCCAGTGCAACCCTAGCTGTAATTTAACAACGAAAGGAATAAAGAGTTGTTAATAGCGTTGGGTGTTTGGTTGTGTTTTACACAGACCAGGTACTAACTGCACTCAGCACCAGCGCTTACCAGGGGTCCATTAATGAAATGGAAGAAAGATTTGCTCAGCAGACCATAGGGTTGGACTGAGCAGCGCAGCTTGTGTGTTTAAGGAAAGGAAGGGGGAATTTACATTGTCCACGATGATGTCCGTTCCGTGTGGCAGCCCCGGTGGACGACCTGCTTGCACTGATTCATGTTGAAAAGCAGCAGGGGGACGTGGGAGACTCTGTAGAGCCCAAAGCTGCCCAGTGCACTGGTGGGGAGAGAACAAGTACTCACCTACCCACATGGGACGAAAAACAGTCCATGGATGATTTTTGGACCTCTCTTCACTCCGGGGCAAGCAAAATCATACCTCAATCCGCTGAACCCAGAGAAGCCGGTTCCTTGTTTGCCGAGCTGCCACCAGTTCGTACTCATCCACCAAATATTGTGGACAACCTGACAGAGCTGAAACTGGGCTCTCCTGAGTCTGCCGAAAAGTTGGAACCCCCATCCCTCCGAAAAGGTGAGAAGACAATCACCAGGAAGGAACAAGGCTTCCAGACTTGATTGCTCCAATCAAGGGTGCGGACGGAGATCGCATAGGAGGTCTACCTCGTCGTCAAAAGCGGCCTCTAACAGACAGCATTGCCGCAACTTTGGGCCAGAGTCTCTATCGTCGGACGACAGGAAAAGTCTGAAGCAGCTGAATCCCGGAGCAAGGTCAGCTTTTAGGTCCCAGGGATGACAGCACAGACACCATGATGGGGACTACAGACCTAAACATTACAGGCAAGTTTCTCCCCACTCAAGTAGGTCAGGTCGCCAGTATCGACTGACCATAGGCGTCGGGGTTTCGACGGAGAACGTGACGGAGATTGCAGAGATAGGGAGAAGCCTCTGTATAGTGGCAGGAGGCATGACAGACGACGACACACCCCGCCAGGCTCCCCCTCCCCCTCAAGACCTGGAGCAGGCGCCGAGGGTGCAGGTCACACAGAACCAGACATTACCGCCATGGCCATCATGACTGCGCTGGGAGAGAGTCGACATTGTATTCTGACTCCTTAGAGAGCATTAATTGTTGTTTTTTTAAAAGAAAGTTTGTGGCACGCTGGTTAAGCTTAGCATTGATTAATGGTTTGGTGAAGTGCGAGTTCTTGATTTTGTGTTTGTTTTAAAGGGTGGACAGACACCAGTCGTAGTTTTTCGGTCGAACTCACCTTGTCTGAAGACAAGCCTTTACGCATGCACACGCTCAAGCAAACTACACTTAACAGAATAAAATGGCTAATAGATTAATCAATAGATCTTTCAGTTAACAAAGCAATAAAAACGTATTCATTCTGCGTTTCCCAAAACTCCTTATCAAATGAAGTGAATTCGTAGCAAAGCCATCAAAAGCATTATAGAACTACTTGTTACGACTGTCCGAAGACTATAATAATCAATCTGCCATCACGCTCTCATGCATGAGGCACTTTAGTAATGAACAAATAACAGCAACTATTTAAAAGCGCGTGATCTTTTCGCAGCTTTCTGGAGGAATGCTGCCAGCCTTAAATGAGCGGACGATCACGTAGCCGGATATGTTTATCAATATTTAAAAATAAAAGAAACAGAATTTAGAAACAAAAATGAAGTTTGCGCAATATATGATCTGATTCAGCTTTTTTTTTTTTCTTTTAAAAGTCCACCTCATCTTCCATGCATATAAGGTGAACCCTGCAAGTTTTTCCAGGCTTCGGGTCACAAAGGAGCTTAAGCATTACTTTTTCTCCCATACACCAAAGCTAATGATATCCTGGATTCAGTCAGAACAGCAGTCGGAATGATTACTCTCCAGTATGCACGAACATTTCCTGACTGACACACCTGGCGGCCTTCTTCCTCCACCTGAAATCAGAAACACTAGGAGGAAAGTGAGAATATGGCATGTTTATACGCTAGGAGGAAAGTGAGAATATGGCATGTTTATACGCTAGGAGGAAAGTGGGAATATGGCATGTTTATACGCTAGGAGGAAAATGAGAATATGGCATGTTTATACGCTAGGAGAAAAGTGGGAACATGGCATGTTTATACGCTAGGAGAAAAGTGGGAATATGGCATGTTTATACGCAAGGAGAAAAGTGGGAATATGGCATGTTTATACGCTAGGAGAAAAGTGAGAATATGGCATGTTTATACGCTAGGAGAAAAGTGGGAATATGGCATGTTTATACGCAAGGAGAAAAGTGGGAATATGGCATGTTTATACGCTAGGAGAAAAGTGAGAATATGGCATGTTTATACGCTAGGAGAAAAGTAAGAATATGGCATGTTTATACGCTAGGAGAAAAGTGAGAATATGGCATGTTTATACGCTAGGAGAAAAGTAAGAATATGGCATGTTTATACGCTAGGAGAAAAGTAAGAATATGGCATGTTTATACGCTAGGAGAAAAGTATGAATACTGCATGTTTACAGACGGCTTACAGTGTGCAAAGAATAGAGAAGGGGACGGCAAAATGACATCCTTGCTGAAGCAACAGACTGAAGGTGAAATCAAACACGTCATGAGCTCCACCATTGATGAGAGGTGTGTAACGCAGAAGACCTGTCACACGTGATAACTAGGGGGATGGTGTGACAACTTATAACGAAAAACAAATAATTATTCACATTTACGCAGCTCCTCTGTGGGATAAATGAAATAGAATATTTCCAGTCATGATTATATCGCAGTAAAAAGACTCATCACAGAAACAAGTCAAGACACTAACAAAAATGAAAATCAGAACACGAAGAATAATCAAAACTATGGTGAGGTATTCCAGGTCATACACATTTACATACATGGAAAAAATACAGAATGAATGATCAGTTCTCAATAAATCTATAGATAAAATCCAAACCAAGAACACCACCTGAAACACGCAAAACAATGTCTTCCCTTTTTCTTAAGGATACAAGGACGTATCCTTTTCGGTTTAACACACCATGCACCTGTAATACATTTTGCAACAGACTGATGGATCCATCACCTGGTGATAAGAAACCAGCGAGATCCTATCGTTCAGCTGTGTCTAACCTGAAAACATTATCATATCTTCAAAGACTATACATTGCAATAAAAAACGCTTTTCGTCATGTACAAAAATCCACACATTGAATAGATTCTTTCCATTTATATACAAGGGTAGACTCATTTTCTGTTCGCTTAAAACCGTAAGTTTGAATGAAATTAGATGCATATTTTTCTCCCTGAAAATGTTCTTAAATGAATAGAACCACTCGTGCAATTCATGTCACCCACCCGTATCACCGTATCACATTTTGTTTGATGCATGAATACGAACACCTAAGAAACGTTTAACGGGAAAGCTTTGGATCTTTTAAATCTGCCTGTTTTTAACCCTACCCCATATTTCAATGCTATATGTTAGTACCGGCTCTAACTGAGTATCAAACATTAACACACACACACACACACACACACACACACACACACACACACACACACACACACACACACACACACAAACCCAGTCAGTGAATTCACTTTTGGCAATGATCTTATGACTTCCATACCACTTTTTCCCCTTCCGACATTCTACATCCGTGGCACTTGTTAAATTCAACATTTGTTGTGAATATAATTTCTAAATATTTGTGAGCATTACCAACCTTAATTTCTGTATTTCCGTGCAACCACTGTTTATGTGCAGACAGTACCCACCGTTACCAAAGACTATGATGTTTACCTTTTCTTTTTCTTTTTGTTAACTGACAAACACAGTCGGTCAGCTTCTTCTTCCATCATATTTAAGTGTTTTTGTGAGGCATAAACGGTGTTGGACAAGAGAGTAACATCGTTTGAAAACAATAGCAAGAATACCTCAATGACTCCTGGAAAGAGATCTATGAGAGAAATTTAAAGATGACCAAGTACCAAAGGATGTGTACACGTCACAGATGTTCTTTTTTTTTATTTAATGGGGTAGTGGGAGCAAGGGAGGGTAAAGAGAGAGAGAGAGAGAGAGAGAGAGAGAGAGGAGTGTGTGTGTGCGTGTGTGTGTGTGTGTGTGTGTGTGTGTGTGTGTGTGTGGTGTGTGTGTGTGTGTGTGTGTTCGGGGGTAAAATGAAACAGAACTCAGTTAGAAACCAGACAGAAAAAAATCCACCTTAAAGCTTTCTGGGAATAAAGAAAAAAAAAGGTTAAGTCAAACTATGTGACAAACTAAAAGTGAATGTCTACTAATTTCAAAAACTTGCTGTCTCTGTAATTTCTGGTCTAATTTATGTGTTTCATATAGGCAAACCCGACAAATCGCTCTCGTGTGACAAGGGTGTGAAGCATATACTAATTAACCTGTCGTACCACGGCGTCGGACAGTGTGATCGGCTCCTTAAGTCCTTCAGTGCTGGAGAAATCGGGCTCCCTGCGCAGAAACGGCTGAGAGTCAGTTTCAAAGCTTGTGTGTGTGTGTGTGTGTTGTGTGTGTGTGTGTGTGTGTGTGTGTGTGTGTGTGTGTGTGTGTATGTGTGTGTTTGTGTTGTGTGTGTGTGTGTGTGTGTGTGTGTGTGTGTGTGTGTGTGTGTGTGTGTGTTGTGTGTGTGTGTGTGTGTGTGTGTGTGTGTGTGTGTGTGTGTGTTGTGTGGCGTGCGTGCGTGCGTCGCGCGCGCGCGCGTGTGTGTTTTTCTGTGCGTGTGTGTGTGTGTGTGTGTGTGTGTTGTGTACGTGGTGTGTGTGTGTGTGTGTGTGTGTGTGTGTGTGTGTGTGTGTGTGTGTGTGTGTGCGTGCGTGCGTGCGTGCGTGCGAGCGTGTGTGTGTGTGTGTGTGTGTGTGTGTGTGTGTGTGTGTGTGTGTGTAATTAGTTTCGTATATAGACGAACAATAAAATTTAGATAACTGCATGGACCCTAATAAGGGAACTTTGAACGAATCCGAACTGGTCTCGTGGTATGAAAAACTGGATGACCCGGGGTTTGCTGAAGATGTCCATACAGCTCTTGAACACATGAACTAGATGGCTGGGATATGTCATAATATGCAGCTGATGTCACAGAAGCAGGTATTTATGTAATGCATCGCGTACGTTGAATAGCGTCTATATAACCCTCTGACTCTTTCCTGCAAGTCTGTGATGTTCATTTAAAAAT
>CM065745.1:34148599-34163599 GCA_033310375.1 Conus canariensis
GAGAGAGAGAGAGACAGACAGACAGACAGACAGTGACAAAAAGAGCAAGACACACCCATAACAAGATGCAAAGCACATAAACGTACTTCCAGTTTATCTTCCTGTAAACGTCACAATCAAAACATGCATCATAATGTATTTGACGTCACAATCAAACATGCGTCGTAATGTATTTCGTCACTGAGATATTCCATAAAGAAGAAAAACCGTTTTGGGCCGTTATAGCCGTTAGTGACGGCTATTCTGGTAAAATAAAACATCGGGCATCATCCGTGACCCATAATGAACATACCTACAAATTTTCAGAAAGATCGGCACAGAAGTTTTGTCTGGAGCGAGTGGAACACATTTTGACCAAGGACAGACACACATACATCATTTCTCCTTTCCCATTGTAAAATACTCCCTGTCCTATAAGAACTGGGAGTACAAAAAAGAACAGAGACAGACAGAGATGAATAAGAAAAGAGAACAGAGACAGACAGAGATGAATAAGAAAAAAGAACAGAGACTGGCTGACAAAAGTTATTTTAGAGAAACAGAGTGCTTCCCTTTAAAACAAAGTAAACAAACAAACAAACAAAAAACAAGATGCAAAGCATATAAACGATTTCCCAGTTTATCCTGAATACGCATGAGATATTCCATAAAGAGGAAAAACCGTCTTGGGCTGGTGTAACCGTTAGTAATGGCTATTCTGGTAAACATCGGCCATCGTCTGTGACCTATAATGAACATACTTACAAAATTTTCAGAAAGATCGGCCAAGAACTTTCTGAGATTTTCCATAAAAAAGAAAACCATTATGGGCCGTTAGTAACGGCTATAACGGTAAACTAAAACATCGGGCATCATCCGTGACCCATGATGAACATACCTACAAATTTTCAGAAATATCGGCCACGTACTTTCTGAGATATTCCATAAAGAATAAAAACCGTTATGGGCCGTTATAGCCGTTAGTAACGGCTATAATGGGGTAAACTAAAACATCGGGTATCATCCGTAACCCATAATGAATATACCTGCTAATTTTCACAAAGATCGGCCAAGTACTTTCTGAGATATTCCATAAAGAAGAAAAACCGTTACAGGCCGTTACAGCTGTTAGAAACGGCTATAACGGTAAACTAAAACATCGGGCATCATCCGTGACCCATAATGAAGATACCTACAAATTTTCAGAAATGTAGGCCACGTACTTTCTGAGATATTCCATAAAGAATAAAAACCGTTATGGGCCGTTATAGCCGTTAGTAACGGCTATAATGGGGTAAACTAAAACATCGGGTATCATCCGTAACCCATAATGAACATACCTGCTAATTTTCACAAAGATCGGCCAAGTACTTTCTGAGATATTCCATAAAGAAGAAAAACCGTTACAGGCCGTTACAGCCGTTAGTAACAGTATAACGGTAAACTAAAACATCGGGCATAATCCGTAACCCATAGTGAACATACCTGCTAATTTTCACAAAGATCGGCCAAGTACTTTCGGAGATATTCCATAAAGAAAAAAAAACCGTTACAGGCCGTTACAGCCGTTAGTAATGGCTATAACGGTAAACTAAAACATCGGGCATCATCCGTGACCCATAATGAACATACCTGCTAATTTTCACAAAGATCGGCCAAGTACTTTCGGAGATATTCCATGAAGAAAAACAACCGTTACAGGCCGTTACAGCCGTAAGAAATGGCTATAACGGTAAACTAAAACATCGGGCATTATTCGTGACCCATACCTGCAACTTTCTGAGATATTCCATAGAGAATAAAAAAAAACCGTTACAGGCCGTTGCAGCCGTTAGTGACGGATATAACGGTAAACTAAAACATCGGGCATTATTCATGACCCATAATGAACATGCCTACAAATTTTCAGAAAGATCGGCCGAGTGTTTTCTGAGATATTCTATAAAGAAGAAAAACCGTTACAGGCCGTTACAGCCGTTAGTAACGGCTATAACGGGGTAAACTAAAACATCGGGTATCATCCGTGATCCATAATGAACATACCTGCTAATTTTCACAAAGATCGGCCAAGTACTTTCGGAGATACTCCATAAAGAAGAAAAACCGTTACAGGCCGTCACAGCCGTCAGTAACGGCTATAACGGTAAACTAAAACATCGGGCATCATCCTTGACCCATAATGAACATATCTACAAATTTTCAGAAAGATCGGCCCAGTAGTTTCGTCTGGAGCGAGTGGAACACATTTTGACCACGGACGGACGGACGGACAGCCACACTGACAGCATTTCTTCGTTCCCATTCTAAAGTACTGTCTGTTCTGTAAGAACTGGGAGTACAAAAACAGAAAAGAACAAACAAACAAAAATACACAAAACCAAACCAAAACAAAACAAAGAAAAAAATACTATTCAGTGTACTCAGACTCTGACTGAAGTCCACGACAGACTCTAAGTCAAGTCTGTTCTTGCATCAGAGAATTCACAACTTCAGTCCTCAACTGACTGTTGGACCATCACAGGCAAGGCTTCGGCATCAGAACGAAACATACGTCACGAAGCATGACATTTTTTTAGGCGTGCTGCTTGTGTCGTGCGCGCGCCTACACAGTGCTGGTGCACTTTGTAGAACTGTACACACACATTGCCTGCGCGTGCTCGATTTTTGACAAAAAGCGGTTTGACTTTCAACCCATAAACTTAAATCAAGATGAATTTCAATCTGGAGAGAATTTACATCTCAGTAATGGATAGAGCTTTAAATTGGGGCGAATTTATTGTCCATTCATTCCGTTTAAAACAATCTGTTTAACTTGCCGTGCGCCAGCACGAAGTATTTTATTTATTTTCGTTTCAAAACGCTAATTATCTTCGAAGCGATGTCCATCGTTCGCCACTCACAGAGGGGAATGTAGAATAACCTCCCTTGTGTGTTCTCGTTTTGTATCACGCATGACGTGGAGCTTATTTACGTTTGTAGTAAAGTTAGATAGATTTGCTTTAATTTTAGCAGTTGTGTTTGGCTGTTTCATAAGCCTATAAAACCTCAGTTAACGCTATGTTGAAGTCTTCTCTCTCTCTCTCTCTCTCTCTCTCTCTCTCTCTCTCTCTCTCTCTCTCTCTCTCTCTCTCTCATATGTATATTTCTTGGCTATACTTTAAATGGTCACTTTTTTTTTTTTTTTTAAGTTCTTTTCATCTTTCCCTTTAAGTCGTTTCTTGTCATTCGATAAAGTCAGCCATACCCTCCTCATCCACAAACTCCGTCGCTATGGAATCAAAGGACGAACAAATGCTTGGATAGAAAACTTCCTCACAGACAGACAACAAGCAGTGCTGGTAGAAGGACAAAGATCGTCGTACGTCCCTGTAGACTCAGAAGTTTCCCAAGGCTCAGTCCTAGGACCAAGCCTATTTCTTTATTACATTAATGACCTCCCGGCAGGGATCAGCTCCAAAGTCCGCCTGTTCGCAGATGACACGATGTGCAGCCACACAATAAAGAAAGCATCCGACCAACAGACACTACAAAACGACCTTGACACTCTGACAAAGTGGGAAGAGCAGTGGTCCATGAGCTTCCATCCAGAAAAGTGCGCAACACTAAGTGCTACACGGCGACAGAACAAACACCAACCTGTGTACAAACTTCATGGACACACTCTAGAAGTTGTGACCTCAACCAAATACCTAGGGGTCACGATCCAAGACGACCAAAAATGGGGATCCCACATTGAGACGATCACCGCAAAAGCCAGCAAAACCCTCGGCTTCCTTAGACGAAACCTCAAAATCGGAAACAAGAAGATGAAAGAAACTGCATACAAAACCCTTGTTCGACCGATTGTTGAGTACCATCACCATTATTATCCTATTTTCATTATTTACATGTACATGGTCGAGTTTCTGATTCAAAAGAAACAAAAATTAAGACTTCTATCTATATCAGAGAAGGTACTGAATATCCCCAACGTCAATCATCTGCACCATCAGATCTGCCATATCACTTCTTTTTATATCAGAGAAGGTATTGGATATCCCCAACGTCAATCACCTGCACCATCAGATCTGCCATATTTATATTCATGCTTGGCAAGTGTGAAAGTTAATAATAACATTGTTATCATTATTGTCTCTGTGTATTTGCCTAAATGGTCAATTAGCCAAAATACTGAGTGGTTACATGCTGTCGAAAATACTATTGAACAGTAGCTTATTGCTGGTGATTTTAATGCCCATTCTATGGTTTGAAAAAAAAGAAAAAGAAAAAAGAATTTTCTTCCATAAACGTTTAGTTGAAAACGTGGTCAATTCCGCATTACTCTTGCTAGATGAAGGAATTATAACTAGAATTCCAGGTGTTTCTGTTTATAGACCAAGTGCTAGAGATCTGTCTTTGCTTTCTCTCTAGTTAGCTTCTGTTTGTACGTGGCAGCCTTACGGGGACACTAATGGAAGTGATCATTTGCAAATCATACTGACGACAAGACTAACCAGAGGACAAAATGCCTAAATATCTTTTTTATTTGCAGGCTGGGATATGTTTAGAGCACTTCTTCGGGTAGAAATGTAAAGAATATTTGTGCAAATGGAGAGGATACGAACACCATACATTCAGTATTCTACAAAATGATTCTTTCTGAGGTAAATATTTCAATTCCAAATTGTAATAATCTAAAGAAAAAAAAAACAAAAAACAAAACAAAAAAAACCCGTCATACTTATGTATATGGATAAATGCTCGTATAAGAATTAAAAAAACAAACAAACAAACAAACAACTCCCAAAGAATCAAATAAATTACTGCAAAACGTCACCAGACGCAGCTCGATATCTTGGCAGGTACTCCATTGTAAATGGTCCGAAACTTTCCCATGAAAAGCAGACATGGTGTTATTCATTAATGGAGATGATCCTGGTCATTAACCGTCAATACTGTCAGTGAAGGATTTCATAGTAATATTTCAATGTGGTCTCTTTCATGCCATACCCCCCCCCCCCTCCACCTCCGTCACTTTCCAACCCATTCCCTTAAATCATGTTTATAGTACGTGAGAAATCGTTCACCCATGCATGTTTTCTACACTACATACTTCTTCTTCTGCGTACGCAGGCTGATACTCCTGCGGACACTCCCTGTATAGAAAGGCAAGGACTGATCCCCCCTACCCAACAAAGGGAGTGGAGTTTTTTTGTGTATAACCGTTCTTTTTATCCGCATTAAGGAGCCATACTCCAACTTGGGGAAGAGTGCATGTGCTGGTCAACTAGACAATACCATCAATGGTTCCTCCGAAAGTTTTATGGTTTCGTGAGCTGCAAGATTTTTCATGTGTTTCTCAAGAACCCTAGACAAGATAATCATTCAAGGTCCTATGAAGAGCGAACTAGCAATATGTCTTAATGTTTGTTTTCCTGCCTGAAGAAGACCAACTAGACAAGATATGTCATTTCAATGTTTGTTTTCCTGCCTGAAGAAGACCAACTAGACAAGATATGTCATTTCAATGTTTGTTTTCCTCCTGAAGAAGACCAACTAGACAAGATATGTCATTTCAATGTTTGTTTTCCTGCCTGAAGAAGACCAACTAGACAAGATATGTCATTTCAATGTTTGTTTTCCTACCTGAAGAAGACCAACTAGACAAGATATGTCATTTCAATGTTTGTTTTCCTGCCTGAAGAAGACCAACTAGACAAGATATAGTCATTTCAATGTTTGTTTTCCTGCCTGAAGAAGACCAACTAGACAAGATATTCATTTCAATGTTTGTTTTCCTGCCTGAAGAAGACCAACTAGACAAGATATGTCATTTCAATGTTTGTTGTCGTCCTGCCTGAAGAAGACCAACTAGACAAGATATGTCATTTCAATGTTTGTTTTCCTACCTGAAGAAGACCAACTAGACAAGATATGTCATTTTCAATGATTGTTTCTTTTCCTGCCTGAAGAAGACCAACTAGACAAGATATGTCATTTCAATGTTTGTTTTCCTCCTGAAGAAGACCAACTAGACAAGGTACTTCATGTTGTATTTTTTTTGTTTTTCAGGCTGACTCATAAGTTCAACACTCTTTGTGGCATCAGATCGATCAATGAGCACTAGTGGCGACTTTTTTTTTTCTATTTTGTTTTCCTAGGCCGAAATCCCTCTTCATTTTGGTGCATTCACACTGTTCTTTCATCTGAAAAAAAAACAAACAAAAAACAAAACAAAAAAAATCAACAACTAAAGTGGGGAAGAATTTCCACCTGAAGAAGACACTTTTTTTTTCTCCTTTTGTTTCCACCAGTCTCTCACACACCAGCAAAGTCTGTATGTTCTCTTATAAATGCACATGTTTTTGCTGATTTTTACTTCAACATTTGTTTTCTTCCTTTGAGTCTGGCCTCCGCCAGCAGTATTTCTGTGTTGAAATATTAGGTAACTTTACATTCTTCACAGTTTACTTTTGTTCCTGGGAAACACACACACACACACACACACACACACACACACACACACACACACACACACACACACACACACAAACGCACGTACAGAGAGAGAGAGAGAGAGAGAGAGAGAGAGAGAGAGAGAGAGGGCACACGCTTTGAACTTAGTGGCTCTTCATCAGCGCTGTCGACCTGTGATGCAGGGTGGGACAAGCTGAACTGAACCTGATCACATCCATTTTATTTTGAGTTGAATCTGACTACATCCATTTTTTTTTATTTTGAGTTGAATCTGACTACATCCATTTTATTTTGAGTCGAATCTGACTACATCCATTTTATTTTGAGTTGAATCTGACTACATCCATTTTATTTTGAGTTGAATCTGATTACATCCATTTTATTTTGAGTTGAATCTGACTACATCCATTTTATTTTGAGTGAATCTGGCTACATCCATTTTATTTTGAGTTGAATCTAACTACATCCATTTTATTTTGAGTTAAATCTGCCTACATCCATTTTATTCTGAGATTGATCTCGTATATATTCATTATATATTCACATTTTTTTTAGTTATTGCTCTCGTTCATATCTGCAAAAAATATATTTTACATTTTTTTTTAGTTTTGCCTGTTCCAAGCTCTCTAAACACGTGTATTATTTAATTATGTATTAGTGATTTTTTCCACCTTAACTTATTATTATGTCTGACTAACTCTCTCTCTCTCTCTCTCTCTCTCTCTCTCTCTCATCCACACACACACACACACACACACACACACACCACACACACACACACGCACGCACGCACGGACACACACACACACACACACACACACACACACACACAACACACACACACACACACACACACACACACACACACACACACATTGTCGAGTAACGACCGGGACAGCCCAGCAAAAACAGCTGTTTACTTCAAGACTACTTTGATCTCAACATAAATCAGCACAATTCAGCCGCTTTTTGTCCGCTCAAAATGGACTATACATAAACCACGTGACACATCGAAGGTCAGAGACTGGAAATCCATCGACCACGTGCTTCCGGGAAGGAAAAAAAACTACCCTCCGCTAATCAATAACATCAATCCAATCAACAGTGATTTATACCATCCTTCTTTGACCCCTTGTGGTCATCAAAGATCCGTGGAGACGAAGTCCTGTGTCTTTAAAAACATCTCCACAACTTCTCAGATTAAAGCACTTCAAACACAGTGACGCATGGCTGTGATTTACGATTCCTTCATTAATTATCGAGCGGTCATTAAGGCTGTGACCACAGGCTGTCTACCTTGATTGAGAGGAGAGATGACCTTTTGACCATACTGCCGCCGCTGCTGCTACCGCTACAGATGGATGTGTGTATTGGGCGTGGGTCGACTGGTCATTAATCTTCGGGTTAGCATGCCACTGAAGCATACAGCTTAGTGAAGAATAGGATCGACAGAGGGGTGGAGGGACTGCGAGGACGGGGGATGGAGAAAGAAGGGTGGTGATGGTGGAGAAGAGATGTTCAGAGGAAAAGGATGCGTCTTGGTATGTCTTCAAGACCTATCACAATTGTTGAAAACAATCTTAATCCAACAGGTTGAAGCAAAACGGCTTAATGTCTCAAAAGGTCTACTTCCTTAGCTTTTAATGAATTAACAGTCATATACAACATTTTCAGTTATGTACCAAAAGGCAGTCGAAGAAGACATTTTGCTGTTGTGAAAAGAAGCGAGTGAGTGAAATCATATCGGTGTAACGCTCCGTACCGACTCCATGCCCAAACTCACTTCCTGTGGAGGGACTACAGGCGCCTGCCTTCACTCTCTGGCCCTGTGTGGCGGGAGGTGGACACTGGCATGTGCCTGTTTCCACCTGTGGTGTGGTTCTAAACCATGCCCCTAGTCCACGGCCAGTAGTTTTGAAACAGAACTGGGGGAGGGGGAGGTCAGTTCTTCTCAGATCCAAAATCACCCCCACCCCACACCTCCCCTAGCCCTCAAATACAGGCCCAGTGTGCTTTGCTTGATTTTTTGTTGTTGTCGTTTGGGACACTTTGAGAAAGGAGGGGGTCCGTCTGGATTTCCTCTCGGAGGGAGGGGGCGGAAGAAAGGGTTGTGGGGGGGGGGGGGGTGGAGTTTGGGTACGGGCCCTTTCTCACCCGCCGGAGAGATTTCAGGTGGATGGTGATTACGGCGCGTGACACCGGGACATTTTCAGAAAGGAAGTGTGGAGTACAGTCATAGAGTCTCAGACCACAATGGAACTGCATAGCTGCCATGTCATCCCCACCACATCCACATTCATCATCCTGTTAAACAACCACAACCTCGAAAAAGTGGCTCTGCATGTCCTGCTTTGTGTCATCACCCCAGTTTCCATCTTCTATCCACACCCATCCACGTTGTAAGCGTCAAAGTCAGGCGTGATGGGAAGTTTATGGGGACTGTTGTTGGATGGACATAATGGTGCGCTCCGTATGGTCTGGGGATAGTCGGTCATATTGACTGTGCTGTTAAACAATTATTGTTGTCAATAGGGAGGCTGTTGCGGTAAACAAAAAAATCATCCGGTGACGATTGTTGAAAATGTGTCCGCAGCACAGAATGTCCCTATTGGTGACACTGTACCGGCAGGACACCGATACAATTCTGCTGTGGTACATGTTGTCGCCTTTTGTGAATGGACAGTTGGTGGTCCGGGTCTGAATGGGCATTAGTATTGTATAACATCGATGTACAAGATGGAGGAAGGAAGATGAGTATGCCTAATTGACAATCAACGGTGGAGTTTGATCACACACACACGCACACACACACACACACACACACACACACACACACACACACACACACACACACAACACACACAGAGATAGATAGATAGATATATAGATAGATAGATAGATAGATAGATAGATAGATAGATAGATAGATAGATAGATGTATACGCTGATCTGTTCCATGTCTCAAATGCCGGCACCATCCAACAGAAGATAAGACGAAACTGAACATGAAATGGGGCAAGGAACAATAAACAAGTAGGGTAACTCTTGCTGCCATAGGAAAACCTAACTCAGAGTAACTTTTATTCAAGACTGGCACAGCCTTTTAAACTTGAATAAAGTCAGACAAATAAAAAGACGAACAATCTAATAGTGGGGGAAAACGACCGCAGGCCAACAACCCCTCCATCATCACAGTAATGACTTGGCAAAGATTTGAACTTAAGGAGGGGTGGGGGGGAGGGTGGGGGGGGGGGGTTGAAGATGAAGAAAATGGGAACATGAAATTAAGAAAATATATTATAAATATGAAAACTGTTCACTAGCTGCATGAGGGAACCATCGTAATCCCTCTCGAAGGCAAATCTATTTGTATTGCCTGCTCCTATGCCTTTCGTCCGCTGGATCGGACTCATCAGGGAGACACGGCTGGTTGTATCTGTGCTCCTGGCGTCAAATAGAGACACGCCACAGTCCATAATACCATCAAACTATAGACTTGTTCAAAATCTTTTGAAATATAATCGTGAAATATCGATGGTTACCAGTATACGAACATTTCAAACCTTTCACAAATCTGTTTCTGAGAAAACGTTGTTTGGACATATTGCTCTTTAGAACTTGCAGGCATAAATTAATATCTCACTGAAAATCTTAGTACTATTATTTCATCAATTTAGAATTGTGGTCTTATTAGAACATGAAATACATCTACGGTTCCTTTTCTCCTTGTCTCTCTTTATTTCTGTCCATTTTTCTTTTTTTATCTGCAAAAATTCTTACTTTTTCTTCGTCTTTGTCTTTTCATTTACTTGGGTTCTGTAGATGATCCATTTATTTCTAATTGTCGAATTATGATTTCAATTGTAAAACTGTTTGTTGTTGCAGCCGTCTAGTCAATCAGTTGGGTATTTTTTCCCATATGTTTGCTGTTGTTGTTTTTGTTTGTTTGTTTACTTTTTTTTTTTTTTTTAAACACGCTATAAGCTTTCAGCTTTTTGAGGCTCATTGTATTGCATATATATTGTATGTGACTGTGATTAAAGATTGAAGAAACTAAATTGTACCAATATATTACAGCATGTAATATTTTCGCCCCTCTTTAAGTGGACACATTGGAAACAGAGAGAGAGAGAGAGAGAGAGAGAGAGAGAGAGAGAGAGTTTCTGGTGCAGCCCGCATCCAGCGCGAATGGAATCAAGAGGAGAGAGAACTAAAGCAGCTGAGCCCAGTCAAGTTCGTATAGCACGTGCAAGTGATTAAGGCCTGCTGGCCTAGGAATTGTAAACGTGCATGTGATTGGCTGCCATCGGGAGACAGTTGCGCGCTCTCGCACGTGCAGTAAATAATGGTCGTGCGCGTCAAAATAGCGCGGTGGAATCCTACGTCTGTGTCTACCAAACATGCCTCAGGATTGGGGAGGAATGCCAGCTTCCCGCCACTCTCCCCTACCCATCCACTCTCCCACCCTGGCTTTAAAAAAAAAAAAAAAAAAAAAAAAAAAGGGGCCAGACAGACACTCGCGTGACGTCACAGCCGGGGCCGGCGCTAGCAGACAAGCAGTGTGTTTACCAGTAACGGAACGCTGCACGGCGTCTATTTCCAACTGAAAAACCGTTTTCCCCCGGCAAACTGAATTAGTATTATGTTATAATTTAACATGACTATATAGTGACCATTCATTTACTGTGATGTAGTCTGACGAATATCAGCAATACCAGAACGATTATGATCATCAAAATCAGCACTATCCTGATTATTGCTGTCATAGTAGGGTTGAAAACAAACAAACAAACAAACAACACCTATGGATATCATCTGCTGTCATCTTTGATATGGAAGTTGGTCAGTGGCGGGGAATAAAAAACAAAACAACACACACACACACACACACACACACACACACACACACTCACACACACACACACACACACACACACACACACACACACACACACTGACTGACAACAGCTACGCTCACATAAAACTGGGACACCGAAGTTACTGATCGTCAGGGATCAGTTTTGTTTTGTTTTGTTTTTAAAGAAAAGAAAACCCTGATTGGTAACAACTACGCAACTATTAATCTGGGCTATGGAAGCTGTTCAGTGGCAGGGCACATACGACACTAAATAAACGACGAAGGGGCTTGCTGATCGCCACTTAAGCGTGCGTGGTTTGGGTGCTGGTGGGGTGTGCGTTGCCAATGAGGGCTGACACGTTTCTATACAAACGCCAGTCAAGCACGTGAGGCTGGTCTCTTGTGTGTGCATGGCGAACTGTGGCTCTTGACTCTGTTACATTCCGACATACTCAAAGAACCGGAAAGAATAAACTGGAAAAGACAGAACGGTTTGATTTTTAATTTGAACATCATCATGGACATAGTGCCTTTACAGGGTATTACTACTCAGCGAAAAGAAGACTTCCCTGCACATATCAACTAAATGTAAACAAGATATTCATTGGTGTTCGGATTTGTATTTCCAGTATTACTGTTTGCAGTGCCGCTAAAATTAGCATTTTGGTATTAACTTGAGATTGAAGAAGGTTTTAAGAGACTTCTGCCATGATTCGTACGGATTAAGAACTTTGAGGGTTTTTCTGTCAAAATGAACAAACAAAATAAAAGCGGTCATGTGCGCTTTGTGCCATAACTTTTGATTGCTTTCCCCAGTCACTACTGGCTTCTATCCACAAAGTCAAGTTTCACCCACTAAACAGGTACGTCTTGTATAACATTGCTCTAATTTCCTTGTGGGGAAAAAAAAAAACCCCGCGAGTGTCTGTATTTTTCTGTACTTAGCTCATGCTGGGCCGGATGTGTCGTCAAATCCAGCGTGGAGCACAGCCTTGTCATGCAGTCTCAGAGCAGATGGAACCCAGTCGCATCATCTGTTTCAGTCTCATTCACATCGAAAAGTGTGAAATTCTATGGCCCGTCATGCTCAGCTCTCATTGTTACATCATCTGTTTCAGTCTCATTCACATCGAAAAGTGTGAAATTTTGCCGTCATGCAGCCCAGTACTCATCTATTCAGTCTTCACTCGAAGTTGAATTCTGCCTCATTAGCTCTCATAGTTACATCATCTATTTCAGTCTCATTCACATCGAAAGTGTGAAATTCTATGGCCCGTCATGCTCAGCTCTCATAGTTACATCATCTGTTTCAGTCTCATTCACATCGAAACGTGTGAAATTCTATGGCCCGTCATGCTCAGCTCTCATAGTTACATCATCTGTTTCAGTCTCATTCACTCGAAACGTGTGAAATTCTATGGCCCGTCATGCTCAGCTCTCATAGTTACCCTAGTCTGGATTTTCTCCCCAATCTAGTCTTTGGTGGGTTGGTGTGGACGTCTCTGATACCGGCCAATTCATGGGGACTGTCGATGGACGGACATGGTGGCGCCTTACGGAGATGGGCATTCACTCACGCTTGCTCCACGACAAAGCGATTAGTGTCGTCAGTGCGCTCTTAGCAGGTAGTGTAATGCGTCTTCCACAGGACCACCGGACTCCACCGGAAGGACTCAGCAGTAGGGCAGTGTTTTCTCTGGTGGGTGGCCTAGTCACGACTTCATATTGACTGCTGTCTGTGGGGTTGCTGTCTGTGAGGATGCTGTCTGTGAGGTTGCTGTCTGTGGGTTGCTGCCTGTGGGTTGCTGTCTGATGGTTGCTGTCTGTGGGGTTGCTGTCTGTGGACTTGCTGCCTGTGGTGTTGCTATCTGTGGAGATGCTGTCTGTGGGGATGCTGTCTGTGGGGATGCTGTCTGGTGGGAATGCTATCTGTGGGTTGTTGTCTGTGGGATGCTATCTGTGGGTTGCTGTCTGTGGGATGCTATCTGTGGGGATGCTGCCTGTGGGGTTGCTGTCTGTGGGGATGCAGTTTGTGGGGAAGCTGTCTGTGGGGATGCTGTCTGTGGGGTTGCTGTCTGTGGGGTTGTTGTCTGTGGGGATGCTGTCTGTGGGGTGCTGCCTGTGGGGTTGCTGTCTGTGGGGATGCTATCTGTGGGGATGCTATCTGTGGGTTGTTGTCTGTGGGTTGCTGTCTGTGGGATGCTATCAGTGGGTTGCTGTCTGTGGGGATGCTGTCTGTGGGATGCTGTCTGTGGGGATGCTGTCTGTGGGATGCTATCTGTGGGGATGGTGTCTATGGGATACTATCTGTGGGGATGCTGTCTGTGGGGATACTGTCTGTGGGGTTGCTGTCTGTGGGGATGCTGTCTGTGGGGATGCTGTCTATGAGATGGTATCTGTGGGGATGCTGTCTGTGGGGATGTTGTCTGTGGGATGCTATCTGTGGGGATGTTGTCTGTGGGATGCTGTCTGTGGAGATGCTATCTGTGGGGATGCTATCTGTGGGGTTGCTGTCTGATGGTTATTGTCTGTGGGGTTGCTGTCTGTGGGGATGCTATCTGTGGGGATGCTGTCTATGGGATGCGATCTGTGGGGATGTTGTCTGTGGGGTTGCTGTCTGTGGGGATGCTGTCTGTGGGGATGTTGTCTGTGGGATGCTGTCTGTGGGGATGCTGTCTGTGGGGATGCTGTCTATGGGGATGCCGTCTGTGGGATGTTGTCTGTGGGATGTTATCTGTGGGGATCCTGTCTGTGGGGATGCTATCTGTGGGAATGCTATCTGTGGGGATGTTGTCTGTGGGGTTGCTGTCTGTGGGTTGCTGTCTGTGGGGCTGTTGTCTGTGGGGATGCAATCTGTGGGGTTGTCGTGGGGATGCTGTCTGTGGGGATGCTGTCTGTGGGGATGCTGTCTGTGCGGTTGCTGTCTGTGGGGCTGTTGTCTGTGGGGATGCTATCTGTGGGGTTGTCTGTGGGGATGCTGTCTGTGGGGATGCTATGTGTGGGGTTGTCTGTGGGGATGCTGTCTGTGGCGATGCTGTCTGTGGGGATGCTGTCTATGGGGTTGCTGTCTGTGGGGTTGTTGTCTGTGGGGTTGCTGTCTGTAGGGCTGTTGTCTGTGGGGATGCTGTCTACGGGGAATCTGTGGGGATGCTGTCTGTGGGGATGCTGTCTGTGGGGTTGCTGTCTGTGGGGATGCTGTCTGTGGGGATGCTGTCTGTGGGGTTGCTGTCTGTGGGGATGCTATCTGTGGGGATGCTGTCTGTGGGGATACTGTCTGTGGGGTTGCTGTCTGTGGGGTTGTTGTCTGTGGGGATGCTGTCTGTGGGGATGCTGTCTGTGGGTTGCTGTCTGTGGGGATGCTGTCTGTGGGGATGCTGTCTGTGGGGTTGTTGTCTGTGGGATGCTGTCTGTGGGGATGCTGCCTGTGGGGATGCTGTCTGTGGGGATGCTATCTGTGGGGTTGCTGTCTGTGGGGATGCTGTCTGTGGGGATGCTGTCTGTGGGGATGCTATCTGTGGGGATGCTGTCTGTGGGGATGCTGTCTGTGGGGTTGTTGTCTGTGGGGATGCTGTCTGTGGGGATGCTGTCTGTGGGGATGCTGTCTGTGGGGTTGCTATCTGTGGGGATCCTGTCTGTGAGGTTGTTGTCTGTGGGTTGTTGTCTGTGGGATGCTATCTGTGGGGATGCTGTCTGTGGGGTTGTTGTCT
>CM065745.1:34171099-34203599 GCA_033310375.1 Conus canariensis
GGAGTCTAAGTATTGCGAAGTGTGTTCTGTAGGGCAGCTACCAGCTGAAACCATGGGTCAACCATGAGTGTTGGTTTTGTGTGTTTTAGGGAGCAGGTAGAAGGTGGGTTGTTTGTGCTGTACTAAAGAAAACAGTTTGAAACATGGATATAGAAAATGTAAAAGAAAAGAAAACAAAACAAACAAAAACCCACCAGTTATTATACGGTAACTGTAAATAAAAAAAGCACATCAGTCATTGGAAAGTGGGGACAGTGGAAGATGCTTTGGGGGAAACTGAACGGAGGGTGGGGGGGGGGGGGGCGTGATGAACAAAAGGGAAAAATGTGAACAGAAGAAGAAGAAGAAAAAAGAAGAAATAATAAATAAAAAAAAATCAATCAATAAAATAGTACTGTTGCATGCAAACAGTTTGTGTCTTGACGAAGTGCGGTAAGCGTACATACAACTTACCACCAAAATAGTGTGCAGAGAGAGAGAGAGAGGAGAGAGAGGAGAGAGAGAGAGAGAGAGAGAGAGAGAGAGGAGAGAGAGAGTATTAGTTTATAACGAGGAAGGGGAACGAAGAGCAAGGCAGTGGAGAAGGTGCTGCGAAACAAGACCAGCGGAATGACTGAGAGAAATGTCCAGTTTCACACGTCTGCTCTAAGTCCTGTGGCGATGGAATAGGTAAAGCCCTCCCGAATGAATGGGCATTAGATCGTTACCTCTTCCCTTGCCCCGTGCCGTACACAATGTTCACAGGAAAACTCCGCAGAATTCGTATGGTAAATGTTGACGCCAGTAGTCTAAAAAGATAATACAAAAGCCACCAACAAGAACAACCATTTCCTTTTGAAAAGAGAGAGATGGCAGGTGTAAGGATGTGTCATGTCCAAGAATGAATACTTCAAACCAGTTTCCTGCGTGTTGACAAGGCCCAGGTGGAGATGACTGCAACAAGGAGCAAGGCCACATGTAAGCCGGCAGACAAGAACTTCTGGCCCTCATCAGGTGGCGATGGCCAGATTGACGAACATCTAATCCCCATGTTTCCTGTCCAGGACCATGCTGTAGAGTGAAGTGGAAACATCTAATCCCCATGTTTCCCTGTCCAGGACCATGCTGTAGAGCGAATGGAAACATCAATCCCCATGTTTCCCTGTCAGGACCATGCTGTAGAGCGAAGTGGAAACATCTAATCCCCCATGTTTCCCTGTCCAGGACCATGCTGTAGAGCGAAGTGGAAACATCTAATCCCCCATGTTTCCTGTACAGGACCATGCTGTAGAGCGAAGTGGAACATCTAATCCCCATGTTTCCCTGTCCAGGACCATGCTGTAAGCGAAGTGGAAACATCTAATCCCCCATGTTCCTGTACAGGACCATGCTGTAGAGCGAAGTGGAAACATCTAATCCCCATGTTTCCCTGTCCAGGACCATGCTGTAGAGCGAAGTGGAAACATCTAATCCCCCATGTTTCCCTGTCCAGGACCATGCTGTAGAGCGAAGTGGAAACATCTATCCCCATGTTTCCCTGTCAGGACCATGCTGTAGAGCTGAAGTGGAAACATCTAATCCCATGTTCCCTGTCCAGGACCATGCTGTAGAGCTGAAGTGGAAACATCTAATCCCCATGTCTCCTGTCCAGACCATGCTGTAGAGCTGAGTGGAAGTGACGCCTAAAAACTGAGCGAGGAAGTGGTGGGGGACAACCAACAGGACTGGACTGCTGCAGCTGCTCTACTGTGTTGCTCACGATGGCTACAATGGCTGTGACACAACAACAGCTGCTCTACTGTGTTGCTCACGATGGCTACAATGGCTGTGACACATACCAACAGCTGCTCTACTGTGTTGCTCACGATGGCTACAATGGCTGTGACACATACCAAAGCTGCTCTACTGTGCTGCTCACGATGGCTACAATGGCTGTGACACATACCAACAGCTGATCTCCTGTGTTGCTCACGATGGCTACAATGGCTGTGACACATACCAACAGCTGCTCTACTGTGTTGCCCACGATGGCTACAATGGTTGTGACACATACCAACAGCTGCTCTACTGTGCTGCTCACGATGGCTACAATGGCTGTGACAGACCCCTCACTTCCCACACTGGCCACAGCTCCCCTAGACCAGCCCCTGATGTGACGGGGCCTGTTGGAGAAAGAGAAGACCGAGCACTGGACACACCACCCACAGTACCTCCATGGTCACTGTGATAGAGACAGCGTGTGCGACCACTACCAGTAGTGTGCTGGGTGACTATCAATGATTGGATTAAAACAGTTTTGCTGCCAATATACTGGGTGATTATCAGCAACCGGATTAAAACAGTTTTGTTGCTTATATACTGGGCGACTGTCAACGAAAAGTTTTGCCGCTTATATACAGGGTGACCATCAATGACTGGATGAAAACAGTTTCGCTAGTTAAGTACTAAGTGACTGTCACTGATTGGGTGAAAACGTTACTACCAGTGGTGTACTGACTATCAATGACTGGATGAAAACATTATTACCAGAGGTGTACTGTGTGACTATCAATGACTGGATGAAAACATTATTACCAGAGGTGTACTGGGTGACTATCAATGACTGGATGAAAACATTATTACCAGAGGTGTACTGAATGACTATCAAAGACTGGATAAAAACGTATGTACCAGTGGTGTACTGTGTTTGACTATCAATGACTGAACGAAAATATTTTGCTACTTATGTTCTGGGTGAGTGCGTTGATTTTGTGCATTGTCTGTTCTAATTTTCTTTGCTTTTTAATTGATGTTTTAAAAAATTTTTTTATTGTAAACGCCTGGGGCATTTAACGGATTGAGCGTGTTAATGTTCTTAATAAAAATGATTAAAATAATAGTAATAATGTGGTTTGTTTTGTTGTGTTTGTGTGGTCTTTCTTTCTTCCTTCCTAACTTTCTTTCTTTCTTTCTTTCTTTCTTTCCTCATTTAACCCAGAGCAATCAGTTTGTGCTTAAAACAGTCTGTCCGGTTTTTGTCTATTTTCCGGATTAAAAACTGAACAATAACTATAGGAGATTGTTTGTTGTTGTTTAGTCACATGTGGGATGCGTGTTTAAAATCTGTGGTAGGATATATATGGTGCTGAGGATATTGAACAATGATTCTGAGAATGATCAGTTATGCATGTAACATTAAATGTTTTGAAGTGGCCTCTAACAATTAGTGAGCTATAGACAGATTACCTCAAGAAGCTGGTGTGTAATGCACGAGCGAAAGTCTGATCGTTAGAAGAGTGTGGCAAGAACAACTGGAAGTTTGAAATAATTCTGTATTTGTGAATCTTTGTCCTGTCTTGTTTGTGGCTGAAAGGGAGATGTAAGTTTCGTAAAACAACAACAACAACAACAACAAATAAACAGGTTCAGCTTGTTGTCTTTCTGTCAGATCTACATCCTTACGCACACGCCAGTGGTCTCGCCAACGGACGCCATCGTCATCTGTTCCAAGCTGATGAAAAGGAATTAATGCAGAACTGACTGGCATACAACTGACTGACATAGAACTGACTGACATAGAACTGACATAAAACTGACTGGCATAGAACTGACTGACATAGAACTGACTGACATAGAACTGACTGGCATAAAACTGACTGACATAGAACTGACTGACATAGAACTGGCATAGAACTGACTGACATAGAACCGACTGACATAGAACTGACTGGCATAAAACTGACTGACATAGAACTGACTGACATAGAACTGACATAGAACTGATTGGCATAGAACTGACTGACATAGAACTGACTGGCATAAAACTGACTGACATAGAACTGACTGACATAGAACTGACATAGAACTGACTGGCATAGAACTGACTGACATAGAACTGACATAGAACTGACTGAATAGAACTGACTGACATAGAACTGACTGGCATAGAACTGACTGACATAAAACTGACTGACATAGAACTGGCATAGAACTGACTGACATAGAACCGACTGACATAGAACCGACTGGCATAGAACTGACTGGCATAGAACTGACTGGCATAGACCTGACTGGCATAGAACTGACTGACATAGAACTGACGGCATAGAACTGATTGGCATAGAACTGATTGGCATAGACCTGACAAGCATAGACCTGACTGGCATAGACCTGACTGGCATAGACCTGACTGGCATAGAACTGACTGGCATAGAACTGACTGACATAGAACTGACTGACATAGACCTGACATAGAACTGACATAGACCTGACTGACATAGAACTGACTGGCATAGAACTGACATAGAACTGACTGACATAGAACTGACTGGCATAGAACTGACTGACATAGAACTAACTGGCATAGAACTGACTGGCATAGAACTGACTGGCATAGAACTGACTGGCACCTCTTCTGTATTGAATTCTATGTAAACGCTATTAAGCAGAACAGTATGGATAGACGTTCGTAACGTTAAAGTTCTCTCATCAGTTCGCACATGTCGGTTTGCTTCACGTTAGCGACGGAACACATGAGCGACACTACACACGCAGTGACTCAAATGGCACGTGACAGAATGAATGAGTATGAGGCCATTGATCACTGAATTTTTAGTCATCATAAGTGCCGGGAAATTTAAAAGCCCAGTTTAATCACGTTATCAAAAAAGTCGCTTTGGACGCAGGTTGTAACCATACCAGAGTTGACAGGAAGAGATGCCCAACTTGGTGTGGTGCCAATAGGGTGGATTTAACCCTGAAGGTCTAAATGGAAGGGACTTCCACTGCTATCGCCGTAGGCGTCATGGAATTTAACAGGCTGGTCGGCAGAGGTGCCTGCCGGGCGGTCAATGTGCCTTGACTCGGATTAGCATGTCCTCGACACAGTTGAACTGTGCTCTCTCTCTCTCTCTCTCTCTCTCTGTCTGTCTGTCTGTCTGTCTGTCTGTCTGTCTGTCTGTCTGTCTGTCTGTCTTTTCTCTCTCTCTCTCTCTCTCTCTCTCTCTCTCTCTCTCTCTCTCTCTCTCTCTGTGCTATACTTAGCACGTCAATCCTGAGTTCAAGAAGGGTTTTTCTCTTTCGATTTTTGACCAAGTCAACCTCACACCACCCCACCTTAACTCCCCCCCCCCCCACCCCCACTCACACTCTCTTTCATCGCCCCCTCCCTCACCAACCCCCGCCCCTCCGTTCGCTACGACTCTCTCTCTCTCTCTCTCTCTCTCTCTCTCTTGCTACAGCTAGCGTACGCGCGGAGTGTACTAATTAGACGGCCCGCTTCGACTGTCGAAGCCATCGTAAAAGTTAACAAGGAAATGCCGCTTTGGAACAACAGACGTTAATTCCTCATCGATTGTGGCCCTTGGCTGCCTCTTGCACATGCCACGTGAAGCGCGCGAGGCCGAGGGAGAAGTAGAGTCCGTGTGGATAGAGTTAACACGCCCAAAGCGGAACGTCAGTCTGGCGAGAAGAGGTACACCTCCAAAGGCTGTCCCACTGTGATGTGTTCTGCTACAATAAACACTTTAGTAGAAATGAAAGATGACTGAAATGAGATGAAATGTATCACACTGTACACTGAAGGAGAACACATGGCTGAATTCCATGGAAAAGACACAGGGAGGGAGAGACGATGGAAAAGACACAGGGAGGGAGAGACGATGGAAAAGACACAGGGAGGGAGAGACGATGGAAAAGACACAGGGAGGAACGATGGAAAAGACACAGGGAGGAGAGACGATAGAAAAGACACAGGGAGGGACGATGGAAAAGACACAGGGAGGGAGAGACGATGGACAAGACACAGGGAGGGAGAGACGATGGAAAAGGCACAGGGAGGGAGAGACAATGGAAAAGACACAGGGAGGGACAATGGAAAAGACACAGGGAGGGAGGGACGATGGAAAAGACACAGGGAGGGAGGGACGATGGAAAAGACACAGGGAGGGAGGGACGATGGAAAAGACACAGGGAGGGACGATGGAAAAGATACAGGGAGGGAGAGACGATGGAAAAGACACAGGGAGGGAGGGACAATGGAAAAGACACAGGGAGGGAGGGACAATGGAAAAGACACAGGGAAGGAGGGACGATGTAAAAGACACATGGAGGGAGGGACAATGGAAAAGACACAGGGAAGGAGGGACGATGGAAAAGACACAGGGAGGGAGAGACGATGGAAAAGACACAGGGAGGGATGGACAATGGAAAAGACACAGGGAAGGAGGGACGATGTAAAAGACACAGGGAGGGAGGGACGATGTAAAAGACACAGGGAGGAAGGGACGATGGAAAAGACACAGGGAAGGAGGGACGATGGAAAAGACACAGGGAGGGAGAGACGATGGAAAAGACACAGGGAGGGACGATAGAAAAGACACAGGGAGGGACAATGGAAAAGACACAGGGAGGGAGGGACGATGGAAAAGACACAGGGAGGGACGATGGAAAAGACGCAGGGAGGAAGGGACGATGTAAAATACACAGCGAAGGACGATGGAAAAGACCCAGGGAGGGACGATGGAAAAGACACAGGGAGGGACGATGGAAAAGACACAGGGAGGGAGAGACGATGGAAAAGACACAGGGAGGGACGATGGAAAAGACACAGGGAGGGAGAGACGATGGATAAGACACAGGGAGGGAGAGACGATGGGAACGACACAGGGAGGGAGAGACGATGGAAAAGACACAGGGAGGGAGAGACGATGGGAAAGACACAGGGAGAGAGAGACGATGGGAAAGACACAGGGAGAGATGAAGGAAAAGACACAGGGAGGGAGAGACGATGGAAAAGACACGGGGGGGGGGGGGGGGGGGGGGGCGGGGGGGGGGGGGGGGGGGGGGGGGGGGGGGGGGGGGGGGGGGGGGGGAGAAGGGGGGGGAGGGGAGGGAGGGGGGGGGGGGAGGGGGGGGGGAGAGACGATGGAAAGACACAGGGAGGGATGGGAAAAGAAAGGGAGGGAGGACGATGGAAGACAAGGAGGGAGAGACGATGGGAAAAGACACAGGGGGAGGACGATGGAAAGACACAGGGAGGGAGGACGATGGGAAAAGACACAGGGAGGGAGAGACGAATGGAAAAGACACAGGGGGAGACGATGAAAAGACACAGGGAGGGAGGACGATGGAAAAGACACAGGGAGGGAGGACGATGGAAAGACACAGGGAGGGAGAGACGATGGAAAAGACACAGGGAGGGATGATGGGAAAGAACAGGAGGGAAGGGACGATGAAAAGCAAGGAGTGGGAGAGACGTGATTAGACACGTGAGGCAAGAGACGATTGAAAGACACAGGAGGGAGATACGAGGAAGACACAGAGGAGAGACATGAAAAGACACAAGAGAATAGATGTAAAAGACAGAAGGAGGAGAGCGATGGAAAAGAACGGAGGGAGAGCGATGGAAGACAGATGGAGATAGAAGATAGAAAAGACAAGGAGGGAATTAGGAAAGGAGCAAAGGTCATACCAAATGGTGTGTCTTTTTTCCCCACTCGAGAACTGCACAGCAGAATTGGGACAGATAGATAGACAGAAAAAATTTAAATATAAACCTTCTCATAACTCTACCATATATTATCATATATAATATCACAGATAGATGGATATGATCAAATGGATGATGGAAGAGATGTGGTACAGATAGATAGAAGAATTTAAAACAGAAGAAAATTTAGTGACAAGAAAAACAACGCGAATCGCGTATCAGCGTGATTGCCACTGATAAACATTCCACACAGAGGACAGACACTGTCAAACTGTCACGGACAGACATTGTCAAACTGCACCAGAAGACACTTGCCAAACTGCACCAGACACACAATTGTCAACTGCACCAGACAGACACTGGTCAACTGCACCAGACAGACATTTGTCAAACTGCACCAGAAGACACTTGTCAAACTGCACCAGACAGACATTTGTCAAACTGCACCAGAGAGACACTTGTCAAACTGCACGGGACAGACACTGGTCAAACTGCACCAGACAGACACTTGTCAAACTGTACGGGACAGACACTTGTCAAACTGCACCAGAGAGACACTTGTCAAACTGCACCAGACAGTCACTTGTCAACCTGCACCAGACAGACACTGGTCACACTGCACCAGACAGACACTTGTCAAACTGCACCAGAGAGACACTTGTCAAAATGCACCAGACAGACACTTGTCAAACTGCACCAGACAGACACTTGTCAAACTGCACCAGACAGACACTTGTCAAACTGCATCAGAGAGACACTTGTCAAACTGCACGGGACAGACACTTGTCAAACTGCACGGGACAGACACTTGTCAAACTGCACGGGACAGACACTTGTCAAACTGCACCAGAGAGACACTGGTCAAACTGCACCAGACAGACACTTGTCAAACTGCACCAGACAGACACTTGTCAAACTCCACCAGACAGACACTGGTCAAACTGCACGGGACAGACACTTGTCAAACTGCACGGGACAGTCACTTGTCAAACTGCACGGGACAGACACTTGTCAAACTGCACGGGACAGACACTTGTCAAACTGCACGGGACAGACACTGGTCAAACTGCAGCAGAGAGACACTTGTCAAACTGCACCAGACAGACACTGGTCAAACTGCACCAGACAGACACTTGTCAAACTGCACCAGACAGACACTTGTCAAACTGCACCAGAGCGACTCCTGTAAACACTGACCCTGACAGCTCTCTCTCCACGCCCCCACCCCCTCTCCACCCCCGAAAAAAGGTAGGGTGATGGGTTAGGACTTTGGTACACGATTCCAAACTGAAGTAAAGGCACATTTTGATATTATTCGTTGCAGACAAGATGCACACAAAATAAAACCAACGCCGCTCTCCCCCCTCCTACCCCGTACACAACACACACACACACACACACACACACACACACACACACACACACACGCACATGCACACACATTCAACGCACGCACGCACGCACGCGCGCCCGCAAACGCACACACACACACACACACACACACACACACACACACACACACACACACACACTGAAGTTTCCAGATTTGCCCCTATTCCCCGAGCTGACACATGGACAAAGAACAACTCCATTTTTGGATTCTCGTCAGCATCAACGTACATGCGGCCAAGAAATTGAAATCATCACGCTAACTTAGGTCAGACCGTGCAAAGCATCCACACGGGAACTTTGGGGATAGAGATTGTGCGTTTGTAATAGCATAGAAGAAATTATATATGTGACTCCCTCCTTCGTTTACAAACACGCGCGCGCCCGCGCGCGCGCGTGCGTGTGTTTGAGAGAGAGAGAGAGAGAGAGAGAGAGAGAGAGAGAGAGAGAGAGAGAGAGAGAGAGAGAGAGAGAAGCGTTGTCCATAAAATATATATAAAGAAAGTCTGTAAAGTTCCGCCTCATAGAGGCTTCATAAGGAACTGTAGCAGGAACAGGTAAGCGAATTCTAACGAGGCTATTTCCTTTGTGTGTGAAAGTGTCAGCTGCACGCTGCACTGGCTGTATCAATGGCAATGGAAGTTCCTTTGTGTGTGAAGGTGTCCTCTGCACGCTGCACTGGCTGTATCAATGGTTCCTTTGTGTGTGAAGGTGTCCTCTGCACGCTGCACTGGCTGTATCAATGGTTCCTTTGTGTGTGAAGGTGTCCTCTCCACGCTGCACTGGCTGTATCAGTGACAATGGAAGTGGTCGACACACTGTTGTCTGTCTCAGAATCTCTGGCTGGGGACACGATAGGAAAAAATCGAAGGTGACTGTATGTGTCATAGCAGATGGAGGCACTTCAGAAGGTGACTGTGTGTCATATCAGATGGAGGCACTTTAGAAAGTGACTGTGTGTGTCATAGCAGATGGAGGCACTTCAGAAGGTGACTGTGTGTGTCATAGCAGATGGAGGCATTGTAGAAAATGACTGTGTGTCATAGCAGATGGAGGCACTGTAGAAAGTGACTGTGTGTCATAGCAGGCGCAGGCACTGTAGAAGGTGATTGTATGTCATAGCAGATGGAGGCACTGTAGAAAGTGACTGTGTGTCATAGCAGATGCAGGCACTGTAGAAAGTGACTGTGTGTCATAGCAGATGCAGGCACTGTAGAAAGTGACTGTGTGTCATAGCAGGTGCCGGCATTGTAGAAGGTGAGTGTGTGTCACAGCAGATCGAGGCACTTTAGAAATTGACTGTACGTTATAGCAGGTGCAGGCACTGTAGAAGGTGAGAGTGTACGTCATAGCAGGTGCAGGCACTGTAGAAGGTGACTGTACGTCATAGCAGGTGCAGGCACTGTAGAAGGTGAGTGTACGTCATAGCAGGTGCAGGCACTGTACAAGGTGAGTGTGTGTCACAGCAGATCGAGGCACTGTAGAAGGTGAGTGTACGTCATAGCAGGTGCAGGCACTGTAGAAGGTGAGTGTACGTTATAGCAGGTGCAGGCACTGTACAAGGTGAGTGTACGTCATAGCAGGTGCAGGCACTGTAGAAGGTGAGTGTACGTTATAGCAGGTGCAGGCACTGTAGAAGGTGAGTGTACGTTATAGCAGGTGCAGGCACTGTAGAAGGTGAGTGTACGTTATAGCAGGTGCAGGCACTGTAGAAGGTGACTGTACGTTATAGCAGGTGCAGGCACTGTAGAAGGTGAGTGTACGTCATAGCAGGTGCAGGCACTGTAGAAGGTGAGTGTACGTTATAGCAGGTGCAGGCACTGTAGAAGGTTACTGTACGTCATAGCAGGTGCAGGCACTGTAGAAGCATGGCAAATGGTGTCTGAATGGACAGAGAAAACCAGTCTTCTGCCGTTCGAACAGCTCACCGTGTGTGTGTGTGTGTGTGTGTGTGTGTGTGTGTGTGTGTGGTGTGTGGTGTGCGTTCGTGCGTGCGTGCGTGCGTGCGTGCGTGTGTGCGTGCGTGTGTGCGTGCGTGTGTGGTGCTGTGTGCGTGCGTGCGTGTGTGTGTTGTGGTGGTGTGCGTGTCGAGTGCGTCGTGTGTGTGTGTGTGTGTGTGTGTGTGTGTGTGTGTGTGTGTGTGTGTATGTGTGTGTGTGTGTGCGTGCGAGTGTGTGTGTGTGTGTGTGTGTGTGTGTGTGTGTGTGTGTGTGTGTGTGTGTGTGTGACATGATGCACGTGATGCACGCTCTATCAACATGGCCAGCTGACGCACAGTGTCCCGGCCCATGGCCCCATCAGTGTCGTCAGCGGTTGTGCAGCGGTTCAGCTAATTAATGAAGACTAATCACTCTCATTTGGCGGGTGTTCGCGCGTGGGAAAGTTCGCTTCTGACCTTAGCTAGGTACCCAGGATCACGTGCTCTTAACTGCTGGTCGATGTGCCGCGCCGTCAGGGCCTGAGGCTGGTAGAAATAGCCCGCTGTGTGAACAGTACTAAACATCATTCTCTCCATGTCTAAGATGGTCTTTTCAGGTACCCTTAAAGAGCGGAGTTATGTTCAAGGTGTCGCTCTAACAGGAGTCAGGAGGTCAGAAGGCAGTGCCTGCGGGTCTTGACAGTAAGGAGTCTGGAAGTGTGAGTGATTCCCAGTCTGCTCCAATATCCAGTGGTTGAATGTAGGTAGAGTTGTCCCGCCTGTCCCCTGACCTTTCTTTGGACAGTCCTGTGAATGGCACGTGTCCTGTGTTCTGCGACAAATGAATCAAGGTCCTGGTCATGGCTGGATACCAAACGTCACATTCGCGTCAGATGTGCCGACGCTGCTCTAGACTGGTGGAGTACAATGGGACAGTTCGTGCCCCCCACCCCACCCCTCCCCCTTCCCATCCCCTGAGTCTTTCCACTGTTAGTTTACTGCTGCGGACATGTTTTCAGTTCAGAAGTTTATGTCATGAGTCAGTGCTCTATGCTCGGCCTTGGTGGTCAGCTGGGCGGCGATACGATGAAAGATGAGATCCATGTCAGTTTGGTAATGAATACAATCTTCAAGTAAAGATGAGATCCATGTCAGTTTGGTAATGAATATAATCTTCAAGTAAAGATGAGATCCATGTCAGTTTGGTAATAATACAATCTTCAAGTAAAGATGAGACCCATGTCAGTTTGGTAATGAATACAATCTTCAAGTAAAGATGAGATCCATCAACATTATTTTGGCTTGGATTCCTGGTCATGTTGGCATTGGAGGGAACGAAATGGTTGATCGTTTAGCCAAGAATGCCACAAGAGAGAAACTGTCCAACATATATATCCCCTGATCAGATCTGAAACCCAAAATTAACGATTATGTGAGAGACCTCTGGCAGGAGGATTGGAATACACAGACGGATAACAAACTCTTTCAGATCCGTCCAAACCTTAAGGAGTTCCTTCCATCTGCGTCTGGTGGTCGTAAAGAAGAAACAGTTCTGTGCCGGCTGCACACCGGCCATTCGTATTTTACCCATTTGTACCTTTTAAAGAGTGAAGAAGCTCCGTGGTGCATTCCATGTCATGTGCCACTCACAATGAAACATATTCTTTTAGAGTGTTGGGACTTGCACAATGTGAGACACAAACATTTTACGGCAGATTCCATGAAAACCTTGTTCAGAGATGTCTCCCCTGATACCATCTTTGAGTTCTTGAAAGAGATTAACATTTTTCATCAGATCTGAGTTTTTACAGTGGAAAGATTTTTAACAAACTTTCGGATGGTTTTTCGATGTATTTTAAAGAATTGTGTGAATGAATGACTTGTGAGTTGATTTTAACGTGGTGACAGCCCTGATGTGGCCCTTTGCGGTCGGCTGGGCTATAAGTAACATTATCTTATCTATTATCTTATGTCAGTTTGGTAATGAATATAATCTTCAAGTAAAGATGAGATCCATGTCAGTTTGGTAATGAATACAATCTTCAAGTAAAAGATGAGATCCATGTCAGTTTGGTAATGAATACAATCTTCAAGTAAAGTGAGATCCATGTCAGTTTGGTAATGAATATAATCTTCAAATAAAGTGAGATCCATGTCAGTTTGGTAATGAATATAATCTTCAAGTAAAGATGAGATCCATGTCAGTTTGGTAATGAATATCATCTATCTTCAAGTAAAGTGAGATCCATGTCAGTTTGGTAATGAATATAATCTTCAAATAAAGTGAGATCCATGTCAGTTTGGTAATGAATATAATCTTCAAGTAAAGATGAGATCCATGTCAGTTTGGTAATGAATATCATCTTCAAGTAAAGATGAGATCCATGTCAGTTTGGTAATGAGTATAATCTTCAAATAAAGTGAGATCCATGTCAGTTTGGTAATGAGTATAATCTTCAAGTAAAGATGAGATCCATGTCAGTTTGGTAATGCATATAATCTATCTTCAAGTAAAGTGAGATCTATGTCAGTTTGGTAATGAATATAATCTTCAAATAAAGATGAGATCCATGTCAGTTTGGTAATGAATATAATCTTCAAAAAGACGAGATCCATTGTCAGTTTGGTAATGAATATAATCTTCAAGTAAAGATGAGATCCATGTTAGTTTGGTAATGAATATAATCTTCAAGTAAAGATGAAATCCATGTTAGTTTGGTAATGAATATAATCTTCAAGTAGAGTAGATCCATGTTAGTTTGGTAATGAATATAATCTTCAAGTAGAGTGAGATCCATGTTAGTTTGGTAACGAATATAATCTTCAAGTAAAGCTGTGATCCATGGCAGTTTGGTAATTAATGAATATAATCTTCAAGTAGAGTGAGATCCGTGTCAGTTTGGTAATGAATTCAATCTTCAAGTAAAGTGAGATCCATGTCAGTTTGGTAATGAATATAATCTTCAAGTAAAGTGAGATCCATGTCAGTTTGGTAATTAATATAATCTTCAAGTAGAGTGAGATCCATGTCAGTTTGGTAATGAATATAATCTTCAAGTAAAGCTGTGATCTATGTCAGATTGATGATGAACAAGATTCCTCAATTAAAGTGATTAAAACTGAGATTCAATTCAGCTTAGTGATGAGCAAGATTTTCATTTACGATGGGATTCATGTCAGCCTGGTGATGAGCAAGATTTTCGGGAAATGATGTCAGTTTACATGATGTAAGGCTGATAATTCCATGACATTTGGGAACAGCCAGTGAGAGTAGGTAGGAGCAGTGAAAATCATTTGGGCAGCAAATACTTATGCAGTATGACTTCTTGTTTGTATGGCGTAACCTGGCGTACGGGTGTGTCCAAACCATTTTGGCTTGGCATCACATTATAGACAGCAGATGATAATATTGGCAGAATCATTTCCAAAATATATTTTCTGTGCACAGATAGTTTAAAATGAATTATTTAGTAGAACCTTGTGTAAGAGGATCAGAAGAGAAGAGGAGGGAAGAGGAGAAGGAGACGGGGAAGAGTGCGAGTGGACACACCATCTTCCACATCAACACCAGCTCGTTGGTTTCCTCTTTTATTTCAAATCATAGTTGAACCAACGGACCAGTTTGAACCGAACCAACCTCACCGACCTATTAGGACATAAACAATGATGATCATAAACATGAGGTATTATTAAGAATATATGTATGTAGGCCTACTGAAAAACATAATCATTTAACATGAGCAATAGTTTCATTCAGCAAAGATTCAAAGTAGGGAAGAAACCGAACATTAATAAGACACAAATTATTCAGCTTAAGCCACGACAAATTTCAAACGTTCATAATAAAATTGTGAAATCATCCATTAAAACAATAGGTCTCGGCTTCAAAGAATATCTGGGTATAGTCCCTGCAGCACACAGACATTATCAAAAGTAAGGTGCAAGGATTTACAACAAAAATGCACGAAAGGGCCTCCCGTTGCAAAAGACAGGGGGTTAAAACATGTCTTTGCAAACCAACAACACAATTATATCATAATCATAACATTAACAAAGGGGTTCCCCGTTGCCAGCGGCAGGAGTTATGAACAGTCAAAAGCATGGATAATAAATTTGTAGCGAATAACAGTGTTAGCAATGAGCATACATTAACACACAAGAAAGGGACTCCTCGCTGCGAACGTCAGGAGTTAAGAACAATGAAAGGAATTCATGAACATCCAATTTTCAATAGGGAGGCATCTCTCACTTGGCAGTTACACAAGTATATGAAAGATAGCAAGAAAACTGTTTGGAAACCACCAACATCTGCGTAGTGTCCATATATTTGATCAAATTCAGAAAAGACACACATCACACATCAACCAGCCAACTGATCTATTTTTCTTTCTCCGTATACACACCCACCTCAGGACAATGCGTGCTACACGCTACCGCTCCTCACGTTTCACCAGTTACACGCCGGCCCAATAAGGCGCGACTGTTGCTTTTCAGCCCTGCAATGGACCCACGGGTGTAAATATATCGAACAAAAAAACGCTCACTAGCTAGCCGATGCAACAAACAAATAAGCAAACTGACCAACTGATGGCTACTTGCGCACAAAATAGCCACATGAACGCACAAACAACCGAACAGCATCCAAATGATTATCTGCCTAATTACACAGCCAAATAAACACGCAACCATTTAGTCGCTCAAATAATATAACACTCGAACAAACAGGTAAAACACTCATTTGTAGATAGGAAGCAACCCAGACACACAGAGGAATCATCAAAAACTACCTTCACGGACAGTATAGGCCGCTGCGCGGTTTCGTCACTGTGACTTAACCCTATCCGTCTCGCCAGCCAACAAGGGCGACGTTCACAAATCAGTTTGTCTAGTGTTCTAACACATGGAACCAGCAGGGTGTGTGTTAAACTTTATCCACTGATCACAATAAAAGACAGCAGAGTCTGTAGTCTATGCTTTCCGGCATCGATTTGTTTGTTACTAACAATACAGTTTGTGATAATACTGAATTGGTGTTTTCAGTTTCAGTCGTATTAAACGCCAGCCCCTCCTCAGCTGCAGTAAAAAATACGGTGGAAATTTAGTATTTCACAATTCCAGTAAATAGGAAAATGGAGTTTGAACAATAAAATGTAAGAACATAGAACTTCTATCGTTTCACTAAGAGAGCACTCTGTCTGCCTTCACTTTAGGTAACACATAGCCAAACCATAGGCAAAAACATCAACATATCTTTACATTTACAAACACTTGAATAACGGAATCAGCGTCACAGCCTTCCTCACACTCTGGTCAGTGAAGAAATGGCCTTAGAGCCAGGACGCTGAGAGCATATAGGCCTCCCAGCCTCTTTCAATGAGATCTTTCCAGAAACTCCCTTTGTGGCCATCGCCACGCCTGAGTCACAGTGGAACCATTAGAAGCGTCTAATCCAAATGAGGTCAGATCCGGCTTGGCCGGGCTGCCATAATTGTCTCCAAGCCTAGAACTGACATTCTATCCCACACGGCCCAACAAACAACGGGGCCGACCGTCATGTCAGTGGCTGGAGCTGTTGGAGCGCAGGGGGACATCAAGGCCGACGCTTTACACCCTGTATCTAGGGCGAAATCCGCCATGCACCAACTCCGCCGCCAACGACTTTCACCTGCGGAACGTCTCTAAAGGCTCAAACCCTCATCAGCAAAGACAACACCAACTACGGCGACACAGTCTCCCAGGGCTGTAGTGAGCCTTCTAAACCAGTCTGCCCAGACCAGCCGTAGCCAAAATGTCTGCCGAGTGACCAGTCTCCAGACCTCTTAACTGGCAACCCAAACTACCAGCTAAGTTACCCCTCACTGCGATCCCATGCATTGAGTGATTTAGGTCAGTTCCCTCACTGATGGGTCCCCTATTGTGGGCATGTTCGATTTTCAAATAGGTTTCATCTCATGTTTGAGGGATTAACCCCTGCAAACTCTCTGCTCTCAAAAGTTGGGCATAGCAATGAATATGAACAGGTTTATGCAACGCGCTTTTATAATTTTTTTTTCATAGAAGTACACAGTAAAAGGTGGCAGAAGGATGATGGAATTTGCTATGCTTTACATGGAGGTACCACCAAGAGGATGAAGTTAACTTTGTTTTCTGCTGCCCAGTGCTTTAGAATCTTAAACTAGAAGACAGTTCTGCCAAGTATTATACCAGACCAGAATTGTTTGGAATAGAAAATGAAACTGTTATAAATGATTTTCCTCTGTGTGTCTATACAAATCAATAGAAAAAGTACTACAATATGATGCTATTGTAGTGAAGATTGTTTCCAGTTTGTAATCTCTCCTTCAAACGAGGCTGCAGTCTTTAAAATCAAAACAGAAGGTCGTTTCTCATTCAGACCTGATTTAGTATTGTTTTCAACGTGTAACACACACACACACACACACACACACACACACACACACACACACACACACACACACACACGCACACACACGCACACACACACACACACACACACACGCACACACACACACACACACACACACACATACACACACACACATTATGGAAAACCATACGAGAACTGCAAACACACGATCACGAAATTTAGGATCAAGAAAATTGTCTCAGCGCGAACAAATGGCTCAAACATCTTAAAACACTAATCGGAGAGCAAGAGAAGATTGCAGAAAAACGAAAACAAATAGCTGATGACATGTTAACAGCATTTAAGAGGTTAAATAATTGTCCTTCAGAGAATTCAGAGTTAGATTATGAAACATTCGAAACGGAGATAAGGAACGCGGTCAGAAATCTAAAAAAAGAAAAAGGAAAATCACCAGGTAAAGATGGAACCAGAAACGAAATGCTTAAAGCAGTGTTACTTGAAATTGCTCCTCTTTTGGAAGACGCGTTTAACTTAGTTTTAATATCATAAGAATACCCGGGCCTCTGGAAAACAGGAATCACAGTCCTAGTCTATAAGTCAAATGGCGAATCCAACCCCAACAATTATAGAGGCATATTTTTGAAGAGTTCACTTGGAAAAGTGTTTTGAAACAAAAAAAATGCAAGGATAATAAATTACCTTGAGGCAAACCACCTCTTGGCAAAGGAGCAAGCAGGGTTCAGAAAGGAATCACGGACCACCGATCAAATAGTCATATTGTCAAAACTAGTTGATAAGGTACTAAAAGACAGAACTAAAAGGCTTTACTGCTGTTTTGTTGACTTCAACAAAGCATTTGATAATATATGGCACAAAGCTCTACTGGTGAAAATGATGCAAGCGGGAATGACTGGTAAATGCTACCAAATAATACAGGATATGTACAACGGGGCTACGGTTTGTACAAGAAGCCAGTCTGGTCTCATTAAGGAAATTCAAATATAAAAAGGTGTCCTTCAAGGTAACACCCTTACAGCAACCTTATTTAACATATTTTTAAACGACATTGTCGAATATCTCAGAGACCATGATTCACCAAGAATGTCCAATCTAGAACAAGTCAAAATTCCATGTCTTTTATAGGCAGACAATTTAGCTATCCTCTCGACTTCAAAACAGGGACTTCAGCGTAAATTAAACCAGTTAACTGTTTAGACTGGGAATTAAAATCAACACAGAGAAAACAAAGGTCATTGTATTTGTCAAGGGAGCGAAACCTCTCACAAAGGGCCATAAGCGCATTAGACAGCAAGAATGCCGCGCGTAGTGAAGAGATAGGTAATCGACCAATTAGCAGTACGCTCGAACTATGCCAAGGAGGTTGAAGTGGTCAGGTGATAGATGGCACCTAATGTAGTGAGGACCCACCCGAGTTCGAACCTTCCCGATAGCGAAAGGGGGATGGGGGTGGGGGTGTGGGGAGTGGAGGTGGGGGTGGGGGTGGGGTGGGGGGAATTTATCCACTAGGGTGGGGGGTGGGGGTGGGGGTGGGGATTTATCCACTAGGACCTCGGAGCATCGAGTGGGCGCTAAAGACGCAGTCAGCTGAAGTTGCTGTGCTAACAGTCCTTGAAGAACAGGAGTCTTGGGCTTGTTCAGATGGTAATGCTGTGGGGCAGTGTTGATGCTTTGTCAGGCTGGTTGAATGCGTGTGGACGTCATTGTCGTAGCTTCTATAGGATAATTACCGTGAAAGAGGCTCCTGAAGTCGGTGGGATTTTTTTTTTTTTATGTCCGTTTGGTGTGAAGTGGTTGTTTGCTAAGCAGTTTGGTAGGGATGTGTGTAAATGCTGATGTGGGGAAGAATGACGCTAGGGGGGAATTCAGTGTACGTGATAGAGGTGCAGCATGGACAAAGGCATGACCCAAAGGGAGATACTTTGTGTCCATCCCTATGTAAACTGGGTGTAGAGCAGAAGAAGGAATGAGAGGAGAACACCACGATAGAGAGAGAGAGAGAGAGAGAGAGAGAGAGAGAGAGAGAGAGAGAGAGAGAGAGAGAGCAGGACAGAGTAGGATTGGAAGAAACGTGGTCTGGGCGAGAGAAGTGACAGCAAGGTCTTAGGGTAAAAGACAAGCTGAGAAAGAAAGACTGAGTTCGAAACCCAGAGGTGGGTGAAAGAGACAAAGAAGAAGATTTCAACATCGAGCTCCCAGAGACGACCACAGAGACCAAGTCCTGGAACCTGGTGCCAGTCAACCAAGGGCGTCACCATCACCCAGTGCTGAAGAAAACTTGAAGTGACTTGTTCGAGAACTGTGGTGTGGTGTGCAAGTGTGTGTGTATGTGGAAACCTGGCCAGGTAAGAACCCTTTTTGAGTTTCAAACCCGGAATTAGGAAGTATTATCTTTTATGCTTTGATTATTCCATTTTGTGTAATTGGATTTTTCCTGTGTAAATACGAGTAGAATGGAAACTGTATTTCTTGTTCTGAGTCGTGTTAGGAGAGAAGCGAATGCGTGACATCCCATCCCCAGAGAGAAGTGAATGGTTGATGGGTGCATGAGTGCGCATATGCGTGTATGAGTGCAGAGATAACCTTGGTTTGTCAAGCCTGACCAATATATCAACTTGGTTCACGTAAGCAATAACATCACGATTTCCCCGTCCTGGGCGGTATTCACCAAATCAGATCGTAAGGTACCACTATTCTTCAACGGCGGTGAAAACATCATTGAAGCAGTAGACTAATATAAATATCTTGGAGTCATCTTCCATAATAACGGACATTTTACAGAAGCCCAAGAACACTTGACAATAAAACTGCACATATCTTGAAGAGAACGTTTTATGGTCAAAATGTAAATATGACAACAGCTACATCCCTATTTGATTCTGTAGTCTCTCCCACCTTCACATATGGGTCGGAGGTGTGGTTCGCATCCTCTTACCAATACAATGATGAAAATATGTCAAGAACAGAAAATGCAGCATCTGGTCAAACCTTATCTTGCGAACAAATTCCCACATGAAACTGCACATATTAAATGCTGCAGGCAATTTCAAAGGGTCCATTAAAAAGCTATGACCTGACCAGTTCTGGGAGCACTGGGGAGATTCCCGATTACTTTTAAAGTGATAATCCAGATTATTGCCACCTGGATACTCATGTTTGTTAGACTCAGTCCAAGACTCTTATCAACTACAGATTTATCAGTCAATGACCTCTCTGGTCACCGAAGAAAACAAATGGACTAAGTTTATACGACAAACCTTGTCAACGACTGGATTACAGCACGTCTGGGAAAATCAGGGTACATTTAGTGACTCGACTGAACGCAAAGCTGGAAACGTTTTATGTTGACTTCTGGTGGTAACAAAAGAATGAAAACACATCCAAGCTAAAATTTTATGCCACAGTTGCTATTGAATACAAACAGGCGGCTTCTTTGGAGCAACTCATTGATACAGATTGCAGACAAGCACTAACTAGATTACGAATAAGCGCCCATGACCTCCAAATTGAGTGGGGCCGTTATACACACACTGTCAGAGAAGACAGATTACGCACGACATGTCACGTTGCTGAGGACAAACCACATTTTTTTTGATGACTGTAAATTATTTGACCAGCAACGTTATGACCTGATGATGAGAATCACAAAAACCGATTTTCCAGTACAGACTAAACTGAAAAAATCCTCGGAGCTCATGCTGTTGGACTGCTTCCAACCCATACTTGCCCAGTATATCCTGTTGTGTTTTTTCTCTTCGGAGACAGAAAATGTAATCAGACCCTGATACACACTTTGTTTTTTCTTTCTGCTACTAATGTTATGTTGCAAGATGTGACGACGTCAGACTTTGTTTAGAATGTCTTAACCTGATCATCTGTACCCCACAAAACCTTCGGTGTTCATAATTATTATGGCAATGAAATATGTTCTTGTTCTTGTTCTTGTTCTTACACACACACACACACACACACACACACACACACACACACACACACTGTAATGCTAAAACCATCAGTTTACCAACAACACTGAGAAATATCAAGAGCAAGTTCCACCTCAAGAAAAAATATGAAAGCTCATCTAGCCAGCAAAACCGACTATGCGGTCTAAAGCCTATTATCATTGATACTTCGGTCTAATATTCTTCTTTACTTATTTGTTATTTGTTCATATGTTTTCATTCATGCATTGCTTCATTTCAGTTTACTTATCACCTTATATTGCTTTATTTGTTTATTGATTTCAGCCATGTTATGAGGAATTATGCTGTACTAGATATAATTATATCTATATCTATCTATCTATTATATATATTATATATATATATATATAATATATATACACACACACACACACACACACACACACAATCAGCCGTGTCTCCCTGATGAGTCCGATCCAGCGGACGAAAGGCCTAGGAGCAGGCAATACAAATAGATCTGCCTTCGAAGGGGGGTACGATGGTTCCCTCAGGCAGCTAGTGAAGGGTTTCTCATATTATAATATATTCCCCTCATCTTCAATTTTTTTTTTTTTTAATTCAAATCTTTGCCAAGTCATTACTCTAATGACTGAAGAATTGTTAGCCGGCACTTGTTTTCTCCCACTACTTAATTGTTCAGCATTATATATATATATATATATATATATATATATATATATATATATATATATGATACGTGCAGAGGCCTATGTGTTGGCATACAATGTACTGCTACATACACAAGAGTGAGTGATAGTACTGAAAGGGTGAAAAAAAAAATTGAAACCATACACACACAGTAATTCCGAAAACTATAGGTTACGCAACATGGTGGGCAGGGGAGGGAAGTGGTGGGAGAACAAAGATTTTGGAGGCAAAATGATGTGCAACTGACAAAAGCTCTCTCTCTCCCTCCCACTCCCCCCCTCTCTCTCTCTCTCTCTCTCTTCTTCTTCTTCTTCTACGTCTTCTTCAGCGAAAGGGGAAGCAGAAAAGAAGAAGGGAGGGGGGGGGGGGAGGGGGTTTAGGCGGAAGAGGAGCGGGGAAAGCAGAGAGGGAGGAACAGACGGACAGACTGACAGAGACAGCTGAAAGACTACAGCCGACTGCACGGCCAATCCGGCCCCCACCTACCGTCAACTCCTCGCGCTGCCGTGTGCTCTTCCCCGTCCTTCTGTCTCCCACACAACAGTAGCGCACAACAGGGAAGGCGGACAGGGGGCGTGTTCATGGCGCCGCAAGCCCCGCCCCTAACGCCTGACCTATTGCCTGCCGCACATGTCAAGCCTCCTGGCGGGCGTCGCCGCCACTCACAGTCAACGGTCGTCTGCTTCTAGTAGTTCTAATTATTCACTCAGCGTGTGTTGTACATAACTGTCGGCTGGTCGACAGGTGTGACAACCCGTTATTGTTTCAAGACTTTACCACGAATGGGTTGGTAATGTACGTTTTAGTCCCGGGGAACCAACAGATGACCTGCCCACAGCGGAGTCCGACTGGATAATGGTTTGATTCTGGTTGGTGTTGTCCCTCCCTTTGGGCATTAGCGGCTAGTGCCCGGTCCTGCAATTCGTGTCGGTTTTTATCTTATTTCAGCAGTGACTGAACGCGCGCCGTTGGAGATTTTATTAGCAGTCCGAGGTCATCTTCGCAGACAAACTCCACGTTCACACTGGTTTGGAGACGGCAGCGGAAGGTGACAAGAGGTAAGTCAGGGCGGAAGCTGCAACACACGTTGTCGGTCAGTGGGGTTTCATTGCCATTGACGCCGGTCATAAAGCCACGGCGCCGTGTTTAACGCCGTGAAGGGTTCTGCCTGCCGGCGTGATGTTTATGAATGCATCAAAGTCTCGTCTGTTTCTCACGTCTGTAAAAAAAAAAAAAAAGGGAAATGTTCCATCGGGCAATGCTCCAGCACTGACTTGGGCATTTTCAGTGAAGCTGCTGTCTTAATGCAGGCTGTAGAAAAGGATGCTCTTTCCCTGTCTCTCTCTCCCCCTATCTTTATATATATATATATATATATATATATATATATATATATTGTGTGTGTGTGTGTGTGTGTGTGTGTGTTTTACAGTCAGTACGTAGATCAGCCATGTGCAAAATCTTGTTTCTTAAGTCCAGCACCACTTTCCAACCTCTTCTTTACTCATTGAGACTGATTTCTTCGCTCATTGACACTGATTTCTTCACTCATTGATACTGATTTCTTCACTAATTGATACTGATTTCTTCACTCATTGACACTGCTTTCTCTCAGAAGTTTAAAGGCAGTGCCCTGTGATTTCGTGGATGAGCAGATCCGGTGTGTGGACTGCTCCGGGCAGTGACATCTCCCGGTCTGAAATGGAACTGAAACCCCCCACACATCACACACACAACTCCTGGCGCCTTCACCCCCCCCCCCCCCTCCTCTTCTCTCTGTCTCTCTCTCTGTCTTTGTCTCTGTCTGTCTGTCTGTCTTTCTGTCTCTGTGTGTCAGTCCGTCCTGATCTCTTCCAAGTACAAATTGATTCTCGGCCATCCTTAAGTTATACGTTAGTGATTTCTACTTTTCGTTAGTTTCGTCACTTGTTGTTTTCCACGGTATGTCATTCTCTTTGACTCCGCATTTCATACTGTTAGCGTTTTTTACTGTTGTCCGCTGTTCACTGCTTTCTTCTGCTTTTGTGGATCACTCGCCTGTCTTTGTCATAAAAAGTCTTTAACCCCCCCCCCCCCCCCCCCCCCCCCGTTCCATTTTTTAAAAACTCATCTGATGACTATAGGAGCTAGTAAGATTGTAAATCGATGGTTCACAGTTTGTCCTTCCGGTCTTTTTGTGTACTTTTCGTGACACTCAATTTTATTATCATTACTATTAGGCCTATTATTTGGTGGTATCATCATCATCATCATCATCATCATCATCATCATTTTGCTGTTTGTAATACCCAGTGGAAGACGTCCGCGGACTGGTTAGATGCACCTGCCGTTGATTGTCATTAGTTTAGTTATGTTATGAATTAATGCTGATCTTTCATAGACAGCTGAGCTGAGAGTGTTTTCTGTGCTCAGTAGACGATTGGTTGTTCTCCGAGTTAGGACAGCCCGGAAAGGGTCCCTGGTGGTCGGCTGTCCGATCATCATCCTGAACAAACTGACCACACATTCACTGAGTGTCGGCTGTCCGATCATCATCCTGAACAAACTAACCACACATTCACTGAGTGTCGGCTGTCCGATCATCATCCTGAACAAACTGACCACACATTCACTGAGTGTCGGCTGTCCGATCATCATCCTGAACAAACTGACCACACATTCACGTAGTGTCGGCTGTCCGATCATCAACCTGAACAAACTGACCACACATTCACTTAGCGTCGGCAGTCCTATCATTAACCTGAACAAACTGACCACACATTCACTGAGTGTCGGCTGTCCTATCATTAACCTGAACAAACTGACCACACATTCACTGTCTTGTGGTTTCATGTTGGATCAGTTAGAACAGAGTGTGTTTAAACCATGTTTCTTGCCTGGTTCCACATGTCTCGGTTATCAAGATAATTACTGGTAGCCTGTTTGCACAGGACAGCAAAGATGATAAATCTGAAACATGGCGGCTGTCGGTCAACTCTGAGGATAAGAAATGGGAAGAAAGTTAGTAATGTAGTGTTGTGTGTCTCACGTCCCATTGATCACAATGTGAAGATCTCGGTCAGCATGGTCAAACGGACCCTGGGCATTTTGTCACGCTGTGGCTGCCGTTACTTTCTCCGGGGATGCTTATCCCGTTCACCGTAGTACCTTCCAAAGGTGGGGACAGCCAGCATCAATATGACCTGCTCAGCAAGTGTTAACAGGGTATACCGTATCCTGATACGCTACCCCGAAATAATCCCCCCCTCCGCCTCCCCCTCTCCCACTCACCCCTCCAGATGCTTCTGTCGGTGGTGTCAACGACCATCGAAGCTGACCAAGATAGAGTGGTCATCTCAATTAGCTTCAACGTTATCATCGTCGGCCAGCTCCCATGTTTAGCAATACAGACATTTGGTATGCCTGTTATTTCCCGTCAGTGTCTTTCTAGGCTTAGTTTAGTTTGTCTGTTTCCCTCTCTTTTTCTTCAAGTTGGTGTCACATTGGATACTTCTGTCTTTTTCCCTCTCTTTTTCCTTGGTGTCACATTGGATACTTCTGTCTTTTTCCCTCTCTTTTTCCTTGGTGTCACATTGGATACTTCTGTCTTTTTCCCTCTCTTTTTCCTTGGTGTCACATTGGATACTTCTGTCTTTTTCCCTCTCTTTTTCCTTGGTGTCACATTGGATACTTCTGTCTTTTTCCCTCTCTTTTTCCTTGGTGTCACATTGGATACTTCTGTCTTTTTCCCTCTCTTTTTCTTCAAGTTGGTGTCACATTGGATACTTCTGTCTTTTTCCCTCTCTTTTTCCTTGGTGTCACATTGGATACTTCTGTCTTTTTCCCTCTCTTTTTCCTTGGTGTCACATTGGATACTTCTGTCTTTCTTGTAAAGATTATGGCATGACCTGTGTGGCAGACGATGAACTAAAAACCCTTGCTTTTGCCTTTGGCATTTTTGTACAGACATAATACAATGGTGATGATGATGATAATAATTAATGATAATGAAGATAATAATGTATAATACTTATATAGCGCATTTCTTGTTACACAACTCAATGCGCTTACATCCACCATTTGCACTTATTCATCAACACTCGTTTACACAACGGGCTGCCTACCTGGGTAGTGCCGACTGAAGAGCTGCCAGCTGGCGCTTCATTCAGTCGTTTCCCGTGTCATCCAGTCAATATCGTTCACTCAGTTTCTTTACTTCCTTCATTCTTTTTTTCCATTTCTTACGCAGGGTGCATGCTGTGTGTAACGTGTCATCCATACCAACGGCCAAACTGGCCTACTCTTCCGAAAGTTGGTGATGGGATTTTACGTGTGTGCAAGATATTATGCGTGCGTTCACACACGGAACCTCGGTTTATAGTCTCATTCGAAGGACTGTATGGGAAATGGAGTCAGAACTAATGTTAACTCCGAGGGAAAAATCCCCTGTACCGAAACGCCCCGGCAGAGATTCGAACCGCAACCCGTGATCACCAAGATTACGAGTCAGGCGCTCTACCAACTGAGCTATTCCGCTCCATGAGATGATGATGATGATGATGATGATGATGACCCGGTAATGTTGGATGACAATTGGAGAATATATTTTGATAGACGAGAAAATCTTGTGAAGACAGTGTAACATTCTTCTCTCCCGACTCCCTATCCCTTCTCCCAAGGAGGCCCTTACTCTCCGTCACCTCCCGCCCCCTGTTGATGCTGGGCCTTTTTTGCTTTTCTTTATCTCCAGACGGATGGCCGATGGTAATTCGCGTTGTTCTGTCTGAACGGCCAGGATCTCTCTCTCTCTCTCTCTCTCTCTCTCTCTCTCTCTCTCTCTCTCTCTCTCTCTCTCTCTCACACACACACACACACAATGAAGAAGGAGCAGGCATTGTAGCAACTGAAACTGGAATGGTATTTAGTTCATGAATAAATCTTGTGGCTTTTTATTGTTTTGTTCTAAATGAAATCTACTTAAGAAAGAAAGAAAGAGAGACGGACTAAACAGAAGTGAAAACAAAATCAAAACATTAAGACAGTGACTGTTAAGATAATTATTTACAAAGGTTCAATTTCATGGAATATTAAAACATTCTAATGACAGGTACCTTAATAATTCGCGCGCGCGTGGGTACTTGTGTGTGTGTGTGTGTGTGTGTGTGTGTGTGTGTGTGTGTGTACGTGTGTGTGTGTGTGTGTGTGTGTCTATATATGTGTGTGTGTGTATGCATATGTGCGTGCGTGCGCGCATGTGTGTGTATGTGTGTGTGTGTGTGTGTGTGTGTGTGTGTGTGTGTGTGTGTGCCGCTAAAAGTGTACTCTGACATAAGTCCCTTAGTCCGAACGAGAAAGCAGTCCCCGTGGCGGAAAGGAATGTAGTGTTGACTGATGAATGGACTCGGAGGACGGCTCCACAAGGTGGTCCAACTTGGCTGAGGTCTGCCTTCTCCCCGGCCTTCCTTACCGTCTCCGTCTCCTCCTTCTTCATCTCCTTCTCCCCTGTGTCCTTCTTCTCCGTCTCCCTCTCCGTCTCCTCCTTCTCCTTCCGTTCCGTCTCTGTCTTCTCCTTCTTCATCTCCTTCTCCCCTGTTTCCTTCTTCTCCGTCTCCCTCTCCGTCTCCTCCTTCTCCGAATCCGTTCCCCGGTCCGTCTCTGTCTTCTCCGTCACCTCCTTCTCCTCCTTCTTCTCAGTCTCCTTATCTCGTTCCTCCTCTCCTTCTTCTTTGTCTCCTTCTCTGTCTTCTTCTTCTCTGTCTCTTCCTCCTCCTCCTCGTCCCCCCCCCCCCCCCCCGCCTCACCTTCTCTTTCTCCTCTTCCGCCTCTAACTTCTTCTCCTCCTCCTCCGACTCTTTCTTCTCCTTCTTCTTCTCCCCCTCCTCCTCCTTCTCCTCCTCATTGTTATTGTTATTATTATTCGCCTCTACACTTCTACTTCTTCTTCTGATCATTATCATGATTGTGTTCATTAGTTTTCATGATAAATTCTGAATAGCTTCTTTTGGACAGATTGTAAATGATAAGTGCTACATTTTATTGGAAAAAAAGCTATGAAAAGAATAAATAAATGAATAGATGTCTAAATGAGACGGTGATAACTATTTGTTATTATCATTCTTTACATGCAATATCAAACGCCGCTTTGGGTTTAGGATTATATTTCCAGACATCTTAATTTCTTTGAACTCGAGAGAAATTTCAGGATGAATCGACTGAATTTATTTCTCGTTTGTGAAGAAAGCGATTCTTCATTTCACTGGATTTGATGAGAATGACGACTTGCGTTTGAACAGGAATGAGGTTCCTGACATGAACTGACGGTTTGCGCTTTAACGTTGGTTTTTAAAACTTCAAAACATGAACACTTTCTCGTCTTCAGACCGATGTGTGTGAGTGGAGAGGATGGGGGAGAGGGGGTACGGGGGAGGGGAGGGGGGGGAGGATGGGGGAGAGGGGGTACCGGGGAGGGGAGGGGGGGAGGGGGCGGCGGGGTCATTCTGAAATGACCTTCGCTTTCTACAGGACTATAAACAACATGAAATCAAGCTTGTGTGTGTGTGTGTGTGTGTGTGTGTGTGTGTGTGTGTGTGTGAAGAGAGAGAGAGAGAGAGAGAGAGAGAGAGAGAGAGAGAGGAAATCAGCCTACTTCGTGACTCCAGCTTCTTTCCGTTGCTAATCCATTTTAATCTTCAAAGCTGAATGTTGGGCTAAATGTCACACTACACCATGCAATGTTAAACTAAACGCTATCCTGCGTTATGCACTGTGCAACGTTATACTGGAAAACAAAACAATGCGTTGCACTGTATCAACATCACACTGTAATATACTGCATTTGACTGCGGTATAATGTTTCAACATTTTGTTGCTTTACACCTCCCTACAAATGCAAGATAACAGCTTACCCAGAGAACAGCTTGAAACTCCATGTTGGGGTACAGTCCAACAGAATACAGCACGACGTAATACAATACAAAATTATATTATTATTATATTGGGTATTTATATAGCGCCTATCGTCGGTCACAGATCAAGCTCTAAGCGCTTTACAATAAACACACTACCTCACTCACTGAACGGGCTGCCTACCCAGGTAGAGCCGGCCGAAGAGCAGCCTACTGGCGTTCATGCAGTCGTTTCCCGTACCATTCAAATATCAGTCACTCATGTTTCATTTATCTCATTTATTCCTCCAGTTTCTCACATAGGATGTATGCAATGTGTATACGTGTCCTCCATTTCCACCGGTACACGATGGCACACGATAACAGTAAGTGACACTTTTTGTGGCTTGGTAAGAAATACCAGGCGGCTATCTTCAGTCTACATCAATTTTGCCAGGGCAGCGGGGAACCCCCCTGCTCTTTTCGATTTTCAACTGCCGTGGGTTCTTTAACGTGTGCAGGGGGCCAGGAAGGCACACGGATCCGACTCGCTTATAGTCCCCATCCGATGGACTTGACGATCAGTTCGATTTGTCATTCAAACTGGGAAAGAAAGGGCGAGAAAGGCAGGGCTCGAACCCACGCACTTCTCACACGTTGGATTGGCAGCGAACGTCTTAACCACTCTGCCACTTTTCTTCCTTAATACAATACAATACAATACGACTGTGCAATAATGCAATCTTGTGCAATGCAAGCAGTCCCGCAATACAGTGCCGCACGACACGACACGGACACGACACGACACGACCACGACACAGCACAGCACAGCACAGCACAGCACAGCACAGCACAGCACAGCACAGCACAACGTACTACAAAGCAACGCAGTTGAAGGACCGCAACAGCACTTCAAAGTGTTGAATTCCAGTGCTGGTGTTCATCTTCCCGCCGAGAACCAGTCCCAGCGGCCGATTGCGAGTTCGCCTCCACTCAAAAGCCACTGAAGAGTTTTGACTCTGTGTTGTGGTCCGTCTGCCATCATTCCCACACAGCCTGTTCAGTGTATAACATGTGTTGTGGTCCGCCTGCCAATCATTCACACAGAGCCTGTTCAGTGTGAAACATGTGTTGTGGTCCGTCTGCCATCATTCCCACACAGCCTGTTCAGTGTATAACATGTGTTGTGGTCCGCCTGCCAATCATTCACACAGAGCCTGTTCAGTGTAAAACATGTGGTCCGTCTGCCATCATTCCCACACAGCCTGTTCAGTGTATAACATATGTTGTGGTCCGCCTGCCAATCATTCACACACAGCCTGTTCAGAGTAAAATAATTATGTGCTGTGGTCCGGTCTTGGAGACCAGGCAGAGTGTTGGTGAGTACAATGACCGAAGAGTCGGCGATCAGACCTCCCCATCAGACCTCCCCATCAGAACTCCCCATCAGACCTCCCCATCAGACCTCCCCATCAGAACTCCCCATCAGAACTCCCCATCAGAACTCCCCATCAGACCTCCCCATCAGAACTCCCCATCAGACCTCCCCATCAGAACTCCCCATCAGACCTCCCCATCAGACCTCCCCATCAGAACTCCCCATCAGAACTCCCCATCAGACCTCCCCATCAGACCTCCCCATCAGACCTCCCCATCAGACCTCCCCGGACCCCGACACACCTGTGCTGGACAGGCCCACTTGGAAATATCGCTGTCCATATGGAAATGTTGAATTACTGTACACCGTCCACACGTTTTTTTTATACTGTACACCGTCCACACGTTTTATATACTGCATTTTGAATATGCTTGAACACGCTATCAAAAATCAGTGATACCCAAATCTCTGTCATTTTCACATTCTTTAGGCTAGGGTAAACTTTACATTATCTGTGATTTTGCATTAATTGTCATAGTGATGTTCAGGATTTTTGCATGTACCCATTCTGCTGTCTGGCAAATCATTGATGCAGTGAAAAGTACTGGTCTCAGTGGGCTACCTTGGTGGTTACTGTGTAAAATGTCTGCACATCTGGACCAGAAGGTCCGGGCCATTCTCACACTCCGAGAACCGTGTCAGCGGTGGGTGTCAGCTGACGGTAACGTATCGGACTGGGTCTGGAACTGTGATAGCTTGGATAAGTTGGGACAGAGGACATTGTCGGCCGCCGGTAGAGCAGATGTAGTGGAAGTCATACCGGCACGCCGGAAAAATACGCACTTTGTCAAGCAAAATGCTCCCGAGTTTTCCCCGTTACCTCGAGAGAGTAACTCTTGAGTTTATAAAAGACTTCACGCACATTGACAGTGTCCGTGTTAATAGTCCACCCCCCCCCCCTCCACCCCTGCCCCTCCATCTTCTTCCTCCCACCTTACCTCTCACCCCCCCCTCCCCCCTTTAAAAAAAAATGTATTTGTGGTTTCATCATGAGGATTATGTGTATTGGTCAGGTTGACGCACCTGCACCCCAATTTCTCTTCTACACACACACGCACGCACGCACGCACGCACGCACGCACACACACACACACACACACACACACACACACACACACACACACACACACACACACACACACCGGAGAGAGAGAGAGAGAGAGAGAGAGAGAGAGAGAGAGAGAGAGAGAGAGTCCAATTCACACACAGTAACAGATCTACGAGACAACGCTGTCGCGGTGACAAACATGTACCTTGTATTTAGTGTACAGACCTTGCGCTACGTGCCTGACTTCTTTATTCGTTCTCTGTTGTGTAACTTTGTGTGTGTAATCTTTCCGCTCTGGACACAGGCGCTTCGTAGCTATGTAGGCTATGTGTAATTACGTGCACATGGACATGTGCGTGTTTGTTTCTTTTGTATATTTGTCATTTTTACAGAATATTACGGCTGAGAAGCCAGAATAGTCTGTGTATTTGTAGCTTTTTTCCGGAAAAATGCTAGGCACTAGTTCACGCATGCACACACACACACACACACACACACACACACACACACACACACACACACACACACATAAATATACACACAAGACGAACCCCGACACGCACGCACGCACGTACAAACGCACACACACACACACACACACACACACACACACACACACACACACACACACACACACACACACAATCTTATTTAACATTTTAATCACTCACTCAGATTTTATTTAGTATCACACACACACACACACACACACACGCGCGCGCGCGCGCGCGCGCGCGCGCGCGCGCGCGATCTTATTTAACATTTCAATCACTCACACTTATTTTATTTAGTATTTTGATGACAAAGATACCGAAAGTTAATCCAAAGACAGACAGCACATTTTGCTTTTGATGTATGTTTATGGATGAAAGTAACCATGAAACGAACAACCCCTTCAAGTCGATAAATTACATCAAAGTGTATACCAACATGAACTTAATAAAAATCAGAATATTCTTTTACAAGAAAACAGGCTTTCATTTTCATAAGAAAAAAGAAATAATGCTTTTTAATTCTAGGTATGACCTAGAGAAAGTACCTTCATTTTTTGTAGACGGCATTGAAATAAAGAGCATTAACACCATCCAATCTCTAGGTGCGGACTTCACTTCTAAACTGTCGTAGAGCTAGCATATTGATCACATTTTCAGTAAAGCAAGGAAAGTGGTAAACTTTCTTCCAATAATAAAGCAAGCAGCCGTGGGGACACGATACACTGAAATCAACGTTTTCATCAACGGCTCTTGTCCGCTGTAGGCTAACCTATGTTTGAGCATTATTCTTTAGCGCACCACAATATCTGTTGCACAAATTGCAGAGTACTGATTGCAAACCTTGCAACTATATTCGATTTAGTGCT
>CM065745.1:34206099-34226099 GCA_033310375.1 Conus canariensis
CATGTTCACAATATGGAAGAACGTGAAAAAAAAATTATGAGGACAATCAATTAGCAGATGAATGCTGAAATTTAAATTCAGAACTCCAAGGTTTTCCTTAAAGAGGAAGTAACCCAGTACAAGAAAGCACACCTGACCTTTGTTGTATTGAAAAAAAAAAAAACTTGTTCTGAAATTTCTATTTCAGTTTTAACTCTAAAAATGACCCCAGGCGGAAAAACAAACAAACAAACACATTGTAGAAAGGTTGATAAAGAAAAGCAAAACCGTTAAAGAGCAACAGATGTCTTACAGAATATCCTACACGATGCGCTAACATCAGCTGAAGGGTAGACCAGCTGGAAACAGGTTAAGCCGTATCCTACACGATGTGCTAACATCAGTTGAAGGGTAGACCAGCTGGAAACAGGTTAAGCCGTATCCTACACGATGTGCTAACATCAGTTGAAGGGTAGACCAGCTGGAAACAGGTTAAGCCGTATCCTACACGATGTGCTAACATCAGCTGAAGGGTAGACCAGCTGGAAACGGGCGAAGTCGGGTCAGTCTGATCAGTGGGATGGCAGCTTCCACCTGAGCCGAGTTTCAAAGGCGCCAGAACTTGCGGAGAGGGCTTTGAGAGGCGGTCGTAGGAAAGGAACGGGCGAGACAAACATTCAAAGGAACGATCTGTCTCTTCCTGCTGTTGAAGGGCCGGCGTTTTGATCGTTTAATGTACTGGTCAGAGAATGTTACTACTGTAGTGCACCAATAAACACGACGTAACGACTGTCGGCAATTTTCCCTCGCATGCAAGCGAGCCCTAAGACAGTCCAGCGAACTCTCGCCTTTTCCTAAGCCCGCTCGCCGCTAAGAATAAAAGGAAAAGATGCTCCCAGGATTCACCGAAAGGGGGAGAGAATGATGAATCCATCGGTGCTCAACCAATCATGACTGCAAATCCCAAACGGACTATGAACATGGACCAAATGGAATATCCATGTGTCTGTGGAAAGCGTTTCGCTACCACCCGTGGCATGAAGATCCACAGAACAAAGATGGGATGTGTGAAGACTCATCTGAATGAGCAGCAGCGCACTGCATCAGCAGATAAGACGTCGGAAGACCAAGGCCAGGATTTAAACCACAGTGCCAAGGACATCCACGCTGTTGGTTCGGATGAGGAATTTTCACAGGCCCTCGATGCCAGGCGCCTGAAACTCAACCTGCCACGAGCAAACGAAACTGAAGATTGGGAGAAACTGGATGCAAAAATCGTCCAAAGACTCGATGCACTGATAGGGAAAAGCACCCTGGAACACAAACTAGCCACATATGGGGACATTGTGTATGCCACATGTAGAGACGCCTATGGAGCAAAACTACCCAAAGAGAAAACACCTCCAAAGAAATCCAGACGCCAAGAAAAGATGGACAAGATCAGGGTCCAAAAGAAAAACCTCAAGATGCAAATGAAGACCGCACTGCCAGCTGAAAAAACAAGGCTTGGAAAAACTAAGGAAAAAACCAGAGCCCTGAAAGCAATGGCAGAAGCGGCAGAGAGGTGTTCAAGCTGGATCTGGTCAAGGAGGAACAAAAGTGAACTTCATAAGGCTTAAATTTCCTACAAATATCAGGTGTCCCTGTGGCTCAGTGGTTAAAGCGCGAGTCATTAAGTGGAAAATGAGCATGTCCAGAGGGTCATGGGTTCGAATCCCAGCCATGGCTCGTCCCAAGATGGGGAAAAAAAAAAAAAAAAAAAAAAAAAAAAGGGGCAGCAGAGGGACATCCGGAGTCATGAACCTGGTGTGGCCCAACCCCCCTAGAGTGTCAGGAGATAAGGGCCGAAACACTTGCTTGAAGGGGGCTTCTCTTCTGAGGACTCTCTGCTGCCACGCTCTCCACGAGTTTCTTTCTACTGATGCATGGGTAAACCATTGACTTCCGGGAATAGGCCGGAGGACGTCCGGGAAAGACCGGAGGACACTGGGAAAGACCAGAACCAAGGGCTCTGTGGGCTGGCTCCCCACTTTGCCTTAAAACATGTGGCTACTAAGAATAAAAGGAAAAGATGCTCCCAGGATTCACCGAAAGGGGGAGAGAATGATGAATCCATCGGTGCTCAACCAATCATGACTGCAAATCCCAAACGGACTATGAACATGGACCAAATGGAATATCCATGTGTCTGTGGAAAGCGTTTCGCTACCACCCGTGGCATGAAGATCCACAGAACAAAGATGGGATGTGTGAAGACTCATCTGAATGAGCAGCAGCGCACTGCATCAGCAGATAAGACGTCGGAAGACCAAGGCCAGGATTTAAACCACAGTGCCAAGGACATCCACGCTGTTGGTTCGGATGAGGAATTTTCACAGGCCCTCGATGCCAGGCGCCTGAAACTCAACCTGCCACGAGCAAACGAAACTGAAGATTGGGAGAAACTGGATGCAAAAATCGTCCAAAGACTCGATGCACTGATAGGGAAAAGCACCCTGGAACACAAACTAGCCACATATGGGGACATTGTGTATGCCACATGTAGAGACGCCTATGGAGCAAAACTACCCAAAGAGAAAACACCTCCAAAGAAATCCAGACGCCAAGAAAAGATGGACAAGATCAGGGTCCAAAAGAAAAACCTCAAGATGCAAATGAAGACCGCACTGCCAGCTGAAAAACAAGGCTTGGAAAAACTAAGGAAAAAACCAGAGCCCTGAAAGCAATGGCAGAAGCGGCAGAGAGGTGTTCAAGCTGGATCTGGTCAAGGAGGAACAAAAGTGAACTTCATAAGGCTTAAATTTCCTACAAATATCAGGTGTCCCTGTGGCTCAGTGGTTAAAGCGCGAGTCATTAAGTGGAAAATGAGCATGTCCAGAGGGTCATGGGTTCGAATCCCAGCCATGGCTCGTCCCAAGATGGGGAAAAAAAAAAAAAAAAAAAAAAAAAAAGGGGCAGCAGAGGGACATCCGGAGTCATGAACCGGGTGTGGCCCAACCCCCCTAGAGTGTCAGGAGATAAGGGCCGAAACACTTGCTTGAAGGGGGCTTCTCTTCTGAGGACTCTCTGCTGCCACGCTCTCCACGAGTTTCTTTCTACTGCTATGAAACGCTGACACTGGCCAGTGAAGCGAGAATTCTCCCCACCTCGGCTCTATGGAACGCACAACGAACGTCGCCCCAAAGGACGCCGAGGCACCAACAGCTGTCAGGTAACAGCTATCCTCCCGAACCGAACAGCTTCATCTGCAACTAACAGGGTGGAATCAGTTGGGACAAGGACAACAGGGCATGCGGTCAGTATCTGCCGTGAATCGGTGTCCTGGGCAAAGGAGAACAGTCATGTGACCGGTCGGGTGGGAGGGCAGGGGAGTGAGTATGAGGGGAACGGGCGTGGTGTGGGAGAGGGAAGAAGGTGAGGGGTGCAGGGAGGGGGAAGGGGTTGAGAGGGGCAGTGAGGGAAGCTGGTGAGGTGGAGAAGGGGCAGGGAAGGGGGAATGTAGCTTTCAGTCTGTCTGTCCGTCTGTCTTACTGCTGTCTGTCTGTCTTTGTCTCTGCCTAACTGTCTGTCTCTCTGTCCGTGTTTGTCTCTCTCACTGTCTGTCTTTCCCTCCCCCCCCCCTCTTCCCCCTCCTCTCTCTCTCTCTCTCTCTCTCTCCTTCTCTCTCCTCTCTCTCTCTCTCTCTCTCTCTCCTGCTGTTCTTCAATCATTGTGTTGTTGTGAGTGCTGATCCTTAAGACTCTGCGTGCCACCCTGTCTTAGAAAAATGGCTCTACAGATATTGTGTCCGTATATTCAAACCTGTAATGGTCTTTATCATAACAGTTTGTAATGATGGAAGAATTGTTAACCTGCACTCGTTTTCCCCCACTACGTAATTTTCAGCAATAAACAGTTTAATATATTAGCAATATACGATTGTGAAGAACTAGGTATAGAAATCCGTTCACTTGTTAATCTAGAAGAGAGTGTTTGATTTGCGCATGTATCTCAGTGCAACTGGTGTGAACTTTCCAACTGCAACCTTGCTGCCCTGTGACACATTAGGCTCTGTGTGAAAAAACATCATGAAGTGTAGCAGATTCATCCTGGTCCCATGTCCGAGTTGCATGAGCAGCGATCTGACCAATACGATCCAAAAAAAAAAAAATTACTGTATGTGTAGAACACCATGGGTACCACCCCTACCATTGAAGAAAGCCCACTATAGACAGTATGCAGAACAGGTTTTCTTGCTCTGAGAAAAGCTCATTGCTTGGAGAAATAGCATGTATCATCGAGGTTTTTTTTTTTTTTTACTTGTGAATTGACTTCAACACGGTGACAGCCCTGATGTGGCCCTTTGCGGTCGGCTGGGCTATAAACAACATTACCTTACCTTTGTATTATCCATATTATGCTGTAGTTAGAGACAAAGCTGTCGTTGAGAAGAAAAAAAATTATTGAGATGACAAAAACAATTTTCTGTGTCTCCCCTCATGGATTTAACGAACCCATTACCGCCTTACATAACAAAGTCGGTTTAACGCTTTTTCTGGGGTGAGTGGTGACAGACAGCAGGGGGACATGTGGTGGCAGACAGCAGGGTGGCATGTGGTGACAGACAGCAGAGGGACATGTGGTGAGTGGTGACAGACAGCAGAGGGACATGTGGTGAGTGGTGACAGACAGCAGAGGGACATGTGGTGAGTGGTGACAGACAGCAGAGGGACATGTGGTGAGTGGTGACAGACAGCAGAGGGACATGTGGTGAGTGGTGACAGACAGCAGAGGGACATGTGGTGAGTGGTGACAGACAGCAGGGGGACATGTGGTGAGTGGTAACAGACAGCAGGGGGACATGTGGTGAGTGATGACAGCAGGGGGACATATGGTGAGTGGTGACAGACAGCAGAGGGACATATGGTGAGTGGTGACAGACAGCAGGGGACATGTGGTGAGTGGTGACAGACAGCGGGGGGACATGTGGTGAGTGGTGACAGACAGCGGGGGACATGTGGTGAGTGGTGACAGACAGCAGGGGACATGTGGTGAGTGGTGACAGACAGCAGGGGGACATGTGGTTAGTGGTGACAGACAGCAGGGGGACATGTGGTGAGTGATGACAGACAGCAGGGGGACATATGGTGAGTGGTGACAGACAGCAGGGGACATATGGTGAGTGGTGACAGACAGCAGGGGGACATGTGGTGAGTGATGACAGCAGGGGGACATATGGTGAGTGGTGACAGACAGCAGAGGGACATATGGTGAGTGGTGACAGACAGCAGGGACATGTGGTGAGTGGTGACAGACAGCGGGGGGACATGTGGTGAGCGATGACAGACAGCAGGGGACATGTGGTGAGTGGTGACAGACAGCAGGGGGACATGTGGTGAGTGGTGACAGACAGCAGGGGGACATGTGGTGAGTGGTGACAGACAGCAGGGGACATGTGGTGAGTGGTGACAGACAGCAGGGGGACATGTGGTGAGGGGTGACAGACAGCGGGGGACATGTGGTGAGTGGTGACAGACAACGGGGGACATGTGGTGAGTGGTGACAGACAGCAGGGGGACATGTGGTGAGTGTTGACAGACAGCAGGGGGACATGTGGTGAGTGGTGACAGACAGCGGGGGACATGTGGTGAGTGATGACAGACAGCAGGGGACATGTGGTGAGTGGTGACAGACAGCAGGGGGACATGTGGTGAGTGGTGACAGACAGCGGGGGACATGTGGTGAGTGGTGACAGACAGCGGGGGACATGTGGTGAGTGATGACAGACAGCAGGGGACATGTGGTGAGTGGTGACAGACAGCAGGGGGACATGTGGTGAGTGGTGACAGCCGGGGACATGTGGTGAGTGGTGACAGACAGCAGGGGGACATGTGGTGAGTGGTGACAGACAGCAGGGGGACATGTGGTGAGTGGTGACAGACAGCAGGGGGACATGTGGTGAGTGGTGACAGACAGCAGGGGGACATGTGGTGAGTGGTGACAGACAGCAGGGGGACATGTGGTGAGTGGTGACAGCCGGGGACATGTGGTGAGTGGTGACAGCAGGGGGACACTGCAGGGTTCTCCATCACCCGGTCCTGGCCCCAACCGAGCAGTGCTAGTGGCCAGCGTGCACACCTCAGGAACTTCTTAGTGTGGCAGCTGACCCATAAGCGTAACTAACTGCGAGGAACGCCAGCCTGGTAGTTATCATTATATTAATCTAAGCCGACGCTCTTTCTATGTTACTGTACTTGTATTTTGTGCGTAAATTCGTTCGAAATTTGTTTATGGTTAATATTTGCGTGTTCGTTTTGTTGTTAAAAATTCATGATATAATCAAGATATTGAACTTTGTGTGTGTCTTCATAGCTTCAGAAGCGACTGTGATAGTTACACGATTCGATGTCTTAGCGTATGCTGTACTCAGACAGGGACTATGACAATTACTGTTCCGCTATATTCGCTGAAATTGTGTGGACATGTTTTGTGATCTATTAATTTTTTTTTTTTACATTAGCATTATGTTGCCTTTGAGCTTTAAAACAAGATCATTTTTGTCCCAGACCACTGATGAAATTTTCTTGTTAGCATCTTATGTATACGTGTTGTCATGTTGCCATTTTGTCTTGGACTGAGCTCGATTTGTATTGCTGTTGTATTGCGGTGATCAACATCAATACCTCTAACTGGCCGACTAAAGCTTGCTTAAAGATAGGTTAATTAATGCTTACCACTTGATCGACAAAAAATCTGACGTGCCCTCCATCCTATTTGATTCAAATAACTGTTTTCTTTTTTCTTTTTTTTTTTTTTCGCTTTTCTAAATCGCGACTATCTGACGTAATATCTGACTATTTGATATCAGTTTTAGAGAATAGATAGTCTAATTAGGCATGATACTATACTTCCACTCAAAACAGGCTTAATAACATATGTTCACTGGTCTGTAAATGATAAAGTCCTGAATATCTTTGATGACTTTTAAATCGAATGCATTTCGTTAGTGATTAACTTAAAAGAGACCAATTGTTTCTTGTCGGTTTCTTGTACAGAAATTCGTAAGGGAGGGTGGAGTTATTTCAAAACATTTTGAACATATGATGGAAGATATATTGAGTTGCTCTGAAGAAACTGTCTCAGTAGGTGATATCACCTAAGCTCATGTAAAGTAGCCCTGGCTCAAGGAAGGTACACATGGAGGCACAACCAAGTGCTCAAAGAGATTGTACAAGTAGTCTGGGCTAGTACCAACACCACAAAAGGGAAAATCAGGACTCCAAAAGCACCCGCAACATTCTTCACGGCAGGAGGCAGCAAATCATGGCCAAGAACAACAGTGCCACTCGAAACATGCAGGCAGAGTCTGCTGGATGGGGCAGATGACTGGGAGTGCACTGCAGACCTCCCAGAATGGAAGAGTCACCCAGAGATCATCAGCAAGAGTGGCATGAGACCAGACATAGTAGTCCACTCTCAGTCAACCAAGCAGCTGATCATGATCGAGCTCACGGTGCCATATGAGAACAGAATGGAGGCAGCTCAAATCTACAAGACTGAAAAGTATGCTGATCTGGCAAACAGCCTGAGGAGAGAAGGCTATCAGGTCAAAGTCCTCACTGCAGAAATTGGAGCTAGGGGGTTTGTAGGAACGTCTGCATACAGCCTCATGAAACAGCTCTCAGTTGCAGGGAAGGAAAAAAACAGAGCCTGAAAGCAATGGCAGAAGCGGCAGAGAGGTGTTCAAGCTGGATCTGGTCAAGGAGGAACAAAAGTGAACTTCATAAGGCTTAATTTCCCTACAATATCAGTGTCCCTGTGGCTCAGTGGTTAAAGCGCGAGTCATTAAGTGGAAAATGAGCATGTCCAGAGGGTCATGGGTTCGAATCCCAGCCATGGCTCGTCCCAAGATGGGAAAAAAAAAGGGGCAGCAGAGGGACATCCGGAGTCATGAACCGGGTGTGGCCCAACCCCCTAGAGTGTCAGGAGATAAGGCCGAAACACTTGCTTGAAGGGGGCTTCTCTTCTGAGGACTCTCTGCTGCCACGCTCTCCACGAGTTTCTTTCTACTATCAGTGCTGACTTATTAAAGTCTTATGACATACGTGAAAGATCCTAGGGGTTCATTTAGTCTAATACAGTTGGCAGACACAGCCATCAGGAATAGTTTACAGTCTGAAACAATAATTGATCAATCTATGTAACTAGCGCTAATGAAATATTAGAAATTTCAGTTCCAGTCTAGGGCATAATGATCATTTCCGAATGTACCTAACCCCAGACGAAGAAAGATACAAAAAATCTCCGGATGTGGTCACACACACACACACACACACACACACACACACACACACACACACACACACACACACAAGAAAATCATGTATATGTATATATATATATATATATATATATATATATATATATATATATATATGTGTGTGTGTGTGTGTGTGTGTGTGTGTGTGTGTGACCACATCCGGAGATTTTTTTGTATCTTTCTTCGTCTGGGGTTAGGTACATTCGGAAATGATCATTATGCCCTACACACACACACACACACACACACACACACACACACACACACACACACACACACACACACAATTTCGTTCATACAAAAACTTAAATGCGGAAGAATTTCTGTCGGATCTATGCTTGGAAAATTTTTTCTAATCCGGACAGTGCGCTAGCTGTGTGGTACAAGCTTTATTTTTGTCTATAGATAGATGAATATGTCTCTCTTAGAACCAAGCGAGTTAAACTAACTGAGAAACCACCATAGCTGACTGCGGAGTTACTTGGTACGCTACAGCCCCAAGGCATCAACATCCAACAGTAACACAAATATACATACCCACCACTCCCACACCAGTCGGCAGGACCTTTCACCAACACACACTCATACATAGACACATACACACACACCACCACCATAACCCCCACTACCCACTTCATACAGAAGTTGCAGCCACCCTCCAATTTATTTTTTTTATTTTATTGTATTTAGTATTTTATCTTTTTATGTGTAATCTTTCTTTTAAAAATGTATATTATATACTTATTATTTTATTATTATTTTTTCTTTATGTTTTATTTTATTTTATCTTTTTAAAATTATTTTTGGAAAATTCTGTTTATTTTATTTACCCCCACATTCACTACCCACACAGAACTATCATCACTATCACCACCCATTAACATTCACTACCCACACAGAACTGCTATCATCACTATCACCACCCATTAACATTCAACTACCCACACAGAACTTATCATCACTATCACCACCCATTAACATTCAACTACCCACACAGAACTATCATCACTATCACCACCCATTAACATTCAACTACCCACACAGAACTATCATCACTGTCACCACCCATTAACATTCAACTACCCACACAGAACTCTATCATCACTATCACCACCCATTAACATTCAACTACCCACACAGAACTGCATCATCACTATCACCACCCATTAACATTCAACTACCCACACAGAACTATCATCACTATCACCACCCATTAACATTCAACTACCCACACAGAACTATCTCACACTATCACCACCCATTAACATTCAGACTACCCACACAGAACTATCATCACTATCACCACCCATTAACATTCAGCTACCCACACAGAACTATCATCACTATCACCACCCATTAACATTCAGCTACCCACACAGAACTATCATCACTATCACCACCCATTAACATTCAGCTACCCACACAGAACTATCATCACTATCACCACCCATTAACATTCAACTACCCCCACAGAACTATCATCACTATCACCACCCATTAACATTCACTACCCACACAGAACTATCATCACTATCACCACCCATTAACATTCAACTACCCACACAGAACTGCATCATCACTATCACCACCCATTAACATTCAACTACCCACACAGAACTCTATCATCACTATCACCACCCATTAACATTCACTACCCACACAGAACTCATCATCACTATCACCACCCATTAACATTCAACTACCCACACAGAACTGCCATCATCACTATCACCACCCATTAACATTCAACTACCCACACAGAACTGTATCATCACTATCACCACCCATTAACATTCAACTACCCACACAGAACTATCATCACTATCACCACCCATTAACATTCAACTACCCACACAGAACTATCATCATCACTATCACCACCCATTAACATTCAACTACCCACACAGAACTGCCATCATCACTATCACCACCCATTAACATTCAACTACCCACACAGAATCTATCATCACTATCACCACCCATTAACATTCAACTACCCACACAGAACTATCATCACTATCACCACCCATAACATTCAACTACCCACACAGAACTATCATCACTATCACCACCCATTAACATTCAGCTCCCACACAGAACTATCATCACTATCACCACCCATTAACATTCAGCTACCCACACAGAACTCATCATCATATCACCACCCATTAACATTCACTACCCACACAGAACTATCATCACTATCACCACCCATTAACATTCAGCTACCCACACAGAACTATCATCACTATCACCACCCATTAACATTCAGCTACCCACACAGAATCTAACATCACTATCACCACCCATTAAAGTTCATCATACCTCAGATACTGCATTTCTATATATATTTTTCTCCCCCCCCATTATTTTTCCCCACTACAGAATATCTCACATCACCATCACCATAACATCAATCTATCCACTACAGACAAACAACTACAAACCCATTTAACATCAACTACCCCCCACACTGCTATTCTCCCATGATCCCCCCTTTAACTGTCCGTCCCACCATTCTTCATTCAACTATGCAACACCCGTTTCGTATTCAACTACTCAAACCCACAGAAACGCCAAGACTCAACTGTCTTCCCTACTTTAACTATTCACTACTTCCAAGAAATAAGCATCCTATCAATTCGCATATTAACATTCAGATTACGCAAAAAGCTGTTGCAAGCCACTGACAAGACCTAATTTCAACTACCCACACAGAACTATCATCACTATCACCACCCATTAACATTCAGCTACCCACACAGAACTATCATCACTATCACCACCCATTAACATTCAGCTACCCACACAGAACTATCATCACTATCACCACCCATTAACATTCAGCTACCCACACAGAACTATCATCACTATCACCACCCATTAACATTCAGCTACCCACACAGAACTATCATCACTATCACCACCCATTAACATTCAACTACCCACACAGAACTATCATCACTGTCACCACCCATTAACATTCAACTACCCACACAGAACTATCATCACTGTCACCACCCATTAACATTCAGCTACCCACACAGAACTATCATCACTATCACCACCCATTAACATTCAACTACCCACACAGAACTGCCATCATCACTATCACCACCCATTAACATTCAACTACCCACACAGAACTGCTAACATCACTATCACCACCCATGAAAGTCGTTTATTCATTTATTGATTGATTTTTTTTTTATTCTGCATTTTTTTTCTTTTTTTATTATTATTTTTTTTTTCCTCCCCCCCCCCCTTTTTTTTTGCCCCACTAAGCACTATTATCTAACCACCATAATCACTAACATCACTAATCTATCACACTATTCTACAAAACAAGCTACAAACCCCATTGTTTCACACAACCCTCCCCCCCCCCACCCCCTCACTGTTTCCTCTCCCATGATCCCCTCCTTGGTGGTCTGGTTTCCGTCCGGCGGCCATTTTGGTCATGTGGCGAACATGCGAAGATAAGTGGTTTCTCGTTCTTCGTTTTCGCTGTACTAAATGTTATTTGTTTTTTGCCTGAAGAAGACCCAAGACGTCGAAATGCATTGTGTCTTGTCCTGTACTTTGTTTGTCTATGTCCATGGCGGTAAATAACCCGCTCTCTTTCTAAATTTTGCGGAGTTAGTTGTTGAAATTCAGATTAGCAAAAAGCTGTTGCAAGCCACTGACAAAGACCTTAAGTTTGAGAAACAAGCAAGAAAGAGCTACGACTAGAAATCCCCGAAAAAGATATTTTAGTAAACTATTTAATTCAAAGAAAGACAACAAATTTATGTGGAAATCTATTGAGGAAAAAAAAAATCTTAAATCTGACGCGCCGTAGACGTCACAAACATTTTACCACTGTAACCCAAAGAGTTGTTACGACAGACAAACATTTTACCACTGTGACCCAAAGAGTTGTTACGACAGACAAACATTTTACCACTGTAACCCAAAGTGTTGTTACGACAGACAAACATTTTACCACTGTGACCCAAAGAGTTGTTACGACAGACAAACATTTTACCACTGTAACCCAAAGTGTTGTTACGACAGACAAACATTTTACCACTGTAACCCAAAGTGTTGTTACGACAAACATTTTACCACTGTAACCCAAAGGGTTGTTACGACAGACAAACATTTTACCACTGTGACCCAAAGGGTTGTTACGACAGACAAACATTTTACCACTGTAACCCAAAGGGTTGTTACGACAGACAAACATTTTACCACTGTAACCCAAAGGGTTGTTACGAGAGACAAACATTTTACCACTGTAACCCAAAGGGTTGTTACGACAGACAAACATTTTACCACTGTAACCCAAAGGGTTGTTACGACAGACAAACATTTTACCACTGTAACCCAAAGTGTTGTTACGACAGACAAACATTTTACCATTGTAACCCAAAGGGTTGTTACGACAGAAACATTTTAACACTGTAACCCAAAGGGTTGTTACGACAGACAAACATTTTACCACTGTAACCCAAAGGGTTGTTACGACAGAAACATTTTACCACTGTAACCCAAAGGGTTGTTACGACAAACAAACATTTTACCACTGTAACCCAAAGGGTTGTTACGACAGACAAACATTTTACCACTGTAACCCAAAGGTTGTTACGACAGACAAACAATTTACCACTGTAACCCAAAGAGATGTTACGACAGACAAACATTTTACCACTGTAACCCAAAGTGTTGTTACGACAGACAAACATTTTACCACTGTAACCCAAAGTGTTGTTACGAGAGACAAACATTTTACCACTGTAACCCAAAGTGTTGTTACGACAGACAAACATTTTACCACTGTAACCCAAAGTGTTGTTACGAGAGACAAACATTTTACCACTGTAACCCAAAGTGTTGTTACGAGAGACAAACATTTTACCACTGTAACCCAAAGTGTTGTTACGACAGACAAACATTTTACCATTGTAACCCAAAGTGTTGTTACGACAGACAAACATTTTACCACTGTAACCCAAAGGGTTGTTACGACAGACAAACATTTTACCACTGTAACCCAAAGGGTTGTTACGACAGAAACATTTTACCACTGTAACCCAAAGGGTTGTTACGACAAACAAACATTTTACCACTGTAACCCAAAGGGTTGTTACGACAGACAAACATTTTACCACTGTAACCCAAAGGTTGTTACGACAGACAAACAATTTACCACTGTAACCCAAAGAGATGTTACGACAGACAAACATTTTACCACTGTAACCCAAAGTGTTGTTACGACAGACAAACATTTTACCACTGTAACCCAAAGTGTTGTTACGAGAGACAAACATTTTACCACTGTAACCCAAAGTGTTGTTACGACAGACAAACATTTTACCACTGTAACCCAAAGTGTTGTTACGAGAGACAAACATTTTACCACTGTAACCCAAAGTGTTGTTACGAGAGACAAACATTTTACCACTGTAACCCAAAGTGTTGTTACGACAGACAAACATTTTACCATTGTAACCCAAAGTGTTGTTACGACAGACAAACATTTTACCACTGTAACCCAAAGTGTTGTTACGAGAGACAAACATTTTACCACTGTAACCCAAAGAGTTGTTACGACAGAGAACTCGCAGTCAAATGACATGCAGGTATTTAAACTTTTTGTGACTCAATTGATTAAATCTAAACTTCGTATCCCATACATTAGTGTGCGTGAAGTATACAAAGAATTATGTTTATGAAGACAGCCCTGATCTCATGGCCTGGATGGACTAAACAGAATTCCGAAGATATCTGCACCCAATATTTCTGAACATATTAGTTCGTACGTTTGTAAATTCTGTCTTAAGAAATATTTCTACCAACAGGCTTTTAAAATCGCCGATGTGCCAAAGTGCTGTGTGTTTTTACGTCTGGGGATTCATCAGACCTTTTCACTACAGACCGATTTCGGTTCGGCCACATTGAAAACACAGCTAACGGACGCCTCGGGTTCCCTTCACCGTCTGTGTTTATTTCATCCCAATCACTGTGAAGCCACAGCGAGGCTTTCTTGCCACACCATGCTCACAAACCTTACACAGGGATGGCAATTCAATGTAAACAATGATTTCTTCACCGCGTCTGTGTTAGATTTTGTAAAAAAAACAAACCCTTTTGGTACTGTTGATCATAATCCCCTCTCCAGTAAACTTATCGTGTATGGATTTTCCGTCAGATTTGCTGAATCTCCTGTCATCCGTTCTGAACCATAGAGGACAAGCAGTTTTTCAAGAAGAAGTCATGTCATCTCTCATACAGAATACGGTATTCCTCTATATCCTATCTTAGGCCCTGTTTTATTTTCTGTTTATATTAATGATCTTCCACTACTTGCAGACATGCTTTTGTAAACGTTTTGGTAAACTTTTTGCCGGTGACTAACTTTCGTAACAAAGACAAGAATGTTAGCTTCTTGTCTTGTAACATGCAGAATGCTATTGATAAAGTCGTCAGCTAGGCCAGTGCATATCATATGCCGGTCCACCTTCAAACATCAAAGGTCATGCTAAGTACCACCAGACAGAAACGCAGAAACATTCAAAGCAGCTTTCCAAGACTATTCATTGGCAACAAACTATAGGAAGAAGCTGATCCGTAATATTTGCTCGGTCTTACAATGTAAACGTTTCTTGGTCAAATCATCTCTCTGTACTTTTGTTTTTTAAAAGCTGTCCAAAAATTCTCATCAGTGAAATAAAGCATGATGTTGATCAGCACATTAACGTGATGTTTTGCCATGTCTCCATTCAACCAGACCCAGACTATCACCATGTCTCTATTCAACCAGACCCAGACTATCACCATGTCTCCATTCAACCAGACCCAGACTATCACGATGTCTCCATTCAACCAGACCCAGACTATCACCATGTCTCCATTCAACCAGACACAGACTATCAGCATGCTGGGGTGGCCATTAAACCATTCTGAAAGACCGCTTGAAAGTTTTCATAGTCATTTCCTTAAATCACTTCTTCTCAAATCGTCTTCTAATCTCGCTAGCGATTGCAAACGGTTAGACATTCTTCCTTTTGAACTTAAATGCCGTTTTAATACAGCTGTCTTTATGTACAAAATTGTTGATAATTTATTGCGATCCTACTTCCACAGGAAATGCCTTGACACTGGCATTCGTAACAGACGTAGTTCTCACCCCCTTCCCCTCTCGCATCCGCCTGACCAAAGATTAACCTTTTCCTGACGTCCCTTGCTTAAAGGCCTGTCACACTGCAAATACGCAAACATCGCGTATAAAATTTTCCCGATACGTGGTGAAACGTGGAGCATCAGCGTTATGCACAAATCATCGGTGTTTCATACGGTTTTCTAACGGCCACCGTGCGCCAACCCAATCCATACGCGCCACATCCTTTTGGACTGTTCAAAATAACTGGCGCGCAAAGATTTTCTGAATTTACGGGGACTATACGAGATGTTACCGTGAGATATACGCCTTCCATACGCAATAATTGCGTCGAGTGCGCCTTTCTTCCGTGTTGCATCGGTGCTTATGCGTGTTTTTAGACAAATTTGCGCAAATCCGCGTAAGTTTCACGAAAGTTCCACGCGAAAAACACAGAAGTATCACTTATATACCACGAATTGAGCGGACATATCACGTTATAATACACGTATTAGACGCATGAAATACTAATGATAGACTGATAAAACACGAATGCATGGCGCAAGATTGCAGGATGAATGGCGTACATGTGGCGTATGGTCGGAGGGCTATAAATTGGCCGATGTTTCCTCTCAAACCTCAGTCTGTGCCGAGCTGCCGAGGAGAACACATCTAGGATCCTTCAATCAGACCCCCTTGAACAACCCTAGAAGTCATCACATGAACCCCCAACGGCCAGATGTGGCAGTGTTCCTCCTCCAGCAGCATAACAACCAATTGATCCAGCTCCATGCCATCCTGAATCGCAGGCGCAGAAGAAGGAGGGAGAGAAGGAGAATAGGGAGAGTGTGGGTCCGGCCATGGATTGGTAGAAGAATGGAGCAAGGCCTGTATGACAGACTCATGGTGGAACTGAGGAATGAAGACCCAAGCTCATTCCATAACTTCATGAGAATGCCTCCGGCCATGTATGACGAGATAGTCCAGAGGCTGACCCCCCTACTCACCAAGAAGACCACCAACTGGAGAGCACCCCTCGAGCCTGGCCTCAAGGTGGCACTGACCCTACGCCACCTAGCATCTGGGGCCAGGTACAGTGACATGCAATATGCATGGAGGGTGCCCCACAACACCATCAGTTTGGTGGTCAGAGAGGTGTGCGAAGCCATCGTAGAGGAGTACATAGATGAACAGCTGACCCCTCCCAGCACTGAGCAAGGATGGCGAAGACTGGCTGACGATTGGTACGAGCGCTGGCAGTTCCCCCACACCGTCGGGTCCATCGATGGCAAACATGTGGCCTGCAAAGCTCCCCCTGATTCTGGCTCAGAGTACTACAACTATAAGGGGTTCTTCAGCATCATACTCTTCGCCATGGTCTCATCGGACTACAAGTTCATCTGGGCTGATTGTTCAGGAAAAGGATCCTCGTCAGATGCTCACATCTACAACAACAGTGAGCTGCGAGCTGGGCTGGAGCATGACGACATCGTAGGGTGGCCACGTCCGGATCCACTCCCCAACGACACCCAAGATGTACCCTACTTTATTGTAGGAGATGATGCTTTCGCACTCAGGACCTACCTCATGAAGCCCTATAGTAGCAGGAATCTGACCAGGCACGAGAGAATCTTCAATTACAGACTGTCCAGGGCCAGGAGAGTGGTTGAGAATGCGTTTGGCATCCTTGCCAACCGCTTCCAGGTTCTTCTCACCACCATGGGCCAGCATGCAGACACTGTTGGGCTGATTGTGAAGGCGTGTGTGCTCCTTCACAACCTCATGAGGACCCGCTACCCCGTTCTACAGAACAGGCTCATCGACCGTCCAGGTGCAGATGGAAACATGGCGCCTGGGGAATGGCGTCAGGAACGGAACCTCTTGGACACTCAGTATCATCAAGTCCAAGCCCCCAACAGAGCCTCCAGGGAGGGAAAGATGCAGAGGAATCTCATCAAGCACTGGTGCAACTCACCAGCAGGATCCGTTCCATGGCAGGACAGGATGATCGACCACCCCTAGACTGTGTCAGGATTACTCCGGATTACTCATGAGACTGCCAGTGACAGTACTGAGGACTGATCTGCTCTCTACAAGTGTGTTGCTGGTGTAATGTTGATATTTTGAAATGAAAGTAATTGTATGTTAATATGTTAAAATTTTTGTCTGTTGTTTATTTCACATACATCGCAATGTAAATTTTTGATAGTAATGTAGAAATTAAAAATATCTGTTTCAATTATAGGAAAGTGTGACTTTATTAGCGACAATCGTTAAAATCAAAACTAATTTGTAACAAATAATTTTTGTGGAATATGTATGAAGTAAATGTAATTTAATCTAAGATATTCTATGTTAAAAGGGCCATTGTTCAAAGTTAAAAGGGACAAGTTTTCTAGGGCCAATGTGTATGTTTTTTTTCTAAGTTGAATAGGACACTGCATAGAATGTTACTTGGGACAAGGGATAAACTATTGATCGGGACATTTTTATTTCAATTTAATTACATTTCAAGTAATTAAAACAAAACACATTGTTTAAACTACAATGCAAAGAATTTATTACATTAAATCAAAAAGTAACTGAAGTGTAATTACAGCAATCACATGCATACTGACAACTAAGCAAACTAACAACTGCAATCAGCTCATGTCCTTGAGAACACTTCACAGTTTACACTTTCAACAGTTCCTTGTACTAAGCACTAATCGTAAGCCTCATAAATGCTTTCCTCGTCAGGGATGTGTAGCACAGGGGCGGTAGTAACGGCTGCAGAAGTCACAGGAGGTGAACATGGACGTCTACTTATGGTGGCAGCAGGTGGAGGTCGACCTGTGAGAGGTGGGGTGTTGAGTGATGGCTCCCCGGATGGCTTGCTGTGAGGGCTGCCCCTGCTGAACGGGCTGTCCATGCTGACCTGGGAGAGGTTCATGCCCATGTCCGACGTGTTGAGCACATCACTGGTCGAACAGAAGAGGTTGGAGAAGGAGTCACTGTCCTGAAATGAACGGATCTGCCCCTGCTGCCCATCAAGCTGCATGCTGTAGGGACTGGACTGTAGGGGACGCACCGGCATGTTGTTGTAGCCACCCATGTGCTGTGTTCGTAGCTGGGAACCTGGCTGAAGCTGATGCTGGAGCTGAAAATCCATCTGCAGGGATGGGGCTGACTGAGAAGGAGGAGGATGCGTCTGGCGACGGGCAGGAGCCTGAATCATTGCTGTGATCCGCGGCACCAATTCCTGATAGTGGTCCTCTGGCATATTCCTCATGGCGTCACAGACATACTGGATGAAGGACTCTCTCTCAGGATTGGGGTTAGGCCTGCTGGACACCATCCTCCCGAGCATCTCGGTGTTGGCCCTGATGGAGTCCTGTAGCTCCTGCATCCATGCCTCTTCCTGGGACTCATCTCTTCTCCTCCGCCTTGACCTGGACTGCTGACTGCTGGAGTGAGTACGAGCTGCCTCGGCCTCCATACCCGCCAGGTCCTGCACCTGTGATGTGGAGGGCACCTGTGATGAGGAGGGCTGTCTGTGGTCCAGTGTCTTCCCAGCATCAGAATCATCCGAGTCCATGAGTGGCAGATCTCCCTGGGCTCACGACGGGAGAGGTGGCTGAGTGGCTGGCTCTCTTCCTGCTGTGACTTGAGCTGCCCAGAGTAGAATGCCAGCTTCCTGAGGACCCACTGCTCCCTGTCTGTGTACTGCTTGGTGGCCTGTCCGGATTTTTTTGTTGTTCAGCCTCACATACCAGTCCTTCTGAGACTTCCACCAGCCCTCTAGATGCTTCACGGTGGCTCCCATCTCTGCCGCCTTGGCCTCCCACAGGTGCTTCCGGGTCTTGTATTGGCTGCTCCCCCTCCTCCAGATGCCATCGTTGGCCTGGATCCACTCCACCAAGGCGTCTTCCTGCGGGGCTGTTAGGGCGTAGGACTGTCTATCAGCAGGTTGGCTCTTGCCCTTGCCAGGTTTGTCAGAGGCACCGTCTTCAGGCTCATGCTCTTCAGGGTCAGGCTCGTCTCCAGCACCATCACCAGCTACAGCACCAGCACCATCAACAGCGGCAGCACCATCAGCAACCTCTCCTTCTTCACCACCTGCAGCCTCCTCGACATCTTGGGCCTTATCCACCTGTGGCTCAGGGACAGGCTCTGGAGTAGGGGACTTGGCCTTCATCCTCTTCCTCGTCTTCTGGGGACTCTTGGGAGTTCTCTTCTTGCCCATCTTTGCTGGTCGAGAAGTGGGCTATGTTATGCTGAACCACTCATCGGCACTCGGCTTATATTTGCGCGGTGCGCACGTGATTCAGACGCCTAGCAACCGCCGACCAATCGAGAAGCGTGCGCGGAGCTTCCGTGTTTCATCAGTGGAGCATCCGTCTTTCATTCGCGAATGCGTGGAGTATACGCGGGTTACACGCGGAGGATACGCCCGCAATCAGTGGATTTGCGTGTCCTGCAACAGAAATTGGACATTTGGGCGGTATTCGCTGATATACGTGGAGCATCCGTCTTTCAGTCGTGATTTGTCAGTGCTTTATCAGGGTTTTATTCGTGATACATCTGTCAAAATTTGACGCA
>CM065745.1:34231099-34248599 GCA_033310375.1 Conus canariensis
CATAAGTATCTGATGGATATCTCAGACTGTTTTCATAAGTATCTGATGGATATCTCAGATTGTTTTCATAAGTATCTGATGGATGTCTCAGACTGTTTTCATAAGTATCTGATCGATATCTCAGACTGTTTTCATAAGTATCTGATGGATATCTCAGACTGTTTTCATAAGTATCTGATGGATGTCTCAGACTGTTTTCATAAGTATCAGATGGATGTCTCAGATTGTTTTCATAAGTATCAGATGGATGTCTCAGATAGTTTTTATAAGTATCTGATGGATATCTCAGATTGTTTTCATAAGTATCAGATGGATATCTCAGACTGTTTTCATAAGTATCTGATGGATATCTCAGATTGTTTTCATAAGTATCTGATGGATATCTCAGATTGTTTTCATAGGTATCTGATGGATATCTCAGACTGTTTTTATAAGTATCTGATGGATGTCTCAGATTGTTTTCATAGGTATCTGATGGATATCTCAGATTGTTTTCATAAGTATCTGATGGATATCTCAGATTGTTTTCATAAGTATCTGATGGATGTCTCAGATTGTTTTCATAAGTATCTGATGGATATCTCAGATTGTTTTCATAAGTATCTGATGGATATCTCAAATTGTTTTCATAAGTATCTGATGGATGTCTCAGATTGTTGTCATAGGTATTTGATGGATGTCTCAGATTGGACTCCACTACACCCCGCAATGTATTGATCATTCTCAATTCAAAAGCATTTCTTTTTTCATTTCTTTTTGACAAATATGTGATGAATGTTTCAAATGTGAGTCCACTCTCTGCCAAAATGCTTTGATCATCCTGTGGCACTAATGTATTTTTTTCAATGTATTCCGCGTTCACAGGCGCGCGAGTGTTTATCCATTTTTGCCTCATGGTTTTTCTCCGCCTTTGTCCCTGCCTGACTACCTGTCGGTCGGTCAGTTGGTCACTGTGTCGGTCGCTCTCTGTCTGTCTGTCTGCCTCTTTGTCTGTCTGTCTGTCTGTCTGTCTGTCTGTCTGTCTGTCTGTCTGTCTCTCTCTCTCACCCCTCCTCACGCCCTGTTCTTTTTTTTTATTCAAATAAATTCATATAACACAACATAATGGAAGATAAAAGAAAAAAGAACAGAGACCAGACAAATGACGAATAAAGAAGAAACCGACATATCAAACATAACGATAATTACGTGAAGAGAGAGAGAGAGAGAGAGAGAGAGAGAGAGAGAGAGAGAGAGAGAGAGAGAGAGAGCACATGAGGCAAGCCAAGTGTATTATGAAATTTTACATATTTGGTTTTTTTTTTAAATTTTTTTAAGGTCCTGCATAATGTCCAATGGGGCTGTTTTAGGCGATTCAACAGTTCTAGGGTCCTATAATCATACTTATACTAGTAAAATGTACAATGTCATATTCATTCATAATTCATTCTGGGTCTGCTAACATGGGCATATATGAGTGCCATTTGGAAAGAAAATCGTTATATACAACATTTTTTTCGAGCAATGTATTCTTCAGTTTTATACCTATATTTTAGCTTATTAAGAAATACTTGCAGTCTGGGTGATTTTTGCTCTGTTCTACACTGATAAAAACTGTTTCGCAAATAATATGATAAAACAAAATACATGATCTCTATGTATATTTGTATCAAATCCAACTATGGCTGATGGTTTACCCTGTTCATTTTTTTGTTGATTGGATTCGTTCTTTCAAATGTGCTCATACATTGAACGTTGCATTTTTTCATATGTATTGTTTGGTTTTGTTTCTTTCCACATAGATATTTTTTCTTGCTCAGAGGGCTTGATGTAAAAATATTTATGTTTAACCCATTACCCCCTTATATATTTATAATATATTTTCTTAATTTTATGTCGCAGTTTTTTTTTCATCTTCACCCCCCCCCCCCCCTTTTTTTTTTTCTTTTAAAGTTCTAATCTTTACCAAGTCATTACTATAATGACGGGAGAATTGTAGAATTGTTAGCCTGCACTTGTTTTCCCCCGCTACGTAACTGTTCAGCATGAAAATGAAATTCGTTCTCCTCTCTCTCTCTCTCTCTCTCCTCTCTCTCTCTCTCCTCTCTCTCTCTCTCTCTCTCAGTCACTTACACACACACACACACACACACACACACGCACACGCACACACACACACACACGCTGTCTTAACTCAATGGCCTAACTTTGCCTTTTAAAAACTAGCGCGCGCGCACGCACGCACGCACGTGCACACGCACGCATGCACGCACACACGCACGCGCGCGCGCGCACCACACACACACACACACACACACGCACACACACACACGCACACACACACACACACACACACACACACACACACACACACACACACGCTTTCTTAACTTAGTCTCTGAAAAAGACTAGCATAATGTTTTTTTTTTTAATTCAGTATACGATCATGAAAAGCTTTCAGTTTAGTATTGATGGCTCAGTTATAAAGACACTCAAATCACTGATTTCGGGATATTTTTCTGAAACCAAAACTTCTCTGGAATGTCACATCAACTACATTCTAAACAAGGCAAGAAAAAGTGTAAGCTCTCTAAAGATTGTCAGCTGTCTTGGGGACAAGATGTAAAAATATCAATATCTTTATCAACTGCACTTGTACGATCAAGGCTAACTTAAGTTCAAGACTATTCTTCAGTGCACCACAATACTTAGTAAACAAACTACAAAGTGCGGACTGCAAGACCTATAAACTTTCTCTTGGACCTGAAGAAAAAGTAGGCGTTTTGTCTCTTGAAGACCATGGAAAATACTGTGCTGGAAAATATGTATTGAACAGTTCCACATACGAGACATTTTTTTAGAAGAAGAAGAAAATATTTTGAAATCACATATTGATTTACAAGAAGGGGGAGATCATTAACAACTATAAACACGATTAGCTCTGACATTTTGAACAAGTTCAACAATAAATACAAGAGAGCATCGCTCTTAAACCACCATAGTCTCCAGTCCCAGCGTGAGAGCTGGGAGTTTTGACCTTTATCACAAAAAAAGAAAGAAACAAACAAAACAAAACAAAACAAACAGAAATCACCCCATTTCTGTATTCAACGTCCATATCCTAACCATTTATTTAGAAAGCTTTGCGACAGTGTGTGCAGCTTTCGTTATACGAGAATTAAAGACAGAAAAAAAATTGATAATGTATCCTTCTTCACTCCCAACTGGTTACAGTATTTATGGCCTTCAAACATATTCCCCATTTCCCTAAGAATATTTTCCAAACATTTGCATGCGTGGATTCCAAACTAGTGTTGGAGGCACTTAAATCTCTTAGTTAAATAAACAAACAAAAAACAGCCAAGATTAGAGATGATCCTTGAAAATCAGACATGTTGTTCATCTGATGTCGATGAACGGAAGCACTGTCACGTGTTGCTGGGGACCCTGTCACTGCGGGATCGCCTTCGATGAGTGGCCTGACAGCGCCGCCAGAAGGGGGAGGGGGGGGGGGGGGGGGGCGCAGCGTTGTAGAGTCAACTCCAGTTGATTTGGGATGAGATTTACAGGAAGGCTGCCAACTCTTAAAGTCAGCATCTTACGAACAGTTTGATAAAAAAAAAAGACTTCAAATTTCACACTGTCAGTGCAGCCAGCACTGTAAAAATAAATAAAATCAGGGTAACACAAGCTTTGCTAGCCAGACTCTTCCGAATCAAATGCCTGGTCTACATACAATACCCCGTCTGAAGGCTCATCGCGCAAAGTACAGCCAACCATGAAATGCCAGTGCGGAATTCAGTGATGAGTTCCTAATCCAGTCATACATTGTTGAAACAAAACAAAAAGTTCCTAAACGACTGGAGGATCCGTATTGTAACCTCTGTATGAAATATGATACAATAATTCTTTGGTTAATGTTTTTGCCGACTGTTCAGTTGGCAGCCCTGTTGGTATTTCTCTTTAACTGATACATTTTCATTTACTTATGCCATTTTCAGTCACTTTGAAATTGTCTGACGTAATATAATTGATAACGTTCGAAAGATTAACGATTTCTTCCCATTCCTTCCTCCCTCTTTCAATCCACATACCTCCTTATCTTCCACATGTATACACGTACAGGTATACAAGCGCACTCGCGCGAGCGCATGCGAACACACACACACGCACACACACAAACGAACGCGCACGCGCGCGCACGCACGCAGACACACGCACGCACGCACGCACGCAGACGCACGCACGCAAACACACACACACTCACACACACACACACACACACACACACACACACACACACACACACACACACGCGCGCGCGCGCGCGCGCGCGCACGCACACACACGCACACATACACTTTCCTAAGACAGTCGTGGAAAATTTTTTCCCAAACTCATCTGATATCCCTATTGGTGAAAAGACATTAACCTAAATAACACAGACACACACGCACGCTCGCACGCACGCATGCACACACGCACGCACACACATGCGCGGGCGCGCGCACACACACACGCACACACACACACACACACACATACACACACACACACACACACACACACACACACACACACACACACACGGGGCTGGGGATGAGGGCAGCGCGCTCAGCAGTGGGAGGTGGGTCAAACGCCAGAATGCCTGAGACAGAGTGACACGGAGGACGACAGGACCAACAGGTGCGTGATTAGTGTGTAGTCCGGCTTGTTGGACGGACTTGTTGGGCAATACCATGCCCTTCAGAGCCTCCGCCTGACACGACGTTAACACCACCACTCCTGACTACCATGGACAATGAGAACAATGGACCGAGAGAGAGAGAGAGAGAGAGAGAGAGAGAGAGAGAGAGAGAGAAATTGTATAAATGTGTGTGTGAGGGGGGGGGGGGAGATAGAGAGAGAGAGACAGAGAGAGAAAGAGGGAGAGAGAGAGAGAGAACGTGTTTACAAACACACACACACGCACACACAAACACATACACATGCACAGGCGCGCACACACACACTCGCACACACTCGCACACACGCACGTGGTTCTTTCTTCTCACTTGATTTTCCAGCCCTTCTCTGGGTACTTTCGGGTGCCGTTGGATTCTGTTGATGAAGCCTTGATGCTGAGGGTACCCCAGAATTGACAGTGGTATATCCACATAGGGTGCCAAGGGAGGACAGCACGTTCAGCCGTGTCTCACCTGCCGACCCCCTTCAGTGAACCAAAGCCTTCCGGGGAGACGATAGGAATGAGTCTGGTCACAAGACATGCTATGGTGGCCCCACGTGCTGACAGTGAAGGTTTCTTGTGTCATATTGTATGTGTATTCTACCCCCCCCCCCACCCCCCCTCTTTCTCATTTCGCTGTTCTTTCTCTCACAAGGTCCTTCCCTATTTTCTTTCTTTTTCAATCTTTGAAAAGTGATTGTTGTAATAGCAGAGGAATTGTTAGCCTGCACTTGTTTTCCTTCACTGCTTGTCTGTTTAAAACACACACACTCACACTCACACACACACACACACACACACACACACACACACACACACGCACGCACGCACGCACGCACGCACGCACGCACGCACGCACGCACGCACGCACACACACACACAGACAGACACACACACATATGTATGTATACATATATGTGTGTGTGTTTGTGTGTGTGCATATACATATATATATATATATATATATATATATATATATATGTATGTATATTGATAGATAAGTACGGAGATGGATATAGATAGATAGATCCCTTCGATGCCAAGGGAGCACCGACACAATCAGTCGTGCCCCACTGATGAGTCCGAATCAGCAGACGAAAGGCCTCTGGGCAGGCTACAATAACTGGATCTGTTTACAAGAAAAGCTGTGATGGTCTCCGTATGCTGCCTGTGAAGAATTTGGATCCGTGCATCGTCACGCGCCATGTTTCATTCCCATTTCCTCTCTCTCTGACCCTCGCACAACTTTCCTTGTTTCTTTCTTTTTCAATGTGTGCACGGCCATTATCGTTAGAGCGGAAGAATTGTTAGCCTGCACTTGTTTTCTCCACGACTTATGCGTTTTACACACAAATACACACACACACTCACACAATGTGTGTGTTGTGTGTGTGTGTGTGTGTGTGTGTGTGTGTGTGTGTGTGTGTGTGTTTCTGTCTCTCTTCGTCTGTCACATTTCATCTCTATCTCTCTCTCTCTGTGTCTCTGTCTGTCTGTCTGTCTGTCTGTCTGTCTCTCTGTCATCCCATCTACCCCCTCTTCACCTACATATCTCTTCACTCTCGTCTTTCCCTTAAACATCACCATTTCTCTGTGACTCTCAGTGTGTGTGTGTGTGTGTGTGTGTGTGTGTGTGTGGTGTGTGAGTGTGTGTGTGTGTGTGTGTGTGTGTGTGTTTGCGCGCGCGAGCGCGTGCACGTGTATATGTGTGCGTGTTTGTATGTGTGTTCTCGTACACGTTTGTCCATGTGCGCACGAATGTTTGTTGTCTTCGTATTATTTCATAAAACCTGGCCTTAGACAAAAAGTGGTGATTTCCTATTCCTGTAATATCTACATTGTAACGCTACATTCATTGTCTATCTTGCTGCATTAATTGCATATAGCATGCAATCAGTGTTATGGCTCATGGCCGTATGATCAGGATGAACAGGTCTTCAAGAAAAGGACGCACATATTCACTAATTAATTGCATTCGCCTGATAAACAGACAGCCTAGTACGTTCATCAATGCGTGATTATTGTCTGTGCCTTCGGATGTACGCAAAATCGGGTGTATCAAGGCGGGTGTGTAAATGCTGGCCCTATTATGTGAGCTAACGCCGCCTGATGTATTAATGGGTCGTTGAGTAAGGCTGTGATGATCTTGTTGCGCCATCTGTCCGTTGTTTGTGCTTATAATGTGCAGGTGACGCTCGTCACAAGTACATTGGATATCGGCAGTTTATCTGCTCCTTAATTTACCTTTCCGTCCTCACCCCCCCCCCCCCCACGCCTCCTCCTGCTCCTCTCTCTCCCCCAACACACACTCTCTGTCTGTCTCTCTCTCGCTTTCTCTCTCTGTCTCTCTCTCTGTCTCTCTCTCTGTCTCTCTCTCTCTCTCTCTCTCTCGCTCCCTCCCTCTCTCTCTCTCTTTCTTTCTCTCTCGCTCGCTCCCTCTCTCTGTCTCCCTCCCTCTCTCTCTCTCCCTCCCTCTCTTTCCCTTTCTCTTGCGCGCGCTCTCTCTCTCACTCTCTCTCTCTCTCTCTCCTCTCTCTCTCCTCTCTCTCTCTCTCTCTCTCTCTCGTTTGCTCGCTGGCTCGCTCGCTGTCCGTGTCTGACTTTGTCATCCAATATGCCGGCAGAGGTCATCTGCATAGCCTAATAGTCAGTCCTGTTGCATCTTTTCTTCTTTTGAAAAAAAAAAGAAAAAAAAAGAAAAGAAAAAAAATGTTATGTACTGGTTATCAGATATACCTTTCTGAGCGCGGATGTGTGTGGTGTGTGTGTGTGTGTGTGTGTGTGTGTGTGTGTGTGTGTGTGTGTGCGTGCGTGCGTGCGTGCGAGCGTGCGTGCGTGCGTGTGTGTGTGTGTGTGTGTGTGTGTGTGTGTGTGTGTGTGTGTGTGTGTGACTGTCTAAATGCAGTTACGTCATCTATCTGTCTGGTTGTCTAGTTGTGTCTCTCTGATTGTCTGTCCGCCCTGTTAAACTGTGTGCCTTGGAGCCTATATCGCTTGGCTTCTGGGTCTCTGTCAGCGTTTGTGTGTGTGCGGAAGTATGCGTGCGTGCATGCATGCATGCATGTCTGTGTGTGTGTGTGTGCGTGTGCGTGCGCTCTCTCTCTCTCTCTCTCTCTCTCTCTCTCTCTCTCTCTCTCTCTCTCTCTTCTCTCATGTCACGTGATTTGGACGAAAAGATTTTAATTGTTGTTTCCATGTCAATGAAATTGCTAGGTACAACCACATAGTAAAGTGTTGCTGGGTACAACGACAAACTCGATGCGATTTCATTGCTTCTTAGCCATAAACGTCTCTCTCTCTCTCTCTCTCTCTCTCTCTCTCTCTCTCTCTCTCTCTCTCTCTCTCTCTCTCTCTCTCTCTCCTCTCACCGTAATGTCGTCCGTTCTGTGTGGTGTTTGTATCATGTTAAACAGACCCATCTAAACGCCCCATCAGCCCCCTCCTCCCCCTCCCCTCCCTGTTCCCTCAACCACCCGGGCTCTTCTTGTCCATACCTCCTGTGATACTCTTCCAGCGATGCTTGCATCCGCCATCAACCCATCCCTTGAACACACCCACGGCCTCCGCCATCAACCCATCCCTTGAACACACCCACAGCCTCCGCCATCAACCCATCCCTTGAACACACCCACGGCCTCCGCCATCAACCCATCCCATGAACACACCCACGGCCTCCGCCATCAACCCATCCCTTGAACACACCCACGGCCTCCGCCATCAACCCATCCCTTGAACACACCCACGGCCTCCGCCATCAACCCATCCCATGAACACACCCACGGCCTCCGCCATCAACCCATCCCTTGAACACACCCACGGCCTCCGCCATCAGCCCATCCGTTGACAAACCCACAGCATCCGCCATCAACCCATCCCTTGAACACACCCACAGCCTCCGCCATCAACCCATCCCTTGAACACACCCACAGCCTCCGCCATCAACCCATCCCTTGAACACACCCACGGCCTCCGCCATCAACCCATCCCTTGAACACACCCACAGCCTCCGCCATCAACCCATCCCTTGAACACACCCACAGCCTCCGCCATCAACCCATCCCTTGAACACACCCACGGCCTTTGGAACTTGAATGTCGTTCGTTTTAAGTTGAACGTGGACTATATACCCATCTCAGGGGGGAGAGGGGGGGGGGGGGGCAGACAGCGAACATCATCCCAGGGGTGAGGTGGGAGGGATGGGGGGGGGGGGGGTGGGAGAGGAAAGGGGGACAGGGAGGTTCAAGGGCCACTGATACTACAACTCCACCAGAACGATAGCGTATTAAGAAAAACAGCCTTTATTTACACACACCACACACACACACACACACACAATCATACACACATATATGCGCGGTGCGCGCGCGCACACACACGCACACACACAACCGCCCCCCCCCTCCCCACACACACACACACACATACACCCACACACACACACACCACACACACACACACACACACACACACACACACACACACATACACACACACACACACACACATACACACACACACACACAGGCTGCTCACCTTTACCTTTTCCCTATATTTCTTTTTCTTTTTTGAAAGTGATATCCATGTCTTTTTCAGTGAAAAATGACACTTTTCTCTTTTTCATTTTGGTTTTTGTTTTATTTCAAATTTATTTTCTGTATTTGTATTTGTGTGCGTTCGCGGGATGGGAAACCGGCCAGATGTGATGCACTTTGTACAGGCGACAGGGATAACAAGTGACAGGGAGAACAGGTGGCAGGGAGAACAGGTGACGGGGAGAACAGGTTGACGGGGAGAACAGGTGGCAGGGAGAACAGGTGACAGGGAGAACAGGTGACGGGGAGAACAGGTTGACGGGGAGAACAGGTGGCAGGCAGAACAGGTGACGGGGAGAAAAGGTGACGGGGAGAACAGGTGACGGGGAGGACAGGTGACGGGGAGGACAGGTGACGGGGAGAAAAGGTGACGGGGAGAACAGGTGACGGGGAGAACAGGTGACGGGGAGAACAGGTGACGGGGAGAACAGGTGACGGGGAGAACAGGTGACGGGAGACAGGTGACGGGGAGAAAAGGTGACGGGGAGAACAGGTGACGGGGAGGACAGGTGACGGGGAGAAAGGTGACGGGGAGAACAGGTGACGGGGAGGACAGGTGACGGGGAGAAAAGGTGACGGGGGAGACAGGTGACGGGGAGGACAGGTGACGGGGAGAACAGAACAGGTGACGGGGAGAACAGGTGATGGGGAGAACATGTGACAAGGAGATCAGGTGACAGGGAGAACATGTAACAGGGAGAACATGTGACGGGGAAAACATGTGACGGGGAGAACAGGTGACCGGGAGAACAGACAGGTGACGGGGAGAACAGAACAGTGACGGGGAGAACATTTGACAGGGAGAACAGGTGACGGGAGAGCATGTGACAGGGAGAACAGTGACGGGAGAACAGGTGACGGGGAGAACAGGTGACGGGGAGAGACAGGTGACGGGGGAGACAGGTGACGGGGAGAACAGGTGCGGGGAGAACAGGTGACGGGGAGAACAGTGTGACGGGAGAACAGGTGACGGGGAGAACAGGTGACGGGGAGAACAGGTGACGGGAGAACAGGTGAGGGGAGAACAGGTGGACAGGGAGAACAGGTGGCGGGGAAGACGACAGGTGGGAACAGGTGAGGGAACAGGTGATGGGGAGAACAGGTGACAGTGTGGGGAGACATATTGGCCCGCGCTGATGTCGAAAAGGTTGGGATTACCGTGGCAATATATCCCGCGAGGATATTCACATTTATTCTTCATTCGTATTCCCATTCTCATCTTCTCTCTTCATCTCTCTCTCTCCTCTCTCTCTCTCTCTCTCTCTTCTCTCTCTCTTCGCTGAAGGATACATTTTGTTGGCCAGTATATAAAACCACTCATAAAATGGGGATATTGTTTTTAAAAAAAAGCTATAGTTTCCATTAAAATGTGGGAAAACTAGGACAAAGGTGAGTCGGGTTTTAAGGCGTGATAGTGCATGAACAGTCCGAGTCATAAAGCTGAAACATTTAGTACTTCATATGCAGACTAATGAAGACACTATAAACCGTCACGGTAAATGAAGCATAACATTAGAAACAAATTTTAAAAACTCTTATGAGTTGTGGCTTACACCTCCCTCCCCCTCCCAAAAAGAAAGAAAGAAAGAAAGAAAGAAAGAAAGGGGGGAAAAAGATTTTTTTAACATAATATACGAAACAAACTGTAGAAACTGTTATGACTTGTGGCTTACACCTCCCTCTTCCCTCACCCCCCCCCCCCCCCCGCCCCCCGAGAACAAACAAACAAATAAATCTGTAAAACACAGTGGAATGGTTTGCACATTTTGACACAGTGTTTGGTAGTCGCTTTGGCGATGAAACAGCAGGCGGCTATGAGCATATCAGATACAGAGCCACGGAAAATGAAATCTTGCTAAACACTACATTAGACAGCGCTCTGTTGGATTCCAGTTCAGCTGAAGTGAATGTCACTGATGTAATAAAAGCCTTAAATAAGGAAAAAGTGCGGGTCCTAATTGACTCAGTGCTGAATTTTTATAGATATGCAGTTTCATGCGTTGATTTCTGACCACATTCTACAATGAGTGGTTTGATTGTGAAACATTTGCACTACTTCGGTAGGAAGCAGTTATATATTCGCTGTATAGGAAAGGTACATTAAGACTCCTTAAAGAATGCTTCAGGCAGACTCTAGACGTATATTGTGAACAAGCGCCTTTCTAGCTAGGTTGAAGACAGTGTCTTTTGGATCAAACTTCATGCCGTATTATAGCTTGACTTATTCTGATGCAGAAACAGCTATCGAGGAGTTCTAAACTTCAAACAGCCTTTATTGATTTAAAAAAGGCTATCAACGAAATCGGCAAAGGCTTTTGATTTCCTTGATATGAAATATCTCTGGCTAGTGTTACGAAAAAGAAAACGTAGGAATGGTAAAAATATATACAGCAATAAAGAGCAGTATGATTCTGTTCAAGCGGAAAGCCAACAGTGATTAAACCATTTCTCTGTCCTCGAGGTTTACAACAAGATGATAACTGCAGTCTAGTTTTGTTTTCACTCGTTGTTAAAGAACTTGCCGATGAAATTATGCAGCATGGTGAAGATGATACAACACTTTCACTTGGTGTTATTCAAGTTCTTATGATGCTTTTTGCAGATGACGTGATTTTTGTTTCTGACACAGTGCCAGTTGAATGTGTAAAGTGAAACTGCAAATTACTAAACCTTAATGTAAACCTTGAAAAGTAATTTTTTTTAAAAAAAGGTTGCATTTGGGAATACATGACACACTGCTTCAAAAAACCAAAAAGGTTCTGTAACCACACACACACACACACACACACACACACACACACACACACACACACACACACACACACACACACACACAAATTCAAATTCAAGAGCAAAAATAAAATTACTTGGCCGGTGAACAAAGGAACAAACAAATTACAAAACAGACACGACGCGTTTTAACCTGCTGGTCTTCTTCAAGCTGGACAAGCAACATCCAAACCAACGAAAACCAAGCATGAAGGAACAGTCACTGAACACTTCGGTCTGAATGTTGAACCAAGCATGAAGGAACAGTCACTGAACACTTCGATCTGAGTGAAAACAAGCATGAAGGAACAGTCACTGAACACTTCCATCTGAATGTTGAACCAAGCATGAAGGAACAGTCACTGAACACTTCGATCTGAGTGAAAACAAGCATGAAGGAACAGTCACTGAACACTTCCATCTGAATGTTGAACCAAGCATGAAGGAACAGTCACTGAACACTTCCATCTGAATGTTGAACCAAGCATGAAGGAACAGTCACTGAACACTTCGATCTGAGTGCTGAACCAAGCATGAAGGAACAGTCACTGAACACTTCGATCTGAGTGCTGAACCAAGCATGAAGGAACAGTCACTGAACACTTCGATCTGAGTGCTGAACCAAGCATGGAGGAACAGTCACTGAACACTTCGATCTGAGTGCTGAACCAAGCATGAAGGAACAGTCACTGAACACTTCGATCTGAGTGCTGAACCAAGCATGAAGGAACAGTCACTGAACACTTCGATCTGAGTGCTGAACCAAGCATGAAGGAACAGTCACTGGACACTTCGATCTGAGTGTTGAACCAAGCATGAAGGAACAGTCACTGAACACTTCGATCTGAGTGCAGAACCAAGCATGAAGGAACAGTTACTGAACACTTCGATCTGAGTGTTGAACCAAGCATGAAGGAACAGTCACTGAACACTTCGATCTGAGTGCTGAACCAAGCATGAAGGAACAGTCACTGAACACTTCGATCTGAGTGCTGAACCAAGCATGAAGGAACAGTCACTGAACACTTCGATCTGAGTGCTGAACCAAGCATGGAGGAACAGTCACTGAACACTTCGATCTGAGTGCTGAACCAAGCATGAAGGAACAGTCACTGAACACTTCGATCTGAGTGCTGAACCAAGCATGAAGGAACAGTCACTGAACACTTCGATCTGAGTGCTGAACCAAGCATGAAGGAACAGTCACTGAACACTTCGATCTGAGTGTTGAACCAAGCATGAAGGAACAGTCACTGAACACTTCGATCTGAGTGCAGAACCAAGCATGAAGGAACAGTTACTGAACACTTCGATCTGAGTGTTGAACCAAGCATGAAGGAACAGTCACTGAACACTTCGATCTGAGTGCTGAACCAAGCATGAAGGAACAGTCACTGAACACTTCGATCTGAGTGCTGAACCAAGCATGAAGGAACAGTCACTGAACACTTCGATCTGAGTGCTGAACCAAGCATGAAGGAACAGTCACTGAACACTTCGATCTGAGTGTTGAACCAAGCATGAACGAACAGTCACTGAACATTTCGAACTGAGTGAAAACAAGCATGAAGGAACAGTCACTGAACACTTCGATCTGAATGTTGGACCAAGCATGAAGGAACAGTCACTGAACACTTCGATCTGAGTGTTGAACCAAGCATGAAGGAACAGTCACTGAACACTTCGATCTGAGTGCTGAACCAAGCATGAAGGAACAGTCACTGAACACTTCGATCTGAGTGCTGAACCAAGCATGAAGGAACAGTCACTGAACACTTCGATCTGAGTGCTGAACCAAGCATGAAGGAACAGTCACTGAACACTTCGATCTGAGTGCTGAACCAAGCATGAAGGAACAGTCACTGAACACTTCGATCTGAGTGCTGAACCAAGCATGAAGGAACAGTCACTGAACACTTCGATCTGAGTGCTGAACCAAGCATGAAGGAACAGTCACTGAACACTTCGATCTGAGTGCTGAACCAAGCATGAAGGAACAGTCACTGAACACTTCGATCTGAGTGCTGAACCAAGCATGAAGGAACAGTCACTGAACACTTCGATCTGAGTGCTGAACCAAGCATGAAGGAACAGTCACTGAACACTTCGATCTGAGTGCTGAACCAAGCATGAAGGAACAGTCACTGAACACTTCGATCTGAGTGCAGATGTGGACTTGAGTGAAAAATGGAAACAACGGAATGGGCCTGAAGAGAAGAGGGAAGAGACCGAACAGATGATACTAATTCAACTGCTGCTACTACTACTGCTACTGCTGCTGCTACTACTACTACTGCAAAAACAACAACTACTACTACCACTGCTACTGCTGCTGCTGCTGCTGCTGCTACTACTACTACTACTACTACTACTACTACTACTACTACTACTACTACTACTACTATATCAGCCGCCGAGGCGAAGTGGTCAGCGCCACGGACTCCAGACTGGAAGATCAGGAGTTCGATTCCGGCCAGAGCCATTCATTTGTGGAATTTTTCTGCCCCCGGCTGGATCCCACCCAGAGTTGAGATTGCTGCGAACTCAGTTGGGAAGACTGGGACCACACCTCGTTCTTCATCCACGTAGTGAATGCGTCACAGACAGCGTTGCTCCAATGTCCTGACTAACACGCACACATACACGCACACTCGCGCGCGCGAACACACACACACACACACACACACACACACACACACACACACACACACGCGCGCGCGCGCGCACGCACACGCGCACGCACGTGCGCACGCACGCACGCACACACGCACGCACGCACGCACGCACGCACGCACACCACACACACACACACACACACACACACACACACACACACACACGACATGCACACGCACGCAAGTACACACACATAAACTAAACAGAACCATAAACAAAGAACAACGGGGAAAAAACCCTCACAATAATTATTTGCAAACACGCAGATTTATTTTTACAATATCTGGTTCCCTATTTTCAGCACAGAAAACAAACTTTAAGGAGCAGTGCACCGACTCGGAAGTCAACAATCTTTCACAACAGTACATTGGAATCGGATGGCCCCTCAGAATTCTTGTTTGATGGTCAGGTAAACGCTAAAAATTTCACGGCCAGCAGAAGTCCTGGTGTGTGTGTGTGTGTGTGTGTGTGTGTGTGTGTGTGTGTGTGTGGTGTGTGTGTGTGTGTGTGTGTGTGTGTGCTGTGTGTGTGTGTGTGTGTGTGTGTGTGTGTGTGTGTGTGTGTGTGTGTGTGTGTGTGTGTGTGTGTGTGTGTGTGTGTGTGTGTGTGTTGTGTGATGTAGCCAGACATTACTTGCATAAAACAACACATCAACCGTGTGCATGCAGAGCGAGTCGGGTTGTTTCTTGCCTGGGCGACCAGGTAGGCCACAGCAGGCAGAGCTCGAGGCAAGTTGAGGTCGGATCTATGCACATAGTAATGTGAATGATGATGAGTGATTAATGTGAATAATGATGAGTGATTAATGTGAATAATGATGAGTGATTAATGTGAATAATGATGAGTGGTTAATGTGAATGATGATGAGTTATAACAACAGAGGATAAAGGATTACCATCATGTTTGTTATTTGGAAAATACCAGTCAGGACTATCGTTAATGATTTTTTTTTTCTTTTTCTTTTTTCTTTTGTCGTGCACGCTTTTACGGAATGATAATGTATTGCCCTCTCCGTCTTTTCCTACCGTACACCTTGAATGATAATGTGTTGCCCTCTCCGTCTTTTCTACCGTACACCTTGAATGATAATGTGTTGCCCTCTCCGTCTTTTCCTACCGTACACCTTGAATTATAATGTGTTGCCCTCTCCGTCTTTTCCTACCGTACACCTTGAATGATAATTTCATCATGATGATTTGCAGTCATCCAGATCACCAGACTGATTCACCTAAGATCAGCTTATTAGAAAACGAAAACGTATCCTTTTTACTGTGTGCATATGACCCTACACGTCTCTCCACAACTGCCAGTGGCCTGCAACTAGAACTGAACAAGTTCCATTACATTGTCAACAGTGGGACATACATTGTCAACAGTGGGGCATACATTGTCAACAGTGGGGCATACATTGTCAACAGTGGGACATACATTGTCAACAGTGGGGCATACATTGTCAACAGTGGGGCATACATTGTCAACAGTGGGGCATACATTGTCAACAGTGGGGCATACATTGTCAACGGTGGGGCATACATTGTCAACAGTGGGGCATACATTGTCAACAGTGGGGCATACATTGTCAACAGTGGGGCATACATTGTCAACAGTGGGACATACATTGTCAACAGTGGGGCATACATTGTCAACAGTGAAGAAAAAAGAAAGGAAACGAAAGCAGTTATATTTGAAATAAAAAAAAAGGAACCGGGAACCTGAGCGTTTTTCTTTCTTTCTTTCTTCTTCTTTCTTTCTTTCTTTCTTTCTTGTTTTTTGTTTGTTTGTTTGTTTTTTGATGTGGTGCAGAAATCATTGAAACGACAGAACAAGACAGATATCGGCGCTTTACGACAGACATGGGCAGACTGAAACCTAATACATCGGGCTAAGAATGCGCAACATACAAATCCTCACTTACCAGTAAAAAGGAAATGTGTTAACATTCTTGAGACATTGGAAGTAGACGAGCCAAACAAATTTAACGACATGAAAATCATATATATACATAATATTGATAGGCTGAGATTAAGAAAAAAAAAGACTAACGCATACATTGAAAAAAAAAAAGGTCAAAGTACCCATAGCCTGTTGGGCATTAGGCGAAGTGAACTGCCTTAGGGTCACGTGTCTACGGCACGGTATGATGGAAGGTGGAACCCTTTCCCCGCCTGTAACCTTCCCTGAGCTGAATCAAGTGCCCACTTACTAAAGTAGACATTCACAACTGAAAAAACAACAACAACAACAAAAAACAGTACAGGTAGCAATTGGATGTGAATGGGTAATTACTTATGTACGTACGTTTTGATGAACGCTGTGAGAGGAATGAGACCGGGTGGATATAGAGAGTGTGTTGTATTGAACAGATATGTTTTGAATGCTTCCTCAAATGCAGCTTTCAATTTGATGTGGTAAATAGTTTTTTGGTTGTGAGTTTAGGGCAGTAAATGAAAAGACACTTTCTTCAAATGTCTGTAACAGGTCTTTGGCATGCACAGTGAGGAAGTAAACGAAAAGCCACTTTCTTCCAACGTCTGTGAGCGGGTGTTTGACAAAAAAGGCACTTTCTTCCAACGTCTGTGAGCGGGTGTTTGACAAAAAGGCACTTTCTTCCAACGTCTGTGAGCGGGTGTTTGACAAAAAGGCACTTTCTTCCAACGTCTGTGAGCGGGTGTTTGACAAAAAGGCACTTTCTTCCAACGTCTGTGAGCGGGTGTTTGACAAAAAGGCACTGTCTTCCAACGTCTGTGAGCGGGTGTTT
>CM065745.1:34253599-34256099 GCA_033310375.1 Conus canariensis
CAATTAGATCTATTCCCACGTCATCATCACCCTTCATTTACAATGGTAATTAATTACATGACTATTCCCACGTCATCATCACCCTTCATTTACAATGGTAATTATGACTATTTCCACTTCATCATCACCCTTCATTTACAATGGTAATTAATTACATGACTATTCCCACGTCATCATCACCCTTCGTTTACAATGGTAATTAATTACATGACTATTCCCACGTCATCATCACCCTTCGTTTACAATGGTAATTAATTACATGACTATTCCCACGTCATCATCACCCTTCGTTTACAATGGTAAGTATATGGAAGCAGCAACGGTCAATATTTTCTTGACGATTACCATCATTTTCATCGTGAAAACGTTAATTATGAGTTTTTGAGGCTCACAGATTGCCATAGAAAACGGCTCCACATGTAAATTGACAGACACATCACGTCATAGCCTTTGGTCCATGCGCACATTTCTCTCTCCCTCCTTTCCTCCCTCCCTCCCTCCCTCTAGCGGCATAAATTCCAGTCTACATGTGCGTTTTGTTTCCGTTCGTAACCTTTAATCCACCAGGACGTTTCCTGGATAATTAATTACGCGAGCAAATTTTGCCCTTGAAGTTTACGTCACAGCATAATGATTGTGAGGGACATAAATCAGTTTGTAAGGTTCAGCGGCTAAGTGTGAACATCCTGCAAAGAATATGTGCTAATCAGGCGACATTTCTACTCGTTGTTTACTGGGTGAGGAAGGGGAGGGGGGCACGGAGGGGAAAAAGAGAGAGGCGGATAATTAGAAAAGGGTTCTGCTCTGACCTCTGATATAGGACATACTATGAAGTCATTTGCATACCTGACCTTCAGCTTTGGTTTATGCGCAACTGACTCCTTTCTTTCTTGCCCTCCGTACAGTTTTCTCTTGGAGAATTGGAAAACAAGTAACCAAGAAAAATAAATAAATAAAAAAGAAAAAAAAAAAGAAAAAAAAAAAAGAAAAAGAAAAAGATAAAGGAAGAAAGTCTTGCAGGTATATAGGCCATAGAATACTAACTGCTACCATCCGACTTCTACTGAGCCATTCAAGACTTGAAAAGGGAGATAATTTTCGCGCAATCTTATGAAGCTGAACGGCAGAGAGAGAGAGAGAGAGAGAGAGAGGGAGAGAGAGAGAGAGATAGCGTCTGATGCACGCGGAATGTATGAATACAACCTGTGTGTGTTTGTTTACAGGGCGACCACTTTACCATGAATGGGTGGGCATGTAAAACTGGAAAACTGAGAAGAAAAAAAAAAAACCTCAGCAGGAAAAAAAGAAATCATTGAATCCGCAAAGCGCAATCGTGTTTTCCGCACTCCAGCAAACGACATCCACATCGTTTGACCAGGAGATCATTGACCAGAGAGGGCACTCGCCATTTTGTCCGCCCGAACGAGCAGGTGTTTCCGGTCATGGCTGAAGGGAAAGTGGACAGTGCACTACTGAATGCTCTGGTGTTCATTCCGGTCATGGCTGAAGGAACAGTGGACAATGCACTACTGAATGCTCTGGTGTTCATTCCGGTCATGGCTGAAGGAACAGTGGACAACACACTGCTGAATGCTCTGGTGTTCATTCCGGTCATGGCTGAAGGAACAGTGGACAATGCACTACTGAATGCTCTGGTGTTCGTCACAGTGACTGCCCCATTTTCAATGCAATGTTTTGTTTTCAGCGTAGGGGAGAGGGAGGAGGGAGGGGGCCGGGGCAGAAGCAGGGCTTTGGTTCTCGTCGGTAAGCGCCCAGCTTTGACTGATTAAGACTCCGACATGACATGAACCACTGTCCAGCATGAAGCGTCGGCTTTGACACGTGTCGGTCAAAATCAAAGAGAGAGAGGAGAGAGAGAGAGAGAGAGAGAGAGAGAAACGATCATTATAATGATCACGATAATTTATTCAAGAAAAGGCCGAAGCCCCATTTGACGGGGGTGAGTGATACTCGGCATATTTAAACAAGGTATTATATATTGTATATATATATATATATATATATATATATATATATATATATATAATGCTTTTAGTTTTTCAGCAACTTTTTTCCTCTCCACACTTCGTTTTGTTCCATTTACTACCCTCCGCTGGCTGCTTTGAGGGTGCTGTTGGATTCTTTTTTGAACCCTTGGTGGTGAGAACACCACAGAATTACGGACTGTGGTGTGTCTCTATTTGACACCAAGAACGCAGACACAATCAGCCGTGTCTTCCTGATGAGTCCGATCCAGCGGACGAAAGGCCTAGGAGCAGGCAATACAAATAGATCTGCCTTCGAAGGGGAATACAGTGGTTCCCTCGGGCAGCTAGTGAAGGGTTTCTCATATTATAATATATTCCCCTCATCTTCAATTTTTTTTTTAAAATTCAAATCTTTGCCAAGTCATTACTCTAATGACTGAAGAATTGTTAGCCTGCACTTGTTTTCTCCCACTACTTAATTGTTCAGCATTATATATATATATATTAATATA
>CM065745.1:34266099-34268599 GCA_033310375.1 Conus canariensis
AATAACACAACATATAATACTTGTGTGTGTGTGTGTGTGTGTGTGTGTGTGTGTGTGTGTGTGTGTGTGTGTGTGTGTGTACTTCTAAACGACTCTAGTTGCTGGACCCATCAACAAGATGGATATGAGACGGATTTACTGGAACAATACAGTTAGACCTTCAGGATTCTTACGGTGATTCCAACACTTTGTTGACTGGTGACTTTGATGGTCGCATAGCTGACGAAAACTACTGCCTTTCCAGTGATGATATTAATGCTGAAATCTTAAGACATGAAAACTACTGCCTTTCCAGTGATGATGTTAATGCTGAAATCTTCAGACATGAAAACTACTGCCTTTCCAGTGATGATGTTAATGCTGAAATCTTCAGACATGAAAACTACTGCCTTTCCAGTGATGATGTTAATGCTGAAATCTTCAGACATGAAAACTACTGCCTTTCCAGTGATGATGTTAATGCTGAAATCTTCAGACATGAAAACTACTGCCTTTCCAGTGATGACATTAATGCTGAAATCTTAAGACATGAAAACTACTGCCTTTCCAGTGATGATATTAATGCTGAAATCTTAAGACATGAAAACTACTGCCTTTCCAGTGATGATATTAATGCTGAAATCTTCAGACATGAAAACTACTGCCTTTCCAGTGATGATGTTAATGCTCAAATCTTCAGACATGAAAACTACTGCCTTTCCAGTGATGATGTTAATGCTCAAATCTTCAGACATGAAAACTACTGCCTTTCCAGTGATGATGTTAATTGCTGAAATCTTCAGACATGAAAACTACTGCCTTTCCAGTGATGATATTAATTGCTCAAATCTTCAGACATGAAAACTACTGCCTTTCCAGTGATGATGTTAATGCTCAAATCTTCAGACATGAAAACTACTGCCTTTCCAGTGATGACACTAATGCTGAAATCTTCAGACATGAAAACTACTGCCTTTCCAGTGATGATATTAATGCTGAAATCTTCAGACATGAAAACTACTGCCTTTCCAGTGATGATATTAATTGCTGAAATCTTCAGACATGAAAACTACTGCCTTTCCAGTGATGATATTAATGCTGAAATCTTCAGACATGAAAAACTACTGCCTTTCCAGTGATGATATTAATTGCTGAAATCTTCAGACATGAAAACTACTGCCTTTCCAGTGATGATATTAATGCTGAAATCTTCAGACATGAAAACTACTGCCTTTCCAGTGATGATATTAATGCTGAAATCATAATTGCTTCTTGGCGACAAGGAATTTCGTAGTAAATCTTAAGACATGCATAAAACTGTATTTGGCAGCCAGCTACTAAAAAAAAATTTGTCATATGTTTGATTGTATTTATTGAATGGTTTCAGTTATAATGACTCTGGTTTGGAAAACGGTAGATACCGAAGATCATAAACGCAAAGAAAATTCAGATGAAAACACAAAAGTGGAAAGACTAGTTTAGAAAGGGGAAACGATGATTTCATCAGAGCTCTAAATAGCAATGATATACAGAGTAAAATACGTCAGGCTATGAGTTGAATAGACAGTAATGATGATAGCGCTTACCGATATTTAACTAAATCTTAACTAAAGCTGGTAAGCGCATTTTTATGCTTGTTCGAAAAAAAGTCTGACGGGTTTGATAAGGAATGTAACATAGTTTTAAAAAAAAAAAGAAAAGAAAAGAAAGCCAGAGCGACGTTAAGTCAGTTCGGAAGGTGCAGAGCTGAAGAAGACAGACGTACCTGTGTGGCAGCACAGAACAAGTGAAGCAAGGCGCCAAAGGTCAAGACACTAGCATGTGGGAAGCAAAAAAGCTGTGTCTCCTGCAGATTACTTCTCTAACTCGTCACGTGTTTTGAAGGCACTCAGGAAATTGGGATATGGTAAGACGGAAGCAGTTGTGATTGAGGCTTATACTGCCGTGGGTAAACCTTTTAATCTTGACTTCCACAAAAATGTAGCTAAGCATAAAGAGCATAACAAAGTAGAAGTCGACTTTCCAGAAGACAGTGATCATGAATTAAACAGCTTGACTGCAGTAAAAGAGGTCTCGTTTACAACAAACAAATTAAGATCTTACCAAGCAAGCGCGATAGACGTTCTCAATGCCCAAATGCTAAAAAAGAAAAACGGTGGCATTGAGATCAGGCATTTTTTTTGTTGAAGCTCATCAACACACTTTTCGAGAAAGTTATCTATCCAGAGATCTGGTCTGAGGCAATCATTTTCCAATTCACTAAAAGGGGAACCTGAAAACGTTGACATTTATCGAAGTGTTTCTTTATTCAGTAATGTATTGAAGTGCTGAACATCAATATTCAACAGGATATAAATGTCCTAGATAAACAAACACCTGTTGCTTTCAGAAAACTAAGCCGAACTATCATACTACTCCAAAATCACAATCCCACTCTTCAAATTTTGGGCCAAGTGGCCTTTTTCAAGAGAAAAAACAAAAACAATACAACTACGTAATGTCCATCTTTAGGAACTCGACA
>CM065745.1:34273599-34283599 GCA_033310375.1 Conus canariensis
TCTCCACAATGACATTTTATTCTTTTCAACCTGTACACACTTGTAAAATGTCCTTTGATCAAACCAAGTTTTCCCTGCCTCTTCCTTTCTTCTCCCGTTTAGATTTTAATACATACGCACACACTCACCTGGCAGTGCACAGCAGGCAACACACGTCCATACATCTAATATATTCTAAACCTCTTACCAAATGTTACTTTTGCTAATTTGTAGTTCTTTTTCAGACGTTAGGCCAGCTTGTCTTATTTTCGTTTGGCGTTATGGGCGTCTGTTTATTCACCAAAAGAGCAAGAGTGATCCTAGTTGTCTTCAATTACTGTTTACTACTGCGTGTCTCATTTCAGGTGTCCGTTCATACAATGAAACTAAGGTCACCTGTGTTTGTTGGACTCGGTTCAAGATCGAAAAGGCTGTGCCAGTCTTGAATATAATGTTGAATTGTGTTTGTCATTTCTCCAGTTGTTGTTACTGTGTAGATGTATCAGGTATATGGGCAAGCTTGGAACATCCTTTTTTGGGGGTGGGGTGAGGAGTCTCCTTGTTTGTTCTGAGTGCTCTCTCATGCCATTTCTGCCAGGCGATTGGGTGTGGTAAGCAGCGTTCGTTTGGAGTTATGGGCGTCTGTGTATTTCAGCAAGTGAGCAAGAGTTACCCTACTTGTTCTTTAACTGGTGTTTACTGTTCCCTGCCTCATTTAGGATTTCCTTTCATACCAGTGAAACTGAGGTTACCTGTATTTATTACTGTTCGTCTGTGTGTTTGTTTGGCTCTGTTCAAGGTCGAACAGGCTGTGTCAGTCTGGAATAAATGTTGATTTGTCTTTGTTCATTTCTTCAGTTGTTGTTGCTGTGTCGGTGTAACAGGTACAGGATATATAGGCAAGCTTGGAACGTCCCCCCCCCCCCCCCCTCCCTCTTGTCATTTCTGCCAGGCGATTGGGTGTTGCAAGCAGCATTCGTTTTGGAGTTATGGGCATGTATTTCTTTCCTCAAGGGAGCGACAGTTACCCTACTTGTTCTTTACTTACTGTTTACTGTTCGCTGCCTCATTTAAGATTTCCTTTCAGTGAGTTATGTAGTTTTTGCAATGCAACAAAGGACAGTATACCCATCATGTCCTGGCGCTGTGGTGTTGTCCAATGCTTTTGGAAATCTTTGATGAATGTAACGAGTAAAAAGAAAAGTCAGAATGTATGTAATGTTTGTAGTACATAACCACTGGCTATACTTGGTTTTGATGAAAACATAAGCATTGACAAATTCTTTTGTTTTTTGATATGTGCCAAAGAATACTTGTACCACCGTAAATTAGAAATACGCCTATTCTGCAAGCCTTTGTTAATAAGGTAAAATAGAGAAACAACATTAAAGAGTACATTGCGCGCCAAAGTATGGTATATAATGATTTTAATGCAAAATGGACTCCTCGTACAAGTTTTTTTCAGTTGCTTTGAACAAAAAGCAACGAATTCATCAGTTTGAGATAAATCATGAAAACAAAACCCTGACGGCTATTGTAACTCTGGCTGTTTGCATGTGGACGACAAGGTTCACACCCGGTGCAGACATACTTAATCCGTTTAGCTCTTCTCATTGTAATTTAACCCCACTTTCATGTGCTTCTATCCGATGTAACTGAATTGACGGGATAAAGTCTCTGCACATATCTGCCCTGTCTGTCTGTTTATCTGCACATATGTAATTTTCTTTTCAGAACAAATGACAAAAGTAAAGTCAGTTCGAGTTCTATACAACTCAAATTGAATCCATTTTCATCATGTAAACAAATACGTGTCTAAAGCAAACAGCAAAAAATAACAACTAACTAGAGAAAGGCACAAAATAAAACAAGTAATTTTTCTAAATAGAATGAAATAAACTTTGTTAATGAAAAAGAAGGAAAGTCCGCTCAAACAAAAAAGTACGCGACTCACGTGTCTGAGAGAGAGAGAGAGAGAGAGAGAGAGAGAGAGAGAGAGAGAGAGAGGAGAGAGAGAGAGAGAGAGAGATTCATAATATATAGATAGATGCATAAAGTCTCAGAGAACAGTACTCCGCCAAATGACAGTCAGAAGGGCTCATTGTGCTACCTGTAATCCAACCATCAGCACCACAATGTTGCCGCCACCTTCCTCCAACGTCTCCACCAGATGATCGACCTTCTCCCGTGGATCTCGTTTCACACACCGTTTGGCCGGTGTGGCCAGACTAACCGGGCTAGCTCAAATTTGTCCGTGGCTAATAATTTTTCTTTAAGTTTTGATCTTTTGATATGTTACTGTATCCTGTAAACAGCCCTTAACGCTACAGATCTTTGGACTTGGCGATCAGGTTAATGAACTGACCCTCCACACGCGTCTCGGATGACGTGGCTGAGGCGGAGAACTGCGTCAGAGGAGCTGAGTGGGGGGGTGCTGGTGGAGGCGGGGGTGATCTTATCTTAAACGAGGCTGATGTCATAGGACAGACCACACGCTATGATGTCATAGGACAGACCACACGCTATGATGTCATAGGACAGACCACACGCTATGATGTCATAGGACAGACCACACGCTATGATGTCATAGGACAGACCACACGCTATGATGTCATAGGACAGACCACACGCTATGATGTCATGGGAAAGACCACACGCTATGATGTCACAGGACAGACCACACGCTATGATGTCACAGGACAGACCACACGCTATGATGTCATAGGAAAGACCACACGCTATGATGTCACAGGACAGACCACACGCTATGATGTCACAGGACAGACCACACGCTATGATGTCATAGGACAGACCACACGCTATGATGTCATAGGACAGACCACACGCTATGATGTCATAGGAAAGACCACACGCTATGATGTCATAGGACAGACCACACGCTATGATGTCATAGTACAGACCACACGCTATGATGTCATGGGAAAGACCACACGCTATGATGTCACAGGACAGACCACACGCTATGATGTCACAGGACAGACCACACGCTATGATGTCATAGGAAAGAGCACACGCTATGATGTCATAGGAAAGAGCACACGCTATGATGTCACAGGACAGACCACACGCTATGATGTCATAGGAAAGAGCACACGCTATGATGTCATAGGACAGACCACACGCTATGATGTCATAGGAAAGAGCACACGCTATGATGTCACAGGACAGACCACACGCTATGATGTCATAGGACAGACCACACGCTATGATGTCATAGGAAAGACCACACGCTATGATGTCACAGGACAGACCACACGCTATGATGTCACAGGACAGACCACACGCTATGATGTCAACGACAATGGCCAGTCCTGTGCTGTATTCGTGTTTTTATTTTTGTTTGGTCCGCTTTCTTCTCATTATTGTTCTTTTTCTCCTTCTACTTCTCGTTTTTTTTCTTAAATTGTAAGGTAGCCGCACCGAAAGTTCTCCTCTAAGAAAAGGTAGATCAGAAAAAGGCAACAACGTCCCAACACACAAATAAGGTGGCGATATAAGCAGCATGGCTTGAATCGACTTGATTGAAAAGACATTTCCTACTCTAATGCGGTATAATGTTTCAAAATGTTCACACACACACACACACGCACGCACGCACGCACGCACGCACGCACGCACGCACGCACACACACACACACACACACACGCATCATTTTCACGTTTTTAAAGTCATGTTTCATGTTTTCCAACTATTTGTTGTATTAACCTGGAGACAAGACAACAATAGAAACAGAAAAGACCAAGTTTGCTGTCTTGGGAAAAAGAAAGAGACTAGAAGACACTTTCTGATGAAAATATAGACAGTTGAAATAAATACTTAAACATCTGCTATCACTTGAAAAAAAACAAACAAACACGATTTAAAAATAGCAAAGTAGTGCATTACATTGCGATCTTCTGGGGGTGGGGGTGGGTGGGGAACAAAGGAAAGTTCTAGATAGATCAGGATGGGGGATTCCCGCTATCAGCTGATCAGGATGGGGGATTCCCGCTATCAGCTGATCAGGATGAGGGATTCCCGCTATCAGCTGATCAGGATGAGGGATTCCCGCTATCAGCTGACCAGGATGAGGGATTCCCGCTATCAGCTGATCAGGATGAGGGATTCCCGCTATCAGCTGACCAGGATGGGGGATTCCCGCTATCAGCTGATCAGGATGGGGGATTCCCGCTATCAGCTGATCAGGATGAGGGATTCCCGCTATCAGCTGATCAGGATGAGGGATTCCCGCTATCAGCTGACCAGGATGAGGGATTCCCGCTATCAGCTGATCAGGATGAGGGATTCCCGCTATCAGCTGACCAGGATGAGGGATTCCCACTATCAGCTGACCAGAATGAGGGATTCCCGCTATCAGCTGACCAGGATGAGGGATTCCCGCTATCAGCTGACCAGGATGAGGGATTCCCGCTATCAGCTGACCAGGATGAGGGATTCCCGCTATCAGCTGATCAGAATGTGGGATTCCCGCTATCAGCTGACCAGAATGAGGGTTTCCCGCTATCAGCTTTTTTCAATGAAAAGTAAAGAAGTGGAGAGTCCCCTCCTGTTTCCAATGACACCGGAAGTGCTTTTTGTAAGCAAGAGAGCAAGCAAGCAAGCAAACGAGCGAGCGAGCGAGAGAGAGAGAGAGAGAGAGAGAGAGAGAGAGAGAGAGAGAGAGAGAGAGAGAGAGAGAGGCAATGAATTGTGTATGCACCATAACCTCTTATACAGCAAACCGAGCTATGAATAATTACAAGCAGCAGAAAATCCGAGTACTGATTGAGAGAGAGAGAGAGAGAGAGAGAGAGAGAGAGAGAGAGAGAGAGAGAGAGAGAGAGAGAGAGAGAGAGCATTTTGTTAAGACCAGACAAAAAGCTGTTATCAGTCTGCTCCAATAAGTAAAATGACGGCATATATTGACTTTTGTTGTAGGATGATCATTGACCCATTTTACTATGCATTTATTTATTTATTACTTCCTCTTTTTGGGGTGGGCTTGAGGTAGAAGGGAAGGGGTAGGGGTGGCAATTTTGTGATTAAGAACTGCTAAAGAAAAGAAACACGAAATCTGTTTTTATTGCATTAGATATGAGATTCTAAAAGAGTTGGAGATAAGTTTCTATGGAAACAATTTGGAACTCGATGACAGGCTCCGATTTTCAAATACCAGATGGTTACTGTGTCAGAACCCATTTTAAAAGAAATTTGATAGAACTCCGCCACCCAACATGGACAAACGAATCACAAGACAAAATACGACGCGTTTCGACCTCTTAGGTTTTTATTCAGGCAAAACAAACAACACTCAGGGCAACGAAAATGAAGAACGAGCAATCACTTATCTTGTCAAATTCGGCGCAAGATGGGCGTTGAATGAAAACGAGGCCGTTGGGAAGAAGACAACGCGAGTGAAAATAGTAATGATGATAATAATGACAGCAATAATTGTAATGGTAATGATAATGAAAAAAAAATATTGAAAAAATAATGAAGAGAGAATTACTACCACTTTTGGTGATAATATGACAATAGCAGTTGTAGTATTGGAAAAAGGAGAAGGCTTAGAGGATTGTGGAACAGCATGGTTGTAGTGGCAACAGTGTTCGTAGCGTTAGAACAGTTCAGTATCCTGCCGTCACTGATCCCGAAGGAAAGTCATTGGATGGACACAACTCAGTGATTGTTGTTGTTGTTGTTGTTGTTGTTTTGTTGTTGTTGTTGTTGTGGTGGTGGTGGTGGTGGTGGTGGTGGTTGTCATTGTTAATCGTATGAATTAACGTTTGTTTAAGATTTTTTTATGGGGAGCGAGAAGGGGCTTTTTTTTCTTTCTTTTCTTTTTTCTGTTCTTTCTTTTTTTCTTTTTCTTTCTTTTCTTTTTTTTTTTTTTTTTTTTTTTTGGTGCTAAGACCCATGGTCAACGGGAATCCATTTTTGGAAAGAAAAGAGTGAAGAAAAGTGTCCAGGTGTTGTGAATTGGGAGGGCGTCTACTCCCTTTCCCTACACCGGCGTGTGGCAAAGCCTGTGGCTTGGGTTTAAGGCCCATTTGTCATGGGTTAGATTACCACACGGTGATTTATCAGGGCCGCTGCCCTTTGTGGTCACGACGGCGCAAAACAAAAGCTCTGTTGACCTGATATCATGTATGTGTGTGTGTGTGTGTGTGTGTGTGTGTGTGTGTGTGTGTGTGTGTGTGTCTGTGTCTGTCTGTCTGTCTGTGTGTAACTGTCTGTCAGTCTGTCTGTCTGTCCATTTGTTTTTGTGTGTATACGCGACAAAGTGGCGAGCGAGCGAGCGAGCGAGCGAGCGAGAGAGAGAGAGAGAGAGAGAGAGAGAGAGAGAGAGAGAGAGAGAGAGAGAGAGAATAAAGTGTGCATGCGCGCTTGCCCGCGCTGTGTGTGTGTGTGTGTGTATGTGTGTGTGTGTGTGTGTGTGTGTGTGTGTGTGTGTGTGTGTGTGTGTGTGTGTGCATGTGTGTATAGGAGCGAGCGAGTGAGAGAGAGAGAGAGAGAGAGTGTGTGTGTGTGTGTGTGTACGTGTATGGTTGTGGTGTGTGTGTGGTGTGTGTGTGTGTGTGTGTGTGTGTGTGTGTGTGTGTGCGTGCGTGCGTGCGTGCGTGCGTGCGTGCGTGCGTGCGTGTGTGTGTGTGTGTGTGTGTGTATGTGTGTGTGTGTGTGTGTATGTGTGTGTGTGTGTTTGTGTGTGTGTGTGGATAAAAGGGAGGGAGAGAGAGAAAATGAGATGGGGGGTGGGGGGTGGGGTCGGAGTCCGAATGGTTAACCAGTATGTCTGTTCTGCCCATGACGACATCGGAGGGGGCGGTGTGCGTTAACGTGGGACAAGAAATTCGTGACGGAAACAATCACTGGAAAACGACATGAACGAACACAAAACAAAATATATCAAAGAAACATCGCACAGCATGCATACTCGCCCTGCTGGAAGCATGAATATAGATCATTTATAGCTCATCACAGGCCCTACGGAAATGAGAGAGAGAGAGAGAGAGAGAGAGAGAGAGAGAGGAGAGAGAGAGAGAGAGAGAGAGAGAGAGAGAGAGAGAGAGAGAGAAGACAAGACAAAAATTCTTTATTTACGAGGATAATAGATAAGCACTGACGTGCTTTTTTACATCCAGTCCTCGCCCTGAGTAGGGAATACAACATGCAGTGAAATTAATTAATGTAGAAAGCAAAGAAGCAAGCAAAGTGGTCATGTAATCATAGAGGAACATCAAATGAAAATAGAAGAGAAATGAAAGCAAAACAAAAAATAAGAATAATAATAAACAAACAAAAAAATAGAAATAAAAATGATAATAACAATAATGAAGAGGAAGGAGAGAGTGGGGGTAGGGAGTGAGGTGGGCTGGGGGAACATATGTAAATGTACTACAACGTACAAGATTAGCATGTATGAAAACAGACAGTGAAATGAATATGACAAAGTACGTAGATATTTTTGAACACACACACACATACACGCACGCTCGCATGCAGAGAGAGAGAGAGAGAGAGAGAGAGAGAGAGAGAGAGAGAGAGAGAGAGAGAGAGAGAGAGAGAGAGAGAGAATGTAACCGTATTTTATTTGCAAGCACGGAAATGCTAGTGATCGAATGTTTTAGAAAAAAAAATGAGGATATAAATGCTTTAACATCTGCAAACGAGTAAAAAAATTTGATGCGTTAGAACGATATACATCTTTAGAGTCAGTTGTTCTTTCAGATTTTGATGTTCATCATTTATCAATATAAAGAGTAGTTCAGACTCTCGTACATTTGGCAAAATAAACGCGAGGTATTTGAGTGAAGGGGTTTCCATGGAGACGCATTAACCCTTTTACAGTTCCTGTGGGTTGGGAAGAACGAAAGCAACCTTCCTTTTCGAAGTAATGCGCCCGGTGTTTACATGCTGATGTTCAGTAGATATCTAAAGGCAAATGGTAGACTCTCAGTAACAGGACAGGATGCCAGTATTCCCCAAACTTCTCTAGTCTGGTTTAACAAGCGTTCAACGCCCTTCTTGCGCCGAATGCGAGAAGATAAGTGATTGCTCGTCCTTCGTTTTCATTGTCCTGAATGTTGTTTACCTTGCCTGAAGAAGACCTAGAGGTCAAAATGTATCGCGTTTTGTATTGTAGTTTGTTTGTCCATGTTCAGCTGCGGAGTTACTTAATATTACTTTTAAAAAGGGGTTGAATTTGGCAGTCAAACGATTTAAAGTGTAGTTCTGGGCAGTGTTCTTCCACAGACCAACAGACTTGAAGAACCCCATCAACACCCTTTTCCAACTGTACCGACACACCAGCTGGTGCATGTGAACATGTCTATGACGACACACCAGCTAGTGCATGTGAACATGTCTATGACGACACACCAGCTGGTGCATGTGAACATGTCTATGGGTGGGGGAGTGGGGGGGAGGGTAGACATTTAAACTTACTGTCTCCAGTTTTTCATCGTCATGAGAGCGCCTCGAGACCCTTTTAAAGCAATATGTCATCCATCTCAAAATATTACCGTTTTTGATTTTTCAAAGATTACAGTTATGTTTGGTGTTTTAGTGTTATTTGATATTGTACAGCTGACAACGGAATATGACAACCGTACGAAAGAGAAGAATCACACCATTATCAAAAAAAGAGGATTTGAATTATGTCAAAAGAAAGTGCTGCACTGTTCTTGACGCATGATGTCACCACTATGTCATCATTGTGCCATCATTATGTCATCATTGTGCCATCATTACGTCATCATTATGTCACAATTATGCCATCATTGTGACATCATTATGTCATCATTAATGGCATCATTACGTCATCATTGTGTCATCGTTGTGTCATAATTATGGCATCATTATGTCATCGTTGTGTCATCATGTGTCGTCATTATGTCATCATTGTGTCATCATTGTGTCATAATTATGACATCATTATGTCATCGTTGTGTCATCATTACGTCATCATCGTGTCATCATTGTGTCATCATTGTGTCATCACTGATCAGGAGTGACGACAACACTGCAGGGCAGCGGTCACCTTGTTTCAACCTGGAGGACATAAATGCGGTTCCTTTAACTGCCGGTCACTCGTGCTTCCTGTGTAACAGTATCAGACATGGCCACTTTCAACATTTTCCCACAGACGTGCTTCCTGTGTAACAGTATCAGACATGGCCACTTTCAACATTTTCCCACAGACGTGCTTCCTGTGTAACAGTATCAGACATGGCCACTTTCAACATTTTCCCACAGACGTGCTTCCTGTGTAACAGTATCATACATGGCCACTTTCAACATTTTCCCACAGACGTGCTTCCTGTGTAACAGTATCAGACATGGCCACTTTCAACATTTTCCCACAGACGTGCTTCCTGTGTAACAGTATCAGACATGGCCACTTTCAACATTTTCCCACAGACGTGCTTCCTGTGTAACAGTATCAGACATGGCCACTTTCAACATTTTCCCACAGACGTGCTTCCTGTGTAACAGTATCATACATGGCCACTTTCAACATTTTCCCACAGACGTGCTTCCTGTGTAACAGTATCATACATGGCCACTTTCAACATTTTCCCACAGACGTGCTTCCTGTGTAACAGTATCAGACATGGCCACTTTCAACATTTTCCCACAGACGTGCTTCCTGTGTAACAGTATCAGACATGGCCACTTTCAACATTTTCCCACAGACGTGCTTCCTGTGTAACAGTATCATACATGGCCACTTTCAACATTTTCCCACAGACGTGCTTCCTGTGTAACAGTATCATACATGGCCACTTTCAACATTTTCCCACAGACGTGCTTCCTGTGTAACAGTATCAGACATGGCCACTTTCAACATTTTCCCACAGACGTGCTTCCTGTGTAACAGTATCAGACATGGCCACTTTCAACATTTTCCCACAGACGTGCTTCCTGTGTAACAGTATCAGACATGGCCACTTTCAACATTTTCCCACAGACGTGCTTCCTGTGTAACAGTATCATACATGGCCACTTTCAACATTTTCC
>CM065745.1:34291099-34308599 GCA_033310375.1 Conus canariensis
TTCCCCCTCATGAATATCAGTCATCTGGCAGTTATGCTGCCGACTGTTGTGAATGGTTGTAGTGACTCACCTCACCACCTTTCCCCCTCATGAATATCAGTCATCTGGCAGTTATGCTGCCGACTGTTGTGAATGGGTTGTAGTGACTCACCTCACCACTTTCCCCTCATGAATATCAGTCATCTGGCAGTTATGCTGCCGACTGTTGTGAATGGGTTGTAGTGACTCACCTCACCACTTTTCCCTCTGAATATCAGTCATCTGGCGTTATGCTGCCGACTGTTGTAATGGGTTGTAGTGACTCACTCACCACTTTCCCCTCATGAATATCAGTCATCTGGCAGTTATGCTGCCGACTGTTGTGAATGGTTGTAGTGACTCACTCACCACTTTTCCCCTATGAATATCAGTCATCTGGCAGTTATGCTGCGACTGTTGTGAATGGGTTGTAGTGACTCACCTCACCACCTTTCCCCCTCATGAATATCAGTCATCTGCAGTTATGCTGCCGACTGTTGTGAATGGTTGTAGTGACTCACCTCACCACCTTTCCCCCTCATGAATATCAGTCATCTGGCAGTTATGCTGCCGACTGTTGTGATGGGTTGTAGTGACTCACCTCACCACTTTCCCCCATGAATATCATCATCTGGCAGTTATGCTGCCGACTGTTGTGAATGGGTTGTAGTGACTCACCTCACCACTTTCCCCCTCATGAATATCAGTCATCTGGCAGTTATGCTGCCGACTGTTGTGAATGGGTTGTAGTGACTCACCTCACCACTTTCCCCCTCATGAATATCAGTCATCTGGCAGTTATGCTGCCGACTGTTGTGAATGGGTTGTAGTGACTCACCTCACCACTTTCTCCCCCTCATGATATCAGTCATCTGGCAGTTATGCTGCCGACTGTTGTGAATGGTTGTAGTGACTACGTCACAATTCTCCTCTAATATCAGCACTGCTTTTATCTGGACTGTTGTGATGGTTTTGCGAAAGTGATACTGCCGATTTTCCCCTATTGATCAGCTCGCATTATGCTGCTGAGTGTTATGGGTTGTGAAGTGGATCACTCACCATTCTTACCCGTGATGATCACATCATACGGGTTATGCTGCCGTGTTTAATGGGTTGGAAGTGATCACTACCACTTACCCTATGATCAGCTCGGCTTTTTATCGGGTTGTAATGTTGTAGTGACTACCAACGACCTTCCCTCATGATACAGTATCTGGCAGTTATCTGCAGGACTATGGATGGTGTAGTGTCACTCACATTCTCCCCATGTCAGTCCTGGCAGTGTGCTGCCGACGTGTGTGAAGTGTTGTGATGACCCACCCACGTGTGATTTTGCCCTCATGATTCAGTCATCAGGCATTAAGCTTGCGCTTGGAATGGGTTGTAATTACTCAACTCCACTTCCCCCTCATGAATATCGTTCATCTGGAGTATGCTGCCACAGTTTGATGGGTGTAGTGACTAGCCACAACTTCCCCCCTCATGAAATATCAGGTCATCTGGCAGTTATGCTGCCGACTGTTGTGAATGGGTTGTAGTGACTCACCCACACACTTTTCCCCCTCATGAATATCAGTCATCTGGCAGTTATGCTGCCGACTGTTGTGAATGGGTTGTAGTGACTCACTCACCACTTCCCCTCATGAATATCAGTCATCTGGCAGTTATGCTGCCGACTGTTGTGAATGGGTTGTAGTGACTCACCTCACCACTTTTCCCCCTCATGAATATCAGTCATCTGGCAGTTATGCTGCCGACTGTTGTGAATGGGTTGTAGTGACTCACCTCACCACTTTCCCCCTCATGAATATCAGTCATCTGGCAGTTATGCTGCCGACTGTTGTGAATGGGTTGTAGTGACTCACCTCACCACCTTTCCCCTCATGAATATCAGTCATCTGGCAGTTATGCTGCCGACTGTTGTGAATGGGTTGTAGTGACTCACCTCACCACTTTTCCCCCTCATGAATATCAGTCATCTGGCAGTTATGCTGCCGACTGTTGTGAATGGGTTTAGTGACTCACCTTACCACATTTTCCCCTCATGAATATCAGTCATCTGGCAGTTATGCTGCCGACTGTTGTGAATGGGTTGTAGTGACTCACCTCACCACCTTTCCCCCTCATGAATATCAGTCATCTGGCAGTTATGCTGCGACTGTTGTGAATGGGTTGTAGTGACTCACCTCACCACTTTTCCCCCTCATGAATATCAGTCATCTGGCAGTTATGCTGCCGACTGTTGTGAATGGGTTGTAGTGACTCACCTCACCACTTTTCCCCTCATGAATAATCAGTCATCTGGCAGTTGTGCTGCCGACTGTTTGTGAATGGGTTTGTAGTGACTCACCTCACCACTTTTCCCCTCATGAATATCAGTCATCTGGCAGTTATGCTGCCGACTGTTGTGAATGGGTTGTAGTGACTCACCTCACCACTTTTCCCCCTCATGAATATCAGTCATCTGGCAGTTATGCTGCCGACTGTTGTGAATGGGTTGTAGTGACTCACCTCACCACTTTCCCCTCATGAATATCAGTCTATCTGGCAGTTATGCTGCCGACTGTTTGTGAATGGGTTGTAGTGACTCACCTCACCACTTTTTTTCCCTCATGAATATCAGTCATCTGGCAGTTTATGCTGCCGACTGTTGTGAATGGGTTGTAGTGATTTTTTTTATTTTGTTTTCTTTTTAAGTTTAATGATCTTTAAGGATCAGACTTCTTTTTATACTGGGTTTGTTGTCGTTAGTTTAAGGTGTTTTGACGAAAGGTGATACTGCCGATTTCTTACACCGTGATTGGATCAGACTCCTTTTTATACTGGGTTTGTTAGTCGTTAGCTTAAGGTGTTTTGACGAAAGGTGATACTGCCGATTTCTTACACCGTGATTGGATCAGACTCCTTTTTATACTGGGTTTGTTGTCGTTAGTTTAAGGTGTTTTGACGAAAGGTGATACTGCCGATTTCTTACACCGTGATTGGATCAGACTCCTTTTTATACTGGGTTTGTTAGTCGTTAGCTTAAGGTGTTTTGACGAAAGGTGATATTGCCGATTTCTTACACCGTGATTGTGGCGACAGTTCTGAAAGGGACTAGCCCGAGGTGGTCAGCTGGCCCGAGGTGGTCAGCTGGCCCGAGGTGGTCAGCTGGCCCGAGGTGGTCAGCTGGGGCCGACACGGTTGAACAGCTGTTCGTGCAATGACCCAGACCGCCGATGACCATGAATGTTTGGCGGGTGACCGTGTGGTCTGTTAACCACGGTTCATTGAACTTTGCGGTCCTTGGACGTCAGGGTCTGTCCAATTTATTATCTTTGGGCGAGACTTGCCGTAACGTTCCTTCCATGATGGTGAGCGGTGTCACAGGAGGTCACTCTCACCACACAAGCCGATGGAGGGGACAGTGTTGGTCACAGCACGAGCGAAGCTCTCACAACCCCATGCAGGGAAAAGGGCGGGCTGTCAGTGGTAGCGACGTCTTGTTGAATGTTCGGATCGACCACCAAGTAGGGTCATTTTTACCCCCGTGATAAGATAATTACACACTCCAAGTGAATGCTGCTTACGACAACAAATCGCTCAGCAGAAATACCAACACAGAGCACACACAGCAAACAAGGAGACGTCCCCCTATCTCCCTCCCCCCCCCCCCCACACACACACAAAGGAAGCTCTGAGCTTGCCCATATAGCCTACCCTGTACCTAACACATGTACACAGCTTAACAACAAGTGGAGAAATAAACAAACTCAAATCCAGATTGTATTCAGACTAGCACAGCCTTTTGATTTTGAATGTAGTCAAACATTCAACCTCTAAACGGACGAACAGAAACAAATGCAGGCCACCTCGCTTTGACTGGTATGGATGGACATCTTCAATGAAGCAGAGAACAGTGGACGGTAAACAGTGAACAAATAGGGTAACTTGGTTCCCATGACGAGACAATCACACGCCCATAACTCCAAATGAATGCTGCTTACGTCATTATATTTCATCTGGAATAATGGGCATGTCATTATCTCATCATTGGATCAACAGTTACCTGGAGAGGAGACACAAGAGTAGCATGATCTGTAGAATCCAAGGCAGCTAATGCATCCAAAGGTTAAGGAGAAATGTGTGACCATCGTCAAGGGATCTACGCAGATCATGGACTGTTCTCAAAGAGTGCCGTTTCAGAATTATGGCGAGGACTACAAGCAGTGTGTAAAGAGTAGGGCAAGTTACTGTGGTGAAGATGATCAGAAAGCTGAAGGAGTAGGGCAAGTTACTGTGGTGAACATGACCAGAAAGCTGAAGGAGTAGGGCAAGTCATTGTGGTGAAGATGATCAGAAAGCTGAAGGAGTAGGGCAAGTTACTGTAGTGAACATGACCAGAAAGCTGAAGGAGTAGGGCAAGTTACTGTGGTGAAGATGATCAGAAAGCTGAAGGAGTAGGGCAAGTTACTGTGGTGAACATGACCAGAAAGCTGAAGGAGTAGGGCAAGTTACTGTGGTGAAGATGATCAGAAAGCTGAAGGAGTAGGGCAAGTTACTTTGGTGAACATGACCAGAAAGCTGAAGGAGTAGGGCAAGTTATTGTGGTGAAGATGATCAGAAAGCTGAAGGAGTAGGGCAAGTTACTGTGGTGAACATGACCAGAAAGCTGAAGGAGTAGGGCAAGTTACTGTGGTGAACATGACCAGAAAGCTGAAGGAGTAGGGCAAGTTATTGTGGTGAACATGACCAGAAAGCTGAAGGAATACGAATTTTGTCAACGATCTTAGAAAGAAGAGATCAGTTTCATACAGATATGTTCTGTTTGAAGTTTGTGGCATAAAGAGATGGTTTTTCAACATGGCTTGAACAACTGCAGATTAAAAAAAAAAAAGAGAAAGATGAAAATGACAATAGGGGAATCGTTTACTATTAGAGTAACACATAGCATCAGTTCATCCAGAAATTCAGGCAGCTGTTAAGAAGGTAGTGGATCCATTTTACAAGTTTTCACGACCAATGTGGGTTTTTTTTTAAATCACTTCCCTACCCACTGATTCAAATCTTTTTTTTTCAAAATTACAAGGAGGGTTGCCAGAACATTGAGGAATTTGTTGAATACTTGGCAACGACACACACAGAAATCAAGACTGTTACGAAGGTTATAATTTTGCCGACAAAGAAATCTCACAATTGTTGGGAAAGTTCAGAGGAACAGACAGAGAAGGTGACATTGATTTTTGTATTTTGGTTTGGTCGTTGGAGTGTTTACAATCTTGAATTTATGCTCGCTTATGGTGTTTACTACTAGCTTGCATTGAAAAATGAATTTTACCTTCAGCACAACTATATTAAACAACTGTTTACAGTCTAAGAACCTGTTTTTGTGCATGAAGGCCATTCCTAAACCACTATTTTGCTGCTTTGGCTAAATTGTGTCAATTCATTTGGCGTTTTATTCGTTTTATGAGGGTCGTTTTCTTTCGTTAACGGTTGACTTTAAGATAGAACCTTGAAACATCCTTGATTAGGCAAGAATAAAGATATTTCTCGCGCGCGCGCGCGCGGTGTGTGTGTGTGTGTGTGTGTGTGTGTGTGTGTGTGCGTGTGTGTGTGTGTACACACATACTAAAAGGCGCAAAAGCAATCCTCCTCCGCTCGGGAATTTGACGTCAAACGTTTTACTTACGTCACACATCAATATCAAGGAGGTAATGAAACCCAAACTGCTGTCGCCCCTCACTTCACCATGGTAACCTCAAAGGGCACTGTGTAGTATTGATTGCTCATTGTTGACAAAGATTACAATGAGTTCCTGACTTGCACAACCCTAACAGAATATATATGTATATATATATATATATTTGTTATTCCATCTGTAAAAGTAGAGAAAAAAAAATTAACTAGGAAAGAAAAACAGTAAACAAGTTGGGTATTTTTTGCTCCCATAAGAAAACCTAACACAGAGTAACTTTTATTCAAGACTGGCACAGCCTTTTAAACTTGAATAAAGTCAGACAAATACATAGACGAACAATCTAATAGTGGGGGGAAAAAACAAGCGCAGGCCAACAACTGAACTATCTTCATAGTAATGACTTGGCAAACATTTGGACTTAAGGAGGGGGGCGGAATTTGAAGATGGAGAAACTGGGAACATGAAATTAAGGAAATATGTTACAGATATGAAAACTCTTCACTAGCTGCATAAGGGAACCATCGCAATCCCTTTTGAAGGCAGGTATATTTGTATTGCCTGCTCCGAGGCCTTTCGTCCGCTGGGTCGGACTCATCAGGGAGACACGGCTGGTTGTGTCTGCGCTCCTGGCGTCAAATAGAGACACACCACAGTCCATAATACTGTGATGTTCTCACCACCAAGAGTGCAAAAAAGAATCCAATAGCACCCCCAAAGCAGCCAGCGAAGAGTAGTAAATGAAACCAAACGAAAGTGTGCGGAGGAAAAAAGTTGCTGAAAAACTAAAGACATTATGTATTTGTATTTGTTTCTGTCCGTCAGTGTGTTTGTCTTTTGATCTCCCTTGCATCTTTGGGTGGATCCTCAAGCGTAGGCTCAAAGATTGTCCCCTTTATTTTATACTGTTTGCATAATGTCTTTAGTTTTTCAGCAACTTTTTTCCTCCCCACACTTTCGTTTGGTTTCATTTACTACTCTTCGCTGGCTGCTTTGGGGGTGCTATTGGATTCTTTTTTGCACTCTTGGTGGTGAGAACACCACAGTATTATGGACTGTGGTGTGTCTCTATTTGACGCCAGGAGCGCAGACACAACCAGCCGTGTCTCCCTGATGAGTCCGACCCAGCGGACGAAAGGCCTCGGAGCAGGCAATACAAATATACCTGCCTTCAAAAGGGATTGCGATGGTTCCCTTATGCAGCTAGTGAAGAGTTTTCATATCTGTAACATATTTTCTTAATTTCATGTTCCCAGTTTCTCCATCTTCAAATTCCGCCCCCCTCCTTAAGTCCAAATGTTTGCCAAGTCATTACTATGAAGATAGTTCAGTTGTTGGCCTGCGCTTGTTTTTTTCCCCCCACTATTAGATTGTTCGTCTATGTATTTGTCTGACTTTATTCAAGTTTAAAAGGCTGTGCCAGTCTTGAATAAAAGTTACTCTGTGTTAGGTTTTCTTATGGGAGCAAAAAATACCCAACTTGTTTACTGTTTATCGTTTACTGTTCCCTGCCTCATTTCATTTCCAATTTAGGAAAGAAAAACCAAACCATGCAGGCACTCTGCATTTCAACAGCCTCAACACAACGTCAGTTATGGTAAAGACTTGGCGTGTTGTCATGACAGAGCGAAAACTTTACTATCCTCATTTTTTTTTTTAAATCAATCTATTATCTACTCACATATCTATCCACCCCTTTTCTATCACTATTTTTTTTCCTCAAATATATCTACTTCCTGTTTTGCATATATTTTTGTTCTTTCTTTCTTTCTCTTTTTCTTTGTTTGTTTGTTTTTGTTTCTTTGTGTTGTCTTCTGTTTCAGTTGTGTTGTTTGCCTTTTACTCGTTGATCACTCTTATTCCTTTCCACCTACTTATTATTCTTATTGTCACTATTAGTGCTACTATTATCATCATTATCATTGTTATGTTATTATTATTATTATTATTATTATCATTATGTCATTATTATGACATTTTCGTAACCATGATTATCATTATCATATCTATTTGCATATTTCTGTGCTGTGTGAAACTTTGGATGCTGCGCTTGATCGCCTTACGGCAAGTAATTCTGCTTCAGTGTAAATCGAATAACAAATATCCTTAGAAACTGTGGTTGGGTAGAAAACGACATATTTCAGAACATCGCCAAGCTAAAGGTTTCTATGGTAACCAAGGAATCCCACAACCGAGGAAGTGCACACCGACCCCTGCTCTTCAACTGGACCAACGGAGCTGAAGTTACAGGGTTTGTTTTTTCAATCGTACTTAGACATCCAACCGACAAAAGACTGCATTTGGAAAAAAAACACAAAAAAAACTGAGAAAGGTCTACCGAAAACGCTGTCGGCTGTAATACTGAAAAGACAACAACAAATGATGCCAAATCTTCCACCTCACGACAAAATCAGAATGACGTCAAATCAAAAACTCATCATCATGCAGGTTCCAAAAAAAAAACAAAAAAAAAAAAAACCGAGAAAAGTAGTCCAGATTTAATAACAAATGACTCTTTCTCCACGATGGGATTATAAATGGTATGTACGCACGAGTGACGACGTGAACGATGCCTCAAAACATCCAATGAATGCAGCCCTACATTGAAAGTAACCCCCAGGTCGTAAGCAGGTTTTATCTTCACGGGGAAAAAAAATCACTCAGCTGGACGCTGTGGTTGTCCAGCACGGATTTGACGTCATAAAACTGAACAGAGTCAAAGAACCGTGCAACACTTTCGTTAAGTGCTTAAAGATATTTGTAAAAGCAAAACCCAAAGAGAAACATTCCTTGTCGACAAAATCTTAAAGCAAACAAGCGAACGGCAGCACAGAACTCGACTCCAAACTGGCCTGTGAGGCCGGCATTTCCCCATCAATAACAAGATCAGGTCCTATCAGCCCCGGGACCACCGCCACATGACTGAGGGGGATCAGGCTGACGGCCCAGGGGCAGGGAACGTCGGGCGACACGTTAAGGATCTGCCGGGGCCCCCGTCTGCATAGGGATGGGGGGGAGGGGGGGGGGAGGGGCGCCAAAACGCCCGGGACAGGGGGTAGAGGAGGTGTGTGTGTGTGTGTGTGTGTGTGTGTGTGTGTGTGTGTGTGTGATGCAGTCCGCTATGTCCATCCCTTCCAGTATCCACCCTAACCCGACCTTCCAGGACACAGCTTTCTCAACCGTTTTGATGGCCTATAATGGTGAATTCTCTTACCGTTGTGTCTCTTGAATAGTTAAGACCGTGTCCTCGGCAGATACTTGTTTTCTGATTGACGAGGATGAGGATGATAATGATGATGCTACGGATTTCCATTCAGGTCTGAGGCTGCGAGACTTCATGATATATCCGAGCGTCAACCAGTCCCGGTGCATACAAACACCTTCAGTGTTGGCCAGAAAATTTGAGTGACACTCAGAGATGCATCCAGTAAGGGAATGAAACGGACTGTGTGTTCCCAGTCTTCCCAGTGGAAGCCATAGCAAACTCAACTTTGGGTAGGAGCTACTCGGAGTGGAAAAATCCCACAAATGAATAAAATAGAAACTATCTTTGAGGATGTTCTGAAGATTTACCATTAAAATAAATCCCAGAACAGAAATAGTCAGCGTTTCGGTCGTAGACCGTCTTCGGGACTGATGACGTCACATATAAGACAAATAAATGCGTATAGATAATGACGTATAAAAACATACACGTGAATGTGAATCTTCTGATACACCCACATTCACTCCATTTGGCTCGCTTTCTGTTATGCTTGTTTAATTCCTTCGTTATGCATTAGTTCCCTCGACCTATGTACGGAAGAACTTTCCGGTAAACAGCATTGTCGAATACACACACACACGCACACACACACACATACACACACACACACACACACACACACACACACACACACACACACACACACACACACACACACGCACGCACGCACGCACGCACACACACACATGACCACAAACAAAAACATGCACTGCTTTGTCTGGAGGAGACATTATTTCCAAAGTCGCCATGCACTTGCTTCATTGATGAAATTCACGATTAAAAAAACAAGATGCGAAGCATATAAACGTACTCCCAGTTTTCCAAACCGCTTATAAATCGGCAAAGTGCTGTGTGAGATAAGAAATAAAGGCAAAATAACGGTTTTAAACGGTTATTTAACCGATGTACACTTTTGAAACTGGTATTTTAGTCCTCACTGGGCTAAAGCCTGTGTACATACCAAATTTCATCCAAATCGGACAATATGTCAAGAATAATGGTTTTTAACGGTCAGATTTTGAAACACTACATGGAAGTGCCATTTGTGTGTGATAACCTTTGTATATACAAAATTTCATTAAAACCCACCAATATATATATATATATATATATATATATCAATATACCAATTTCATTAAAATCCACCTATACATAAGAAATAACGGCAGAATAACGGTTTTTAACGGTTGTTTAATCCATTTTCAGCATTACATCACTTACATATGGACAGAGGCTCCGATTTGTCACAAGATCATCCAAACCGCTTATAAATTGGCCAAGTACTTTCTGAGATATTCCATAAAGAAGAAAAACCGTTACAGGCCGTTACAGCCGTTAGTAACGGCTACAGCGGTAAACTAAAACATCGGGCATCATCCGTGACCCATAATGAACATACCTACAATTTTTCAGAAAGATCGGCCCAGTAGTTTTGTCTGGAGCGAGTGGAACACATTTTGACCACGGACACACAGACACACAGACAGCATTTCTTCGTTCCCATTTTAAAGTACTCCCTGTGCTATAAGAACTGAGTACAAAAAATGACAGAGGCAACCATTTTACCAATGGTGAACCTGGCTCTTCAAGCTGGGCAGCAAAGAGGAAGAGCTGGAAGTGTGGACAGTTCCCACAGTTCTCCTCTTCCTTTCTCCCCACTCCCTCCTCCCCAAATGCCCCACCTCACCCCGCCCCCTCCTCACTCCCATTTATCCCTTCCCTCACCAAGTCCTGCGCGATCTCAGAGCAGAAAGAAACTTGGGAGATTAGTCGCTGACACCCTGCTGGCGTCATTGACAAGCCGCCGTAGACTGTAAGTTTGGAAACGGAGTGACTGAATGCGGAAAAATGGAGCAAAATGTAGAAAGAGAGGGGTTAGTTACCGCCAAGGACACAGACAAACATAGCACAGAACAAGACGCAACGCATTTCGACCTCTTGGGTCTTCTTCAGGCAAAAACAAATAACGTTTAGGACAGTGAAGATGAAGAAAGAACGAAAAGAAAAAAAAAGAAAGAGAGAAAAAGAGAAAAAGAAAAAAAAAAAAAAGAGAAAAGAGAGAGAGAGAGAGAGAGAGAGAGAGAGAGAGAGAGAGAGAGAAAAGAGACATTTATCTAACTTATCTTAGGTGTCTCTTTTTTCTTTCTTCATCTTCACTGTCCTAAACGTTATTTGTTTTCGACTGAAGAAGATCAAATAGGTCGAAATGCATTGCGTCTTGTCCTGTGCTATGTTTGTCTGTGTCCTTGGCGCCATAGACTGGTCATAAAGCCGACCAACCCTTCAGCACCAAGCCGCCATAGACTGGTCATAAAGCCGACCAACCCTTCAGCATCAACTGTGCGTTGTATTAGTTGTACACGCACACACTCACACACACGCATCTCTATTTCATTTCTACTCACACGCGCAGGTACAAAAAAAAAAAAAAAAATTATACCCCGTCCCTTCGACCATTCAAAAACTTCGTTACAAAGCCGGAAGGAAGCGCTGAAGGCAAACCATTCTGAGAGCTAATTAGATCGTTCGTGACAAACCAGCAAGGTCTGGGGAACGCTACGTCACGGAGAGATCGAACCTGAGGGCCTGGATTGCCTCGTCACCGCCCGAGACAACCTGTGTACAAGGCGACAACAGTAAATAGTTCCTTCACACAACGAAATCCCCCCACCTCACCGGAAGCAGCCGTAAAAACGACAATGCTGAGCTGGAGCTGCTCTCCGTGGGGAGATGACGGCCTGTCAAAGATCCCGTCGGTCCATAAAACGAGCAGGGCTGGCAGTGTATTCAGCTCTATAGTTGGGGCCCGCACGGAGCGGGCCTGACTGCCGGAGCCCAGCATTGAGGACCACTGACGCGTGGCGGCGGCTCTCTCTTTGAAACTGGAAGAAAGCAGGGGGTGGGACGGGGAGGACTGGGAGGGTGGGGAGGGGGAGGGGGAGAAGGAAGGGGCACGGTTTGAGAGGCGTATTTACTTTTTTGTTCGTGAGCTCCATCGTCATCTCCCTATTGGTTACAAAAAAAGAAAGAAGAGGGAGAGGGGAGGACGAAGAGGTATGTGTGTGTGTGTGTGTAGGGGGGGGGGGGGGGCAGTAAAAGAACAATTTAAACGGGATATAGTGCTTATGTACGAGATTTTACTCATAGGAAGGTCCTTTCGTACAGGTAGAATGCGTTCTTTTCTGATGGAAAATTAAATAAGGTTATCGTGCTTTATATTTGTTAATCAAGCGGAAAAACGCGCACAAGAGCAGTCACGCTTCACGCTCACACACACTCATAGGTACACAAGCACGCATGCGCGCCGGGACACACACACACACACACACACACACACACACACACACACACACACACACACACAAGCACACACACACACACACACACACACACACACACACACACAGAGAGAGAGAGAGAGAGAGAGAGAGAGAGAGACGTGTACACACTGACAAGACACACAGAGTCAAACACGGAAACACACACACACACACACACACACAAATGTATCTATGTATCTGTCTATCTATGTATCTATCTGTCTATCTATCTGTCTGTCTGTCTATCTGTCTGTCTGTCTGTCTATCTATCTATGTATCTATACATCTATCAGTCTGTCTGCCTGTCTGTCTATCTGTCTGTCTATCTATCTATCTATTTGAAACTCCAGTTAAAAACCACTCTTCCGATGTCGGTTTACTCGGTGTGGAAAGACGCTTAAAAGGTGTGTACAAGAGAGAACTGAGCACAACTGGTCGGTGTAGTGCTTTCATTGTGTCCAATACTGTGGTCCTGTAGGGACCCTCCTCTGGGACACGACTAACGTTGCTTAAAAACAAAACTTAAGATTCCATTACTCAAAACATGTGAGGTAGAAGGGCGAATGAAAGAGGAGGCGAGAGGGGAGAGGAAGCAACAATGTCACGGGGCAACTGGAGGAGGAAGGATGGGCAGGGAATGGGCGTTAGAGGGAAGCAGAAAATCATGAGAGAGAGAGAGAGGGAGAGAGAGAGAGAGGGGAGAGAGAGAGAGAGAGAGAGAGAGAGAGAGAGAGAGAGAGAGAGAGAGCACTAATGTAGATATTGTAAATGCACCAGTTACTGAAGACTGAAGACAAAAAAGTAGTGGCAAACATAAAAACCGGTAAAGTTGCTCTGTTCTAAACGAATGTATATACATATAGTCTTTTCTGAACCCTTGGTGGTGAGAACACCACAGTATTATGGACTGTGGTGTGTCTCTATTTGACGCCAGGAGCACAGACACAATCAGCCATGTCTCCCTGACGAGTCCGATCAAGCGGACGAAAGGCCTAGGAGCAAGCAATACAAATAGATCTGCCTTCGGGAGGAACGACGCAGCTAGTGAAGAGTTTTCATATTTATGTCTTAATTTCATGTTCCCATTTTCTTCATCTTCAACCCCCCCCCCCCCCCCCCCCCCCCCCCCTTAAGTTCAAATCTTTGCCAAGTCATTACTGTGATGACGGAGGGGTTGTTGGCCTGCGCTTTTTTCCCCCCACGATTAGATTGTTCGTCTTTGTATTTGCCTGACTTTATTCATTCCTCATTTCATTTTCAATCAAGTTTAAAAGGCTGTGCTAGTCTTGAATAAAAGTTACTCTGTGTTAGGTTTTCTTATGGAGCAAGAGTTACCCTACTTGTTTACTGTTTATATATATATATATATATATATATATATATAATATATATATAAAATAGAGAGAGGTAGGGGTGTGTGTGTGTGTGTGTGTGTGTGTGTGTGTGTGTGTGTGTGTGTGTGTGTGTGTGTGTGTGTGTTAAACAACAACAACAACAACAACAACAACAACAACAACAACAACAGCCGTCCTTTGTTGACTGCATCTCGCTGTAAACTGTTCAATGGAGTTTTAGACTCTTGTTCTGCACCAGAAGAATAGGTTAATCGTGCCATTCTAGGAAGGAAAGGGTGATACGCATGACTGCAATAGTTGTAGAGGGATAACGCTGAGTTGTGTTGGTAAGCTGTTCAGGTCAAACTGGAATAACAAGTTTGCTGATTTTTTCTTTTTAAACAATGGACTTGTTTCATAAAACCAAGCAGGTTTTTAGACGTATGTATTCAACAGTTTATCATGTCCTTGTCCTTAAAGCTTTAATTAACATATGTGTGATGGATAAATAGAAACTGTATGTTGTCTCTATTGACTTTGTAAAACCAGTCGATTCTCTTTGGGGCATGCATAAACTGATAAAGCAATGTATTCCTGGCATGGTACTTCAAGTTGGAATGAGTAGACGTAACCACGTAAAATCATGTATCTTTTGGATAGAGAAAGTCTGCTTTTTTTTTAAAGTTTCAGCGGATTCACAATGGAGAAAATTTTTCATGTGTTATTTTCATTATTTGTAAATGATCGTTGACAATAAGTTATAGATAATGGTGGTTCTATTCTCAGTGTGAGTTGAATTTACGGAAACTAGTTTAAAAATATATTCGTTGCTTGTACTTTTGTATGGTGACGGCACACATTTATCGGCTGATACAAGATCTGCGTTGCAGAAGGAAAGAGATCTTTACGTTAATTCAGATAAAACTGAAGTGGTCGTTTTTTTTTTCATGAACAAAAACCCTATGACGTATTTATTTTAATGATCAGAGATTAGACATTGCTATCTGCTTTACGTATTTAGATGTTGCATTTATTCGAACAGGTATTTTCAAAGCGGAAAATATGCATATGATCTTTTTATGTTCTTTTTACAAACAGCTAGAAAACAAAATGTCCCTGTTAATATTTGTTTGGGGATTGTCTGATACCAGTATTGATTTATAGTCGCGAAATTCGTTACAAATCAAATTTCTTATGTATTTGTGCAGATTGATAAATATATCTAACTTCTATGATTCATGGCGTTGCAGGAATCTACCCGATTTCAGTCATCGTAAAAACAGGAATGATCAGATTCTGGACTGATTCGGAAACACCTGCAATTGAAAAAATTGCTGTAGCAAAACGTATGATATGATGTATGACTTATTTACAAAAAGTGTTATTATTTTGCCGTAGTCTAATCAGGTAAAGAGCATTTTAGTTGACACAACATTTGACTGTGTCTCGGAATTTCGATCATTCATAAACAAAATAGGATTATGTCCAAGTATAAAACAGGACTTGCAAAATATTCATATTCATAGCTGATGTAGCTTACAAAAAAAGTTTATTCTATTGACATTTCACAACTGAAATTGAAAAACAAAAGAACTATTGCCACTACGCCAGATTCTTGGTCGTAATCTTTATTTAGGTTCAGATGTAGTGGCCACAAGTTACTAATCGAAGTTGAAAGGCATTATAGGCCTAATGTTCTAGGAGAATTTCGAATTAATCGTAACAGTGAAACGAATGTAACTGGAGACAAGTTTCATTTTATAAGTTAATGTCCAAAATCTAAAGACCTTCGAGAAAGTTTATTCAAAGAAAATGCGCTAAACCGAAGTCTGTATAATTCTTGCGATCTGTTCAAAACAGAGCAGAGTGTATGGGTCAACCTAAGCAAATGTATTAAGAATGGAAAAGCAGTTTGACTGTCCGTTCCTCTTCTTATGCAACACTAAATACCAAATGCTTGTATTACGTATTTATATTTGTCATAAACATTTATTTTTTGTCATATCGCCGGTTGAAAATGACCGTATTGTTTGCGATTTGATTTTTTAAACAGAAAAGATTGCCCCCAAAGGAGTCAAAGGATAATACTTTCTTGGTGTGTGTGTGTGTGTGTGTGTGTGTGTGTGTGTGTGTGTGTGTGTGTGTTGCGTGCGTGCGTGCGTGCGTGTGCGCGTGTGTGTGTGTATGTGTGTGTGCGTGTGTGTGTGTGTGTGTGTGTGTGTGTGTGTGTGTGTGTGTGTGTGTGTGTGTGTGAGAGAGAGAGAGAGAGAGAGAGAGAGAGAAGAGTCATGTGTGTAACAAAGCGCTTGGGAGTATGTTAGTGGACCCAGTAAGCCGGTATTGATCAAAACGTCGCAAACTGTCATGCTTTAAAATGGGTTGTTCCACATGAATTGAATTATGAATCCTATGTAACCTGATTTCTTTGCACTGAACAGATCATCATGAATATCAACAACAAGAACTGAGAATCTTCGCAGTATATCTTAATACTGTGTTTGACTTGACGGTTTAAAAGTGGTCTAAATGGTTGTGTAATGTTTTTAAGTATAATGGAAATGATTGCTTCAACTGATTTAGGTGAGATCATATTCATGTTTTAGTCTTGTCCAATGGTGAGCACCCATTTGAGTTTATATACCCCTTTTTATACATAACTGCGTTTTCTACGGAGTAATAGCTCTTTTGGTTTTTGTTTGTTGTTTTTTTTGGTCATGCGTCGGCAACGTCACAGAGCCGATCGCCATCACTACTCCCGTAGTATACTGGGAGTGGACACTGGTTATTCCGCTCTCCTTTCACCTTCTGGTTGTTGGTGAGGCTTTTGGGGTGCTTTCCACTCTGATTTACTAACGATCGGCACCATATTTACATAATCTGTGACATATCAGCCTTATACATTCATAAATATATTGCTATCCCACTTACCGTTCCCACGTTCAGATTACTGCCACTGTGTGAGATGGGACCTTCTAAGAAACAGACAATAGTGTACACATTCTTCAGATTGAGAAGAGAGAGAGAGAGAGAGAGAGAGAGAGAGAGAGAGAGAGAGAGAGAGAGAGAGACAGACAGACAGACAGAGAGTCAACATTTCTGAAACAGAGAGAGAGAGAGAGAGAGAGAGAGAGAGAGACAGACAGACAGACAGACAGACGACAGAGGACAGAGAGTCAACATTTCTGAAACAGAGAGAGAGAGAGAGAGAGAGAGAGAGAGAGAGAGAGAGAGACAGACAGACAGACAGACAGACAGACAGACAGACAGACAGGGACAGAGAGTCAACATTTCTGAAACAGAGAGAGAGAGAGAGAGAGAGAGAGAGAGAGACAGACAGACAGACAGACAGACAGACAGACAGGGACAGAGAGTCAACATTTCTGAAACAGAGAGAGAGAGAGAGAGAGAGAGAGAGAGAGAGAGAGAGAGAGACAGACAGACAGACAGACAGACAGACAGACAGACCAGGGACAGAGAGTCAACATTTCTGAAACAGAGAGAGAGGAGAGAGAGAGAGAGAGAGAGAGGGGGGGGGGCAGCATTTCTGACGAATGAATAACACAGGCCGTACAAAAGGAGATAAACTCCAGTGTAAGATTTTATCTCCGCGAAAACTTTAAAGCAATAATCAGTGTGTAACACCACCTGAGACAGGTGTCACACTGCAGAGCGGAACGTGGCGCGAAGCCTTCAGCATCCTTACGCTGATTGGTGGAGGTGGGTCACATGAAAGATCAGACTCTCGCAGGTGTTGTCCAATCATGGAGTAGAGTTTTGTCCTTACGGTGGGAATAGTGCGTCGCCGTGTTACCTGCTTCGAAGTCTCACCGGTAAATGAGAGGATATGAGACATTACATGTGTCGAAAGCCTGCTTCATCTTTTTTC
>CM065745.1:34318599-34356099 GCA_033310375.1 Conus canariensis
CCTCCCATCTACCTGTCACCAATTCTCATTTTACCACACCTCCATTCCCTTCAATTCCTCCCATCTACCTGTCACCAATTCTCATTTTACCACACCTCCATTCCCTTCAATTCCTCCCATCTACCTGTCACCAATTCTCATTTTACCACACCTCCATTCCCTTCAATTCCTCCCATCTACCTGTCACCAATTCTCATTTTACCACACCTCCATTCCCTTCAATTCCTCCCATCTACCTGTCACCAATTCTCATTTTACCACACCTCCATTCCCTTCAATTCCTCCCATCTACCTGTCACCTACCTTCATTTTACCACACCTCCATTCCCTTCAATTCCTCCCATCTACCTGTCACCTACCTTCATTTTACCACACCTCCATTCCCTTCAATTCCTCCCATCTACCTGTCACCAATTCTCATTTTACCACACCTCCATTCCCTTCAATTCCTCCCATCTACCTGTCACCAATTCTCATTTTACCACACCTCCATTCCCTTCAATTCCTCCCATCTACCTGTCACCAATTCTCATTTTACCACACCTCCATTCCCTTCAATTCCTCCCATCTACCTGTCACCAATTCTCATTTTACCACACCTCCATTCCCTTCAATTCCTCCCATCTACCTGTCACCAATTCTCATTTTACCACACCTCCATTCCCTTCAATTCCTCCCATCTACCTGTCACCAATTCTCATTTTACCACACCTCCATTCCCTTCAATTCCTCCCATCTACCTGTCACCTACCTTCATTTTACCACACCTCCATTCCCTTCAATTCCTCCCATCTACCTGTCACCTACCTTCATTTTACCACACCTCCATTCCCTTCAATGCTCCTCATCCTTCACAACACAGCGTACAGGATGGATGCACGCATGCACGAAACACACACACACACACACACACACACACACACACACACACACACACACACACACACACACACACACAATTTCCTTTTCTCTTCAAAAGTCACGTTGAGGTGAACAGACGTTTAATAATGGAAAAACGAATACGCACCACACTCCATCTCTGACCCCCACCCCCTTACACACACCACCCTTTCACCAACGCTTACGCCTCTCTTCTCTCCTTCCGCTGTCCGGTGAAGCAGCAACAGAAGGATCTCCCCCTTCCACAGCATGCAACAGAAGGATCTCCCCCTTCCACGGCATGCAACAGAAAGATCTCCCCCTTCCACAGCATGCAACAGAAGGATCTCCCCCTTCCACAGCATGCAACAGAAGGATCTCCCCCTGCCACAGCATGCAACAGAAGGATCTCCCCCTTCCACAGCATGCAACAGAAGGATCTCCCCCTTCCACGGCATGCAACAGAAAGATCTCCCCCTTCCACAGCATGCAACAGAAGGATCTCCCCCTTCCACGGCATGCAACAGAAAGATCTCCCCTTCCACAGCATGCAACAGAAAGATCTCCCCCTTCCACAGCATGCAACAGAAAGATCTCCCCCTTCCACAGCATGCAACAGAAGGATCTCCCCCTTCCACGGCATGCAACAGAAAGATCTCCCCCTTCCACAGCATGCAACAGAAGGATCTCCCCCTTCCACAGCATGCAACAGAAGGATCTCCCCCTTCCACGGCATGCAACAGAAAGATCTCCCCCTTCCACAGCATGCAACAGAAAGATCTCCCCCTTCCACAGCATGCAACAGAAGGATCTCCCCCTTCCACAGCATGCAACAGAAGGATCTCCCCCTTCCACAGCATGCAACAGAAGGATCTCCCCCTTCCACAGCATGCAACAGAAGGATCTCCTGCCACAGCACGCAACAGAAGGATCTCCCCCTTCCACAGCATGCAACAGAAGGATCTCCCCCTTCCACAGCATGCAACAGAAGGATCTCCCCCTTCCACAGCATGCAACAGAAGGATCTCCCTCTTCCACAGCATGCAACAGAAGGATCTCCCCTTTCCACAGCATGCAACAGAAGGATCTCCCCCTTCCACAGCATGCAACAGAAGAATCTCCCCCTTCCACAGCATGCAACAGAAGGATCTCCCCCTTCCACAGCATGCAACAGAAGGATCTCCCCCTTCCACAGCATGCAACAGAAGGATCTCCCCCTTCCACAGCATGCAACAGAAGGATCTCCCCCTTCCACAGCATGCAGGCTGGCGACCCAGCCACTGCGGTATCTGAATGTTCAACATACGCAAAGGCCCGTAACTCAAGAGTGGTGTTATTAATTTGCTGGTTTGTGGGACAGACTCCTGGTCGATGTAGGCTGTGTCTGTTTGCCTAAAGAGGATAGCAGCGGCACGTTCAACTCGTACTACTTTCCTCTGCTTTTAACTACCTGTGTGCCCTCACCAACCCCTCCCGCAAGACAGGAGCGTGCGTTCCAGAGAAGCTGTCTGTCTGAACTAGCGCACCAGCAGGCCACACGCCACAACTGGAATTTTACACTAACACACTATCATAATCCATGTAAGCGTTTTGAGGCCTATCATAAATTTGAGCCAGCATTTAATGTTAAACTGATAATTGATTAAAAGAATTACTCTCCAACAATTATTTCCCTTGTTTGGGGGAATATTCACCAATGAAATCACAGTCTTCAAATACATGACCTCCCCACTAGTTGACAATACATTTCAGATATGTCTGCTGGGAACCACCTGGCTTGCACCGTGATGGCCATATGAAAGAAAATGAGGAGAATCAACATTCAAACACAATCAAATTTTTCAAAACAATCTTATTGCGCCAGTCTCTAAATACTCGACTCCTTAAGCAAGGCCTTTGCGCATTAGTTTTTGGTGTGCAGCCACATGTTTGGCCTCTGGCCACTCAGCTGATGACCAGGCTCTGCAGCTGCAAACAGGAGCTCTATGTTCGATTCGCTACAGTTTTACTGGACTCATTGTCCAGCCAGTGAACATCCAGAGGAAGAACACGTAGAGTGCATAACTATGTCGTTCAGCCAGTTGCGTTGTCTTTTGCCATGAATGTCGGTTCCATACCATATTAACGAGTCATACTGTAAGCAGGGTTGAATTACCTTTGAACTGCCTTTCATAAGGTTGGATTAAATCACTTTCGAGTTGGCTTTTAAGTTGTGAAAATCAGAAACCACCAGAATCAATCACAATCTCTCTGTCTCTGTCTGTCTGTCTGTCTGTCTCACACACACACACACACACACACACACACACACACACACACACATGCACGCACGCACGCACGCACGCACGCGCGCGCGCGCGCGCGCGCACACACACACACACACACACACACACGGCCAAATTGGCCATTGGTATGGATAACAAGTTACACCCTTTCTGCTGCGAACTTTTTTTTTTTTTTTTTTCTGGCGCTGCCTGAATTCAAACCGGCAACTTTTGGGTAGGTTACGACGCCAATAAACCATTGAAGATGGTACATAAGAATTATACAGAAAAAAGGCAGGACCAGAAAGACTCACAAAAGAAAGGGAGAATGCTGTCAAAGAAGTATTGTTTGCGGGAAAAAAACGGATAGGAAAGGAACAGACTTGAACATGGAAACAAAAATATGACATAAGCTGATAAAAATTATGAGAAAAGCATTAAATGTTGAAAAAAAGGCTAAGAACAACACTCCCTCCCCCACCCCTTAAAAAGAGACAAAGTGTGAAGAGGTAGGATCATGTAGGACCGAATAGAAAAGAGAGACAAGTCAAGGCAGGATAGGAAAAGGTCGGAGAAAGAGGACTAGATAGGAGAAAATGGGGAAAATAGGACAAAGTATGAGAAATCAGGAAAAAGTAGAACAAAGTAGGAAGGGACAGACAAAGTAATGAAAAAATAAGACAAACCAGCATAAGATAGGAACAAGTTCCTTTGTTCATATTTTCGCATCCGGTCGACCACAGTGGGCAATGCAGGAAAAGGTCAAACAAAACGGAAATAGATCGGACAAAGCAGACAAAGACAGGGCAAAGCAGTACGAAGTAAGATCCAGTGGGGAAAAAGAACCAAATGCAACAAGGTAGGAAAAGATAGGACCAACAGGAAAAAGATGGGCAAGATAGCACTAAGGCCAACAAGTAGAACTTAATAAGAGATAGAAAGTATGACGGAGTACCATCACTGAAGACAGCACTAAGGCGAACAAGTAGAACTTAATAAGAGATAGAAAGTATGACGGAGTACCATCACTGAAGATAGCACCAAGGCCAACAAGTAGAACTTAATAAGAGATAGAAAGTATGACGGAGTACCATCACTGAAGATAGCACTAAGGCCAACAAGTAGAACTTAATAAGAGATAGAAAGTATGACGGAGTACCATCACTGAAGATAGCACAAAGGCGAACAAGTAGAACTTAATAAGAGATAGAAAGTATGACGGAGTACCATCACTGAAGATAGCACTCAGGCCAACAAGTAGAACACAATAAGAGATAGAAAGTATGACGGAGTACCATCACTGAAGATAGCACTAAGGCCAACAAGTAGAACACAATAAGAGATAGAAAGTATGACGGAGTAACATCACTGAAGATAGCACTCAGGCCAACAAGTAGAACACAATAAGAGGTAGTAAGTAAGACGGAGTACCATCACTGAAGATAGCACTAAGGCCAACAAGTCGAACACAATAAGAGATAGAAAGGATGACGGAGTACCATCCACTGAACGCGCCCCAACAACGGGCTTGGCCACGGACCGTCAGAGGGCTGTGACGTCAAAAAGGATTGAGTGATGATGTCGCTGGAGGGGGTTGAGGAGGGGGATGGTTGGGGAAGGGGTGGGGGTGGGGGTCTAATTTCAACTGAGTACGCTCGTTGCTTGGAGGCCGGATTTGAATATTGTGTGGTCAAAGACCGAGGCGTGCTCGGCGGGAAAGGCATGCATTGCCGTGTACTGCCGGCATGACTGTCCCTGCGCTTGCACGTTCTTACACACACACACACACACACACCAGGGATAGATCAGTTAAGGATGCATGTAGGAAGAGGGTGTGGATATACTACGTGGAAAGAGGACCTAAGATTATCTGGCGACCTATTACTATTGCTGCTGCTGCTACAACTACTTCTACTACTACTACGACTACTATGATGATGATGATGATGATAATGATGATGATGATGATGATGATGATGATGATGATAATCATGGTGATGGTGATGATGTTGATATAACTAAGATTACATGTTCTTATCCTTACACCTCCCAAACAGACAAGATACCAAGGTGACTATCGGCCACAATAATGGCAATGTGTTGTAAACTATTTTATATACCGCAAAAGCGAAAGTACATTTTTTTAATGTAAATTTCTATGAAGGGTGAAGTGAAGGTGAAGCCGGGAGACACGCACAGTGACCACTACACCAGGAAACGGTCCTGTGAAAGGGAACAGCGCCCAGCGTCAGCAGAGTCACTCTTTGGTCAGATCCCATGCTTCACAACCCAATACCTTTCCAATCGGTTCAGAAGTGGTCATCAATTCTAGCTGGACTGATTCTGGATCGGCATTGAATCCGATCCAAACAACCATCGCTTAACGGGCGTGTCTTGGGGCCGCATTCCGTCGTTCCATGAAATGTCAGCAAAACGGGTTCGGTAGTGTTTGTGTCATCCAGTCAACAGACGTAATGTTTGTGTCATCCAGTCAACAGACGTAATGTTTGTGTCATCCAGTCAACAGACGTAATGTTTGTGTCATCCAGTCAACAGACGTAATGTTTGCGTCATCCAGTCAACAGACGTAATGTTTGTGTCATCCAGTCAACAGACGTAATGTTTGTGTCATCCAGTCAACAGACGTAATGTTTGTGTCATCCAGTCAACAGACGTAATGTTTGCGTCATCCAGTCAACAGACGTAATGTTTGTGTCATCCAGTCAATAGACAAACTGACTGACAGATGTCCGTGACGATGGCCTCTCTAGCGGGAGTGTAAAGGAAGTGACGTTTTGCTCCCGTACTGACAGCTCTTGCCATCCCACGATCTGACACTGGGAGCAGACGTTACCTCTGTAAGTTGCTGATGTGTCGGTGAGGGCTTGAAATCAGGTAATATGGATGTTGAAGAGGGATGGAAAGTCAGAATATGGATGTTGATGAGAGATGGAAATAAGGCAAGATATTGATGAAGCTGGACATACAGAGTTGTGGATGTTGATGAGAGATGGAAATAAGGCAAGATATTGATGAGGCTGGACATACAGAATGTGGATGTTGATGAGAGATGGAAATAAGGCAAGATATTGATGAGGCTGGACATACAGAGTTGTGGATGTTGATGAGAGATGGAAATAAGGCAAGATATTGATGAGGCTGGACATACAGAGTTGTGGATGTTGATGAGGGATGGAAACATGGTGTGTCCATGTTAATGAGGACTGAATGGGTATGTAGATGTAGATTAGGGATGGAAAGGAAAGTGAAGAGGGATGGAAAGGAGGAAAGTGAAGAGGGATGGAAAGGAAGAAAGTGAATAGGGATGGAAAGGAGGAGAGTGAAGAGGGATGGAAAGGAAAGTGAATAGGTGATGGAAAGGAGGAGAGTGAAGAGGGATGGAAAGGAAAGTGAATAGGGATGGAAAGGAAGAAAGTGAATAGGGATGGAAAGGAGGAGAGTGAAGAGGGATGGAAAGGAAAGTGAAGAGGGATGGAAAGGAGAAGAGTGAATAGGGATGGAAAGGAAGAAAGTGAATAGGGATGGAAAGGAGGAGAGTGAAGAGGGATGGAAAGGAAAGTGAAGAGGGATGGAAAGGAGAAGAGTGAATAGGGATGGAAAGGAGGAGAGTGAAGAGGGATGGAAAGGAGAAGAGTGAATAGGGATGGAAAGGAAAGTGAAGAGGGATGGAAAGGAGAAGAGTGAAGAGGGATGGAAAGGAAGAAAGTGAAGAGGGATGGAAAGGAAGAAAGTGAATAGGGATGGAAAGGAAGAAAGTGAAGAGGGACGGAAAGGAAGAAAGTGAAGAGGGATGGAAAGGAAGAAAGTGAATAGGGATGGAAAGGAAGAAAGTGAAGAGGGATGGAAAGGAAGAAAGTGAAGAGGGATGGAAAGGGGGAATTGAAGAGGGATGGAAAGGAGGAGAGTGAAGAGGGATGGAAAGGAGGAGAGTGAAGAGGGATGGAAAGGAGGAGAGTGAAGAGGGATGGAAAGGAAGAAAGTGAATAGGGATGGAAAGGAAGAAAGTGAAGAGGGATGGAAAGGAAGAAAGTGAAGAGGGATGGAAAGGAGGAGAGTGAAGAGGGATGGAAAGGAGGAGAGTGAAGAGGGATGGAAAGGAAGAAAGTGAAGAGGGATGGAAAGGAGGAGAGTGAAGAGGGATGGAAAGGAGGAGAGTGAAGAGGGATGGAAAGGAGGAAAGTGAAGAGGGATGGAAAGGAGGAGAGTGAAGAGGGATGGAAAGGAGGAGAGTGAAGAGGGATGGAAAGGAGGAAAGTGAAGAGGGATGGAAAGGAAGAAAGTGAAGAGGGATGGAAAGGAGGAAGTGAATAGGGATGGAAGGAGGAGAGTGAAGAGGGATGGAAAGGAGGAAAGTGAAGAGGGATGGAAAGGAGGAAAGTGAAGAGGGATGGAAAGGTGGAGAGTGAAGAGGGATGGAAAGGAGGAAAGTGAAGAGGGATGGAAAGGAGGAAAGTGAAGAGGGATGGAAAGGTGGAGAGTGAAGCGGGATGGAAAGGAAGAAAGTGAAGAGGGATGGAAAGGAGGAGAGTGAAGAGGGATGGAAAGGAGGAGAGTGAAGAGGGATGGAAAGGAGGAAAGTGAAGAGGGATGGAAAGGAGGAAAGTGAAGAGGGATGGAAAGGTGGAGAGTGAAGAGGGATGGAAAGGAGGAGAGTGAAGAGGGATGGAAAGGAGGAGAGTGAAGAGGGATGGAAAGACAGAATGTGGAATATGAAGAGGGATTGAAAGACGAAATGCAGTGTGAATGTTGATGAGGGATTGAAATACGAAGCGTGGATGTTGATGAGGGATTGAAATACGAAGCGTGGATGTTGATGAGGGATTGAAATACGAAGCGTGGATGTTGATGAGGGATGGGAGTGTGGCATGCGGATATTAATGACAGTTTGAAAAGTGAAGACTGGATGTTGAAGTTCTCAACCAAAGAGGTACTCACACACGTGCGCACGGAGCAGTACTCACATACGCGCTCACAGAGAAGTAATCACACACACGTGCACACAGAAAAGTACTCACACGCGCACACAGAGAGTGCGGTATGCGGATATTAATGAGTGAGGAATTGAAATTAAGTGTGCAGATGTTAAGTGGGATGGAAATGCGGAGAACGGATATTGATAAGGGCCTAAAATATCGAATGCAAATGTTGATGAGACATCGAAATACGAAATGCAGATGTGGATAAAGGATGGAAATCGGGAGTGTGGATGTTGATTAGGGTTTGAAGTATAGAGCACAAATGCTGATTTTTTTTTGTTTTTGTTTTTGTTTTTTTGTTTTCCCCCACCACATACCCGGTCTATCAGAGAGACCTACATCGAGATTAGGCTCTATGTTGTAAAGAAGAAATCGTTCGCTTTCTTTGAATTTGGAAGGGAGGGACTTAAACAAGGCAATCACTGGGTTTCAAACATAATAGGATTTGGGTAACCAGAAGGTGGAATTATGAAAATACTACGATACTGAAGTTATTAGAATCGGGTTTAGTTTATCAACTAAGCCTACATCATCTTTCTCTTCACCTCTTTATAGATCCCTCACCCCCCCCCCCCACCCGCCCCCCCCCCCAAAAAAAAAAGCACCCCCCCCACACACACACCCCCATCCCACCCCTCCCACTCTATCACCAAAATCTCGTCTTCACCTCAATGCCAACCTCCCTGTTCATCTGTTAGCTTCCCAACCCTCTATCACCTGCCTATCCCCAGACTCTCCCACCTCTCAATCAAATTCCCTCACTCTCAATACGTTTGCGCACACATCCACACACCCGCACACACACACACACACACACACACACACACACACACACACACACACACACACACACACACACACACAAGCACGCGCACGCTCACACACTCATACACATATACATAGGGACATATACAAACATATAAAATTATAAAAGCATTCTCTCTCTCGGACTCTATCCCTCCTCTTACCTCTTACCGTCATCCTCCCCCGCTCTCTGCCAACACCTCCCCTCCCTCCCTCCCCCACTCCCTCCCTATCACTCCAGCCCAACTCACCATCTCTCTATCTCTCCATAAATCTCTCTGTCTGTTTGTCTGTCTGTCTGTCTGTCTGTCTGTCTATCACTCAAGCTATCTACCCATCTATCGATCTATCAATCTATCCTTCTCAATCCATTCAAGGAAGAGCCTTCTCTCTATGCCGGCCTCCCCTACTTTCTTTTTTGACCTCTCACACATTTTTTTTTCTTTTTCTTTTTTCTTCTCCTTTTTCTTATTCCTTCCTTTTTTTTTTCTCCCTTTCCCTTCCTCCTCTCTTTTTTTTGTGATAACATATTTTAGGAGGGAACCTTTTCTGCATTGAGCGTTTGAGTATCACTCCCCCTCGCACCTTCACAGATAAGCTCGAACATCCCCAAGAGCAATCCTTGACACGAAAGAAAAAAAAAAGAAAAAAAAGCAAGGACAGCCACAGGGGTGACTGAACAAGGGGTCAAAGGAAAGAAACTCTTGCAAGGGTGGAAAACACATTGTCTCGCAAATCGACCTGGTCCCCAATGGGGTTGACCTTGGCCCAATGGGGTTGACCTTGAGGCGAAAGAAAAAAAAAAAAGGGAACCACAAGGAAAACGTGAGGAAGGTCCAGAAGCGAGACAACATATTCGTATGTGTGTGTGTGTGTGTGTGTGTGTGTGTGTGTGTGTGTGTGTGTGTGTGTGTGCGCGTGTGTGAATGTGTGTGTGTGTGTGTGTGTGTGTGTGTGTGTGTGTGTGTGTGTGTGTGTGTGTGTGTGCCTGTGTGTGTGTATGTCCTTGACCGTGCACACGTAGTATGTGTGTAAGCGTGTGCATGTATGTTTCTGAGAGTGCGTGTGAGCCAACATGTATTTGTGTGCACGTGGGGCGTGTATATGATTTTATGCTAAATTTTCCGATATCTTAACTGATTTTCAAATATCATGGACATTGGTAATTTTGATTCAGTCTTTTTGGCAATACTTACACACATTTTTGTATCAAAATTATGTAATTAATTTTCTTTAGGTTCACTGCATCGATATCGTTGCTCTTCTGCTTTCCAAACAGAACATCAACCAGAGATAAGGAATAGCTCAGTTGGTAGAGCGCCTGACTCGTAATCTTGGTGATCACGGGGTTGCGGGTTCGAATCTCTGCCGGGGCGTTTCGGTACAGGGGGATTTTTCCCTCGGAGTTAACATTAGTTCTGACTCCATTTCCCATACAGTCCTTCGAATGAGACTATAAACCGAGGTTCCGTGTGTGAACGCATGCATAATATCTTGCACACACGTAAAATCCCATCACCAACTTTCGGAAGAGTAGGCCAGTTTGGCCGTTGGTATGGATGACACGTTACACACAGCATGCACCCTGCGTAAGAAAAAAAAAAAAAAAAAAAAAAAAAAAAAAAAGAATGAGGGAGGTAAGGAAACTGAGTGAACGATATTGACTGGATGACACGGGAAACGACTGAATGAAGCGCCAGCTGGCAGCTCTTCGGTCGGCACTACCCAGGTAGGCAGCCCGTTGTGTAAACGAGTGTTGATGAATAAGTGCAAATGGTGGATGTAAGCGCATTGAGTTGTGTAACAAGAAATGCGCTATATAAGTATTATACATTATTATTATTTATTATTATTATTATTAATGTCGCACTGTACTAGTATAAACTGGAATCGAGTCTTCTTGCAATAAATGGTGACTTTTTACTCCAGGTAAATTCTTTTTCGTTTGGATGGAATAATCGCCAACCATCAAACAAGTTATGGTTTGCTACCCAGTTACAGAAACTCTGTACTGCGTTATCTGTATGTTTTTCCCCGGAAACAATATCTAAATCATTATCTAACACACAATTAAAATCACCACATATTAATATATTATCTGAAATTATATTTGACATTACGTTTTCTAATTCTTCAAAAAATAACGTTTTCTCTTCAGCAGTATTAGGAGCATAAATATTTAAAACTACTGTCTTTCTCTGTGATATTTCCACTTCAACGGCCAAAATTCTTCTTGAGCTGTGTAGTATTACGTAACTGTCAACTACGTTTTTACGGAACAAGATTACCTGTCCACAACTATGTGCTGTGAAAGTGTTACATAGAAATTCCCCTGTACCCCATTCTTTTTTCCATTGATCATGTACATCTTCTGTGATGCAAGTCTCCTGTAAACATATAATATCATATTTTCTCTCTTTAATTAATTTGAACAACGCTTTCTTTTAAAACGAGACCGCAGTCCTCGTACATTTAGCGAAAACAGGCGCAAATTTGAGTCGCAAGCCATGAGGAAGTCCGATTGCCATAGCAAAGTCCGTTACCCGAAAATTAATCCGAAAACAGAAGTCCGTAAAGCCAAAGCGGTCGTCGTTAGGGCAAGGCATGTATGAACACATTCGTGTCTAACCCACGTCTTTTTGAGAGTGGGACAGGGAAGATGCATGCGACATGTGTGAGTATGGTGTGAACTGATGTGACCAATTCACTGTTGTTGGGGAATCCCCGTCCGTTTGCTCCTGATTCAAACCGGTGTCAGGTCGGGCTGGTTCCCTTTCTTTGACGATGTTTACCTGGCCAGATTTAAGGTGAGGTGTAACTGAGTTACTGTCCTCTGGCACCGAACGAGGTGACTCCTCTGCCTTTGCCTTTTCCATAGCAGAGGACTTTGCATCTGCAGCCTGAGTGAGTTGAGTCTCAGGTACAATGTCTGTATGAGAGTCTTCAAAGACGTCCTCTGTCTCATCAAAGGTAGACGGTACAAGGTCAACGTCCTGGATCAGAGGGGTAAAGTGCGGGGAAGATGCATTACTGCTGTCTGTAGTCATCTCCTCCAGACCAGGTTCCAAGGAGGGATCAGGAAAAGCACCACACTCCGGGTCCCCACGTCTGTGTCCACTCTGATGACACTCTCTGCAGGTAACCATGTTCTGGCACTGGTGCAAAAAATGACCAGGCTGTAAACATCTGGAGCACACAGGCTTCCGTACCACCTTTGGTTGTTCTTTATGATAAAGTCTTGCCGTGAAAGAGCCGACCTTTATAAATCGCTCCAACGGAACAGCGGGAGTATTGATGAAGACAAACCGTCTTCCAGTCACAAAACGAGTAAGTTTACCGTCTTTATTTCGGATTTTTTCCATGAGAAGGGAAGATCTCAGAACACAACCTAATCTGACCAGAGCAGATTCAATGTCATTCCCTGCCACTGAAATGGGTATGTCAGAAATGAACAGCTTTGTCACAGGCGCCTCTTCTGTACCACCTCTGACAATATACGGATTCTTGTCATGAAGAGACACTGTATGGCCATTTAACACAATGCCTTCAATCAACAGTTGATTTCTGGCGGTTCGATTCATGGGATAAACACGCCATAAACCCCTTATCAACTGAGCTCCCAAAACAGTCTCAGATCCACATATCCGCTCAGCTGCCAGGCAAATGTCTAAAGCAGTAAAACTATCATTGCCAATAGGTAACAGGGTAGCATCCACAGGGGGTAAGTCCCTCCTCCTTATAAACACCGGCTGCACGTGCGTGGCAGCCATCGTCACGCACTCACACACACACAGGCTCACTCCTTACCTCGGTGTTCAAGCTGCACAAACGTCAACAGGCACGTGCAACATATGAAAAACGGCACGAACCTATAACATGGCGTGCCACACAAACCCAAGCCAAGGAAGAAAGTCAAATCAATTAAACAGAAAAAATGCGAATTCCTAATAAGTTATAGTTCCTACACTCGCGCAATTACACCACTATACAGAGCACCCCATCACCAATCTGCTTGCACACACACAACCCAAAAGGGCGACGACAACCCGACCAAATACTGAAAAAACTGCAGAGCCTGCACAACACGTCCGCTCGACGTCGAGTGAACAAACCTCTCCCAGCACAAATGCTGATGAGAAATTGAAATATGAAGATCGAATGTTGATGAGGGATGGAACAACGGAGTGATAATCATGAGCGTGCAAATGATGATGAAGGATGGAAACATGCAGTGTTGATGTTCATGAGAGCTAGAAATACGGAGTTTGAATATTGATGAAGGATGAAAATACGGAGTGCCGATGTTAATGAAGGATATGAATATGGAGTGGCGATGTCAATGAAGGATATAAATGGAGTGCCGATGTTAATGAAGGATCTAAATATGGAGTGGCGATGTCAATGAAGGATATAAATGGAGTGCCGATGTTAATGAAGGATCTAAATATGGAGTGGCGATGTCAATGAAGGATAGAAATACGGAGTGCCGATGTTGATGAAGGGTAGATATATGGAGTGCCGATGTTGATGAAGGGTAGAAATACGGAGTGCCGATGTTGATGAAGGGTAGATATATGGAGTGCCGATGTTGATGAAGGGTAGATATACGGAGTGCCGATGTTGATGAAGGGTAGAAATATGGAGTGCCGATGTTGATGAAGGGTAGATATATGGAGTGCCGATGTTGATGAAGGGTAGATATACGGAGTGCCGATGTTGATGAAGGGTAGAAATATGGAGTGCCGATGTTGATGAAGGGTAGAAATACGGAGTGCCGATGTTGATGAAGGGTAGAAATATGGAGTGCCGATGTTGATGAAGGGTAGAAATATGGAGTGCCGATGTTGATGAAGGGTAGAAATACGGAGTGCCGATGTTGATGAAGGGTAGAAATATGGAGTGCCGATGTTGATGAAGGGTAGAAATATGGAGTGCCGATGTTGAAGGGTAGATATATGGAGGGCCGATGTTGATGAAGGGTAGAAATATGGAGGGTCGATGTTGATGAAGGGTAGAAATATGGAGGGCCGATGTTGATGAAGGATAGAAATATGGAGGGCCGATGTTGATGAAGGGTAGAAATATGGAGGGCCGATGTTGAAGAGGGATGGAAATACAGAGTGTGGATGTTGAAGAGGGATGAATTACGGAGTGGCGATGTTGATGAGGGATGGAAATACGGAGTGTGGATGTTGAAGAGGGATGGAAATATGGAGTGTGGATGTTGATGAGGGATGGAAATACGGAGTGTCGATGTTGATGAGGGATGGAAATACGGAGTGTGGATGTTGATGAGGGATGGAAATACGGAGTGTGGATGTTGATGAGGGATGGAAATATGGAGTGTGGATGTTGAAGAGGGATGGAAATACGGAGTGTGGATGTTGAAGAGGGATGGAAATACGGAGTGCCGATGATGAAGAGGGATGGAAATGTGGAGTGTCGATGTTGAAGAGGGATGGAAATATGTAGTGTGGATGTTGATGAGGGATGGAAATACGGAGTGTGGATGTTGAAGAGGGATGGAAATACAGAGTGTGGATGTTGAAGAGGGATGGAAATACAGAGTGTGGATGTTGAAGAGGGATGGAAATACAGAGTGTAGATGTTGAAGAGGGATGGAAATACAGAGTGTGGATGTTGAAGAGGGATGGAAATACAGAGTGTGGATGTTGAAGAGGGATGGAAATACAGAGTGTGGATGTTGATGACGGATGGAAGTATGGAGTGTGGATGTTGATGAAGGATCCACATCCCCCCCCCTCCATCCCCGCCCCCCGCGGATAACTTTGTAGAAGTGAGTGGGTAGTGGGAGGAGGAGAGGAGAGTGGGGGGGGGAGGGAGGGGGGGGGGGGGGGGCTGGGGTAGGATTTAAGGGGCGGGAAGGGAGATAGGAACGATCCGAGAACTCCAACAACCGGAGACAGGGATGACGATGACGAGGGGTTCCCCGTGTTTTTCTGATGAACAAGGGGAGGGGCCCGCCATTGGTAGGACGAGAGGCAGTACACAATTAGCACTTTGTCTACGATGTTTTGACGACGTACCTGTCTGTCTGTCTGTCTGTCTGTCTGTCTGTCTGTCTGTCTGTCTGTCTTCTCTCTTCTCTCTCTCTCTCTCTCTCTCTCTCTCTCTCTCTCTCTCCTCTCCCTCTCCCTCTCTTAATGTCTTGTGAATTATTTGCGTGTTTTGGTGATTCGTGTGAGCTAAACGTGTGTGCACGTACTGAGTCAGACCATATGCCTGTAGAACTTCATTTCAGGTGTGTAGACGGTAACCCAAACAGTAGACTAAATGATAACAGCTTCATCTTGGAAAAGTCTGTATCGAATGATGATAATAGTAGTGTATTCTGATATAACTGGTCACGAATAGACTTTCAGGAAAAAATGGCACATGCACTCAGTTTGATTGATCTTGATGTCAACAAAGCACTGCGTTACTTTAACATGTGTATAAAGGAAGCTGCTGTCTGTATGAAAATTCAAGTAAGGCATAAAGGAAGTAATGAATCCCAAGACTGGTTTGATTCAGAGTGTGGTTATTGTAAAAAAACATGTTTATAGATTGCTGAATGAGTTTGTGCGTTCACATGATGATGGAGACCGTCACGGGTATTGCAAGGCAAGGCGTGAATATAAGCATTTACAGAAGAGAAAGAGGAAACAATTTAATGACACCCTAATGGCGGAATTACTGTCTTCTGTGAATAGTCAGAAACAGTTTTGGGACACAGTGAAAAGGATTTCTTTAAAACAAAATCAGCCTTCAAATAACATCAGTATAGACACTTGGTTTGAATATTTCAAACACTTCTGACAAAAGATGCTAATACTGATAATATGATATGGTATATGATATACTGACAATGCTTGGGTTATAGAACAGCAGAGCTGACCACTCAGACTGTTCCATATCTTTTGATCTCCCTTGCATCCTTAAATGGATCCCCAAGCATAGGCTCAAAGATTGTCCCCTACATTTTATACTGTTTGCATAATGTTGTTAGTTTTTCAGCAACTTTCTTCCTTTCCACACTTTCGTTTTCTTTCATTTACTACTCTTCGCTGGCTGCTTTGGGGGTGCTGTTGGATTCTTTTTTGAACCCTTGGTGGTGAGACCACAGAATTATGGACTGTGGTGTGTCTCTATATGACGCCAAGAGCACAGACGCAATCAGCCATGTCTCCCTGATGAGTCCAAGCAAGCGGACGAAAGGCCTAGGAGCAGGCAATTCTAATAGATCTGCCTTTGGGAGGGATTATAATGGTTCCCTCATGCAGCTAGTGAAGGGTTTTCATAAATTAATTAAGAATATATTTTCTTAATTGTACTTTCCCATTTTCTTCATCTTCAACCCCCAACCCCCTTTTTTAATTTCAAATCTTTGCCAAGCCATTACTATAATGATGGAAGAATTGTTAGCCTGCACTTGTTTTCACCCACTACTTAATTGTTCAGCATTATATTGTTTGGTCAATCAGTGGGCGATTGCATCTCTTAGGAGATCCAAGTAAAGGTTGTTCTGCACAATTCATAGCCGCTGACAATGGTTGGGTTATAGAACAGCAGAGCTGACCACTCAGACTGTTCCATATCTTTTAATCTCCCTTGCATCCTTGAATGGATCCTCAAGCATTGGCTCAAAGATTGTCCCCTACATTTTATACTGTTTGCATAATGTCTTTAGTTTTTCAGCAACTTTTTTCCTTTCCACATTTTCGTTTTCTTTCATTTACTACCCTTCGCTGGCTGCTTTGGGGGGGTGCTGTTGAGTTCTTTTTTGAACCCTTGGTGGTGAGAACATCCCAGAATTATGGACTGTGGTGTGTCTCTATTTGACGCCAAGAGCACAGACACTATCAGCCGTGTCTCCCTGATGCGTCCGATCCAGCGGACGAAAGGCCTAGGAGCAGGCAATTCTAATAGATCTGCCTTCGGGAGGGATTATAATGGTTCCGTCATGAAGCTAGTGAAGGGTTTTCATATTTATGATATATTTTCTTAATTCTTTTTTCCCATTTACTTCACATTCAACCCTAAACCCCCTTTTTGTACTCCCAGTTCTTATAGAACGGGGAGTACTTTAGAATGGGAACGAAGAACTGCTGTATGTGTGTCCGTCCGTGGTCAAAATGTGTTCCACTTGCTCCAGACAAAACTACAGAGCCGATCTTTCTGAAAATTTGTAGGCATGTTCATTATGGGTCACGGATGATGCCCGATGTTCTAGTTTACCGTTACTAACGGCTGTAACGGTTTTTCTTCTTTATGGAATATCACAGAAAGTACTTGGCCGATCTTTGTGAAAATTAGCGGGTATGTTCATTATGGGTCACGGATGATGCCCGATGTTTTGGTTTATCGTTATAGCCGTTACTGACGGCTGTAACAGCCTGTAACGGTTTTTCTTCTTTATGGAATATCTCGGAAAGTACTTGGCTGATCTTTCTGAAAATTTATAGGTATGTTCATTATGGGTCACGAAAAATGCGCGATGTTTTAGTTTACCGTTATAGCGTTACTAATGGCTGTAACGACCTGTAACGGTTTTTCTTCTTTATGGAATATCTCAGAAAGTACTTGGTCGATCTTTGTGAAAACTAGCATGTATGTTCACTACGGGTTACGGATGATGCCCGAAGTTTTAGTTAACCGTTATAGCCGTTACTAACGGCTATAACGGCCCATAACGGTTCTTCTTTTTTATGGAATATCTTAGAAAGTACGTGGCCAATATTTCTGAAAATTTGTAAGTATGTTCATTATGGGTCATGGATGATGCCCGATGTTTAAGTTTACCGTTATAGCCGTTACTACCGGCTCATAATGATTTTCTTTTTTTTATAGAAAATCTCAGCAAGTTCTTGGCCGATCTTTCTGAAAATTTGTAAGTATGTTCATTATAGGTCACAGATGGCAGATGTTTACCAGAATAGCCATTACTAACGGTTACACCAGCCCAAGACGGTTTTCCCTCTTTATGGAATATCTCACGCGTATTCAGGATATACTGGGAGTACGTTTATATGCTTTGCATCTTGTTTAAGTTCAAATCTTTGCCAAGTCATTACTTATAATGACGGAAGAATTGTAAGCCTGCACTTGTTATCACCCACTACTTAATTGTTCAGCATAATACTGATAATATGTTACAGTGTGAATATAATGAAGAACTGGTAATAGATAATATAAATCGCACTATCTGTAAAGAAGTTTTGTTTGCCATTAGGAAATTAAACATCGCAAGGCTGCAGGACCAGATGGTATAATTGGAGAATTCATAAATTATGGTTGTAAATCTAATCTCATTTTGAATTTTTTGATAACCTTTTTTCAACTCTCTATTTGACAAAGGAATCTATCCTGAGAATTGAGCAGAATCTATTATCATACACCCCTATAAGAAAGGAAATGTAAACAATCCCAATAATTACCGAGGCATTTTGCTTTGTGATGCTACCAGTAAGCTGTACAGCACGATCATTAACTGTAGGTTACAGGGATGGGTAGAAGAAAATAATCTTACGGGAGAATACCAAGCTGGATTCAAACATAATTACTCTACTATAGACCATATGTTTACTCTGATGGCTTTTATTAAAAAAAAAAAATTCTTTCAATCGTAGACTCTACGTTGCCTTCATTGTTTTTGAAAAAAGCTTTGGATTCTATTTACAGAAATATTTTATGGCCAGTTCTGTTGAAAAATTCATGCAAAATTATATAAATATGTTATAATGTATGTATAATTGTGTGAAATTTAGAGTCAGAAGTGGCGGGAAATTGTCAGATTATATTATGTGCACTAGTGGTGTTAAACAAGGTGACGTGTGTAGTCCTATTCTGTTTTCTTTGTTCATTAACGAATTAACAGTCAAAGTTATAGATAATGGGAGGCATGGAGCCCAGTTCATGGACGACTTTTTAGAATTGTTTATACTTCTTCTGGCAGATGATATTGTTTTGTTGTCTGAAACAGTTATCGGTTTACCAACACAATTGAATAATTTATGGCGTGCGGCTTCTTCTCTGCAACTGACAGTGAATATGCAGAAAAGTGATATAATTGTATTCAGGAAAGGTGGCTATTTAGGTGCAAGAGGACATTGGAATTATAATGGAATAACTATACCAGTCGTGAATGTCTACAAATATTTATAATTTATTTTTCAACCAAATTAAGTTTTAACTTTGCTTGTTAAGATGTAGCGAGCAAAGCAAAGCATGCTGCTTTGTGTATGATGAAGAAATTATCAAGTTTGGGAAATCAGTCATTTGAAATACTTGTAAAACTATTTGACTCCCAAGTCCAACCCATTTTCTGGGGTCTGGATAAACTGCAGTAAATTGTGAGAAAGTACATTTATTTGCCTTAAAGAGGTTTCTTGGGGTTTCATTACAAACATCCAATGATTTGGTTTATGGGGAAACTAATAGGCATCCAATATATCTGAATTCTGCATTTAGATGTATTCGTTACTGGTTGAAACCGATAAAAAAAAAGAACGATTCTAGCTAGATTACCAAAGAAAGCTTATAACATGCTGTGTAACCTGGATGCTAGAGGGAAACTAAACTGGACTACAAGGTTGAGACTTAAATTATGTGAACTGGGCTTTGGATATGTCTTGTTAAATCAGAGTGTAGGAGATGAACCGACTTTTATCCGAATGGTTCGTTCAAGACTGGTTGATAGCAGATGGCAAGAATGGAATCCCCACATAAATAATTGTTCTAGATTTGATCTGTATAGACAGTATAACTCCTTGCACCATATATTCCGACTTACTTGTCAATGAAAATGGACAGACATCTAAAATTTACAATGACAAGATTTAGATTTGGAATAACGGATATCTTTGGTCATCATTTTTGTTATAGGCAACATTACAATTCTGATCTCACCTGTCCATTATGCAAAAATGCATGTGAAGATGAAGTTCATTTTGTGTTGCGAGTGTACTGCCTTGAGTGGTCTTAAAGATGAGTTCATTCCGCCTAAAATTGACTACAAGTTGGCTACTATCTGTTTCTCTCCTGTTTCTGGTACTGGACCAAAATATCTTTCCGACATCCTCCACATCTACACCCCGTCCCGTCAACTTCGTTCCTCTGTCGACAGTCGCCTCTTGCGCATTCCTTCTGTGAGAACAAAATCTTTTGGTCAACGTTCTCTTTCCTTCCAAGGACCAACTGTCTGGAATACACTTCCCATCAGTGTCAGACACCTACCTTCACCCTCTTCTTTCAAATCTGCGGTCAAAACTGACTTCTTTCATCAGTCGTAACCCCCCCCCCCCCCCCCCCCCCCCCCAACTTCCCAATCCACCTTCCGAGTGGCTGAGTGGGTTTTTGCGTGCACGCGTGAGTGCCTGGTGGTTGTGTTGCTTGTACATGCAGGCCATGTTGATGTGCGTGCGTGCGTGCGTGCGGGTGTCTGAGAGCGTGGGTGTGTGATCATGCGTGAGCACGTGTACGCGCGCGGTCCTGCGCGGGTGCGCGTATGTGTGTGTGTGTGTGTGTGTGTGTGTGTGTGTGTGTGTGTGTGTGTGTGTGTGTGTGTGTGTTGTTGTTGTTGTTGTTGTTGGTAATGTAAAGCGCTTAGAGCCCTGATTTTTAGATAATAGGCGCTATATAAATTAACATTATTATTATTATCATTATGAAATATTATAGACAACCATCTGTATTTAGACTCATCTTACTTATAGCCTGCACCGAAGAGGATGTTAAAAAAAATTGCCTTGTACCTACTCAAAGCCTTCAAATTCCGAAGCACAGTGTGTTCTTGAGTATTGCTGTTTTCGTTTTTTCAATATGCTTTACAATATCATTTTTGTTAATGTGTAATCCACCCCATCATAAGAGGCCATGGACTATAATGATTAAATCATCTCTCTCTCTCTCTCTCTCTCTCTCTCTCTCTCTCTCTCTCTCTCTCTCTCTCTCTCTCTCTCTCTCTCGCTTGCTGCTGAATCGCATGGTAAAAAGTCGTGGCTTTCAGGTGTTCGGGATTTTCTGTTTTATAATGGATTTGGGTCTGTCTAAGTGAATCAAGGGGCGGGATATGTAAATGCGTTTTTGAAACAACTTCGGCAAAGAGTGATTAATTATTATCATTATCATTATTCTTGTTATTATGAATACTTATATAGCGCCTATCCACGGCTAGAGACCAAGCTCTAAGCGCTTTACAATACATACTCGTTTAAACAACCTGCTGCCTACCTGGGTCGTGCCGACTGGCGCTTCATTCATTCGTTTCCCGTGATTAATAATCGACGGCAAAACTGACAGGAAAGCATCCAGAACAGTGAACGACATTCATTTGATAGAACTGTAAAGACATCTGCTAGTTGTAAAAAGTATCTCTCACTTAATATTGACTGGCATATCAGAACTTATCTGAAAAGATTTAGATAGGGAATTTAGGACCGAAATGCAAATACTAAAAGCATTAATGTCCTGTGTCCTTTACGCAAAATGCAAATGAAGACGAATTGCATTTTCTACTTTGTTGTCCTGTGCTACAAGGTTTACGGTATGAAAACATTCCACGAGAATTCCTCAAAATCCCTAGTTCTTTTCCAGCCACTTTGCTTATGGCAAGTTAAACTGAAAAAGTACGAAAGGGCACATGCATGTATCTGTATTAGGCTTTCAAGAAGCGCACAACTATTGTCAGTTAAATGAACCCAACTGTCATATATATTGTGTTCTTATCTGTCAGTTTCTTATTGTCAAATTATACTATGTTACCTTAGTGTATGAACTGTAGGGGCCATGGCCTATACTGATTCAAATCTTTCGTTCTCTCTCTCTCTCTCTCTCTCTCTCTCTCTCTCTCTCTGGCGTGTGTCTATGTGTGTGCGCGCGCGCGTGCTTCTGTGTTGTGTGTGTGTGTGTGTGTGTGTGTGTGTGTGTGTGTGTGTGTGTGTGTGTGTGTGTGCGTGAAACAAATATGCTGTGGTGAAGACACGGATTGACAGACGAATTTTTGCTCCATTCTTTTGTTATTCTCCTGCGTTTTTTTACGAACGTTCTTTGAACAGATTATGTGAACAGTAGGTCAATTCATTAAATGATCTCGGTGAGTGTGTGTGTCTTGTTGACGCAAAAGTTGTTCTTTGCCAGTCTGAGGAAGTTTTCTGCAGCTGAATTTATGTGTAATAAAGATATAACAATGAAGCTAACCGTCTCTGTGTTGTATTTTTTTGTTCGCGGTTTTACCTCACGTATATGTTTTGGAGGTGCGGTGTGTGTGTGTGTGTGTGTGTGTGTGTGTGTGTGTGTGTGTGTGTGTGTGTGTGTGTGTGTGTGTGTGTGTGTGTTTATTGCTTTGTTACATTTTACTCATAATTTCTTTTCTGTGGGTATATGTTTATGTGTATATAGCACCTTTTACATAAGCGAGTACATGAAGACATCTGTGTCAGTAGCATGTGCACCACGTGCTGAGAACAGACAGCTTGGGAAAGTAGGTCATGTGGGTGGGGAGTAGTGGTCATGTAATATGAATGTCCAAGTGAATAAAATAGCACTATGAGATCGGATCTGACGAATGGCTCTGTGTGTGTGTGTGTGTGTGTGTGTGTGTGTGTGTGTGTGTGTGTGTGTGTGTGTGTGTGTGTGCGCGTGCGTGCGTGCGTGCGCGTGTGTGTGCTCTTGGTGTATTAAGCGAGTATTGTGATACATGGAAGCTTAATGTTAATGTAGCAAAAATGAAAGGTTTATGGACGCAATATTCCTAGAGAAAAAACAACAACTAAAGTTTAGAAACCAGTCTATAGAAATAATACACACTTTCAAATATTTAGGTATCATTTTTAGCAGAATAGGAATTTTATTTGTAAATGTAAGAATTATTTGTATGACCAAGCGTAATGTGCAATGTTTTCTTTATTAACGATGGCAAGATGTCAAAATTTGAAAATAAATATTCTGCTGAACTTCGACCAGTCAACGGTACTGCCTGTACTTTTATATGGGTGTGAAATTTGGAGATATAGTGATTTAAAGCTGATGGAAAGTTTTCAGCTGAAATTTTTAAAGCATCGTTTTCATTCAAATCGTTCTACCAAAAACAGAATTGATATATGGAGAACTAGGAACATATTCTGTTTCAGTTCAAGTATATGCACAAATGATAAAGTCCTGGTCATCAATACTTTCTCCACAAACAAATATTCATCTAGATTGTATAAAGTATTGTATGATTTATACAGAAATCAGGGTTTTACATCTAGGTGGTTGATGTGTATACGGGATATCCTAATAGAAGCAGAATTGGACTGTGTTTGGGAGGCACAAAAGTTTTCGTCTGTTCACAGTCTTTGTAGAAACGTTCGTAATTCATTAGAAGATATTTACAGACGTGCATGGAATGATGCTTTAGAATCTAGTGATAAGCGTTCATTTTATAGATATTTTAAAACAGAGTTTTGCCGTGAAAAATATATTAAAATGTTGCCTGATGTTTATATATACCCACTAATTCGGTTTCGCTGTGGTAATCATAAACTCATGATTGAAATTGGCAGACGATTTGGAATACCTCACGATGAACGATTCGGTCGGGACTGCGACCAGAATGACCTTGGAGATGAATTTCATTTTGTAATGGAATGCACCAAATATAACAACATTAGAAATCAGTTTATATACCAAGAAAATTTACATGTATAAAGTCCATATTAACTATTGTCTTTTGCTCTGTGGTGGTAAAAAAGTGTTGCTTAACTTAGCGAAGTTTCTTATTCAACGCGCTGAAGAGTGAAGAGATCTAAGCTAAGTAACAAATTCGTTGATTTTCGTTGTCCTATTTGTTTGTGTCTTGCCTGAAGAAGACCTAAGAGGTCGAAACGCGTCGTGATTTGTCTTGTGACTCGTTTGTCCACGTTTCTCTTGGCGGTTCGCTAACATTTATTTAAGATTTGTTTCTGAAACTTAGTAAAGCTGTGTAACATTATGTTCAGTGTGTTAATCACAGGGGGAATTTTTGGATGTTTGGTTTGTTTTATTTACATTTGTTTGATTTGTTTTAAGTCCTCCATGCCCCAAAAGGGGTCACAGGATTAAAATGTTTGACTTTTTGAATCTTTGAATCTTGTGTGTGTGTGTGTGTGTGTGTGTGTGTGTGTGTGTGTGTGTGTGTGTGTGTGTGTGTGTGCAGGTGGTGACCTCACTGACCCCATCCCATGACCATCCTCGCCGCCTCTCGCCACCCCTCCTCATCGCTGCCACTACCACCACCACCTCCACCACCACAACCATCACCACCACCGCCACCACTACCACCACCCCACCACCACCACCAGCACCAGTACCAGCAACAGCAGGCAGTCTCCCCGCCCCTACCCAGCCTCATGGACTCCGGCGGCCTGCTCCACCCGACCGCCACCCTGCCCTTCTACCCTCCCCCTCCGCCACCCCCCATCCCCACGTCCTCCACGGGACCCGCTGCCCTTCCCCCGAGCGGCAGCCCCCCAGCAGCAGGGGGAGCAGGAGGAGGTGGAGGAGGAGTAGGAGGAGGTGGAGGCTCCATCCCAGATCCTGTGAACCGTTCAGCCCTGGCCGTGTCGGGCCAGAGCGGCTGGGGCACCAGCAGCACCTGCTACCCCACCGAGTCCATCGTGGCGCAGCACTCTCCCGTGGGCACCTACTCCAGTTCCTTGCAGCTGGGCCCTCCCACTTTCTCCGTCAGCGGGAAAACCGCACATGCCGCCGCCGCTGCCGCTGCCGCCGCCGCTGCCGCCTACAACCCGTTCGGGCCGGCCGGACCGGAATACTTCAACAACTGCCGGCCGTTGGGCAGCGCGTTGAGCAGCATGAGGAGCTACCACCCCCACCACCACCACCCCCACGCCAGTCTCTACGGGGACATGTACCCCACCGGGGCGCCCACAGCTCACCCGCCGCCTTACTCCAACGGGCCGTTCTACCCCGCGGAGGTGGCCCCGCCTGCCCTGCACCACCTGGCTGCAGGGAGGGAGTTCGGGTGTTCGGTGGGAGGGTCTTCCGAGTCGGTTTCGCAAGGTGAGTTTAGCGTGGGATGTGGAGTTTGTCGTCGTTGTTCTTAGTATTGTTGCTGCCATTGTATTTTTATGCGAACTTTTTTTTTTTTTTTTAATATATATACTCTGCAAGGTTCTATTTTTACGAGGTGATGTATTGTCGTCGTTGAAGTCGTCGTCGTCTTATTCATCATCATTACCATCATTTTCACCATCATAGCAATGACGACGTTAATAATTCTGGTCTTTTGTGATCTTTTTGTTCTTGTTGTTTTGCTCCTGCTCCTCCTTCTCCTCCTCTTTCCTCTTCTTTCTTCTTCTTCTTCTTCTTCTTCTTCTTCTTCTTCTTCTTCTCTTCTTCTCTTCCTCTTCTTCTTTTTCTTCTTCTTCTTCTTCTTCTTCTTCTTCTTCTTCTTCTCCCTCCTCCTCCTCTTCTTCTTCTCTTCTTCTTCTTCTTCTTCTTCCTCTTCTTCTTCTTCTTCCTCTTCTTCTTCCTCTTCTTCTTCTTCCTCTTCTTCTTCCTCTTCTTCCTCCTCTTCTTCTCTCCTCTTCTTCTTCTTCCTCTTCTTCCTCTTCTTCTTCCTCTTCTTCCTCCTCTTCTTCCTCTTCTTCTTCCTCTTCTTCCTCTCTTCTTCTCCTCTTCTGCTTCTTCTTCTTCCTCTTCTTCCTCCTCCTCTTCTTCTTCTCTTCTGCTTCTCATATGAATGACGACACTGTTGAAACAATCACCAGTTTTTCCCATGTTACCGGCAGAGATTGGCCGTGTCGTCAATGCCTTATTCCGTCACCATCACCATCATCATTACCATCATCACAGTCATGGCCATCATACCGACGTGGATGGCACAGTACTGGGCCATGTTGCCAATGCCCTTCACCAGATTCATCGTCATCGTCGTCTCCATCACTGCCATCCACCACTGCATGCTGTCGTCCTCACTTTATCGATAGTCGTCGTCAGTCTCTGCTTCATTCTACCTTTGCCTTTCATTTGCTTACGGCGTTTACTTTCCTTTCTATTAGAAGAATGCATTACCCTGTGAATGTAATTATTCCAGGAAAAAAAACAACCAGAGAGAGAGAGAGAGAGAGAGAGAGAGAGAGAGAGAGAGAGAGAGAGAGGAGAGAGAGAACAACAACAAAACAACTGAGGCGATAACAATACTAACACTTCTAATGATGATAATGATATTTATAGCGACAGCTAACAACAGCAGCCTCAGTGATACTGATGACTGTAAGGCGAATAGTAAAGTGATGATAACTATAGCAAGACACAGCAGTAATCAGTTTTTCATCATAATCGTCATTTCATAGCCATTATCTTCTTCCGTACAGCACCAACAGTCATCAGGTAGTTTATTTTGCGACGAACGAAGGAGGGGGTGAGGGAGGGGGGGGGGGGGGATGTTGATATCCAAAGAAAGACCACCCTTTGAGGATGTAAATGTTTATATCAGTGCGACGCAGTCTAATGAAACATTATTTATGCTTGATCATGCAATAATGTGATTGATTATAGTTGCAATGATGCTTTCTACATGTGTAATGAATGTATTAGAAAGCAAGTTGATTGTTTGACAATACGTGACGAGTGTGACTGCATCATTGAAAAAAATGCAAATTAAGCAAAGCAAAAGATATGCATCAGTATTTAGGAAACCAAGAGATAAAAATGACGGTTATGCCCATTATGTTGCTGGTTAAGGAGAATACGAAAAATTTGTGAAAAAGAAAAGAAAAACAATACAATGACATAAAAAAAAATTAGAAAGAGAGGGGGTTAGTTACCGCCAAAGACATTGACAAACAAAGCACAGGACAAGACACACAATGCATTTCGACCTCTTGGGTCTTCTTCAGGCAAAAAAAAAAACAGATCACATTTAACATTTAGGACAGTACAAAGAAAGAACGAAGAGTGACTTATCTGTCCATGTGTTCAGAAAAAAACAATACAATGACATGTTGTTCGAAGAAATTGTGTCTACCGTAGACAGTCTATCAGAGTTTTGGGAAACTGTACCTAATGTATCTTTTAAACGTAAACACGTTCATAATGATTTAACAGTTGAAGATTGGTTTAAGCATTTTAAGGGTTTGTGTCTAGTTTAAAAACAATTTCTCAGTGCATTTATTCGGCTGTTTCAGATTCAAGATGAATGTTTTTGTCCTGGTTCTGGAATTACCTTTCATTGGCTGGCCTTCAGAGCCTGAAAACTGAATCTCCCTTTTAGGCAAAGCCAATGATGGGCCAGAGCAGAACTGCATGCTAATCCGAGATCCACTGATCGTTAGCTGTTTCTAGCCAACCGCTTAGGTGGTCACCAAGACCCCCTGCTCACCCACCCGTACAGTGTCAGTTATGGTCTAATGAACACAAGGAAGGTGAATTACGTTGCTGTTCTGTGTTGGGATGTGGAGAGGTGTCTGAAGTGCAAGGTATTACATTTTCTTCGACATCTTCGTCATTGGTTGAAACTGGTGATTAGATTGGTTTTGTTGGTTTTGCGTGCGATGATTGTAATCGGTGCACCCTTGTAATGCGAGGGCTGGTCGGAGTATGCGGCGCGACCCCTGCATGGACTTTTTGTTCTCAACGCCATTCTCACGGACAGCTCTTTTGCCTTTGCCATTTCTTCAGATTTCTCGGCAATTCATCGCTCAGGCGAGTGTCAGCGGACTCCAGAGACGTTCGTCTTCTAGCGTGCACGAGGGGCTGAAAATCTGGTGCAAAGGCGGAACACATCGAATGTGAACGGGTTTGTGACACATCTCTGTGCCACGGTCAGGTAGTCAGGACACGTTTGCCAGTTTGGTGAACATGTCCCTTGGTTGCATTGTTTCCGGAAATCGTCCATTGGATCAGCAACACGGGTTAGACATCCAGTCACTTCACCTTGTACTCTGGTCGGTCGATTATCGCGTTAAAGCATGAAATTGTCTATGAAATCCAATTCGGGTTCAGTTTTGAAGTTTTCAGGCACGGAATATTCTTTGTTCGGGTGCATGATTGCAGTGACTCTTTTTTTCTTCCTTCCTGTCTCTTTCATGTTTGAGGCCGTCATAAAAAAAATTACTGCCATCATGTCAAAGACGCTGGGTCCCTTGATGTACGAATCAAATCCATGGGACAAGCAATAGTCCATTTCCGACTTGTCTTAAGTTTCTTTGTGCGGCATCATCATCATCATCATCATCATCATCATCATCATCACCATCATCATCATTATCATCATCATTATCGTTGTTGTTGTTGTTGTTGTTATCATTAATTTTATTGTTACTGTGGTTGTTGCTTTTATTGTTATGATTATGATGATGATGATGATGATGATGATGATTATCATTGTTACTATTATTATTGTTATCATTATCATTATTATTATTGTTGTTGTTATCATCATCGTCATCATCCTCACTATCATCATCATCATCATCGGTAGTAGTAGTAGTAGTAGTAGTAGTAGTAGTAGTAGTAGTAGTAAGCTTAGTTATACGCCAATCAAATCGATGCCCACGTCGTTTCCAATCAGCAGCTACGTATACCACCCTTCAGAAGGCAGTCTGATCAAAGTCCAGGCAATCCCATATTTTCTTTTTTTGGGGATGGGTTGGGCCCGAATCGCTACACAGATGATCTTCGTGCCCCTCCGTGGTCGATGATTTCCAGTGTGCCCTTCTCTTTCAGTGACACGTCAATGACATTCATTTGTAGCGGACTGGAGCTCGCCGGTTTTCATCCTCCATGAAGCTGTTGCTTTGTTCATTTACACAGCATAGTGGGCAATGGATTTTCATCCTCCATGAAGCTGTTGCTTTGTTCATTACACAGCATAGTGGGCAATGGGTTTTCATCCTCAATGAAGCTGTTGCTTTGTTCATTTACACAGCATAGTAGGCAATGGGTTTTCATCCTCCATGCGGGGGCCGGAATAGCTCAGTTGGTAGAGCGCCGGACTCGTGATCCTGGGGTTGCGGGTTCGAATTTCGGTACAGGGGGATTTTTCCCGCGGAGTTCACCTTGGTTCTGACTCCATTCCCCATACAGTCCTTCGATTGAGACTATAAACCGAGGTTCCGTGTGTGAACGCACGCACAACATCTTGCACACACGTAAAATCCCATCACCAACTTTCGGAAGAGAAGGCCAGTTTGGCCGTTGGTATGGATGACACGTTAAACATAGCATGCACGTTCCCCGAAGATGGAGTATGGCTGCCTTAATGGCGGGATAAAAAACGGTCATACACACAAAACTCCACTGCCAGTCTATACAGGCAGTGTCCGCAGGAGTATTAGCCTGCGTACGCAGAAAGAAAGAAAAATCCTCCATGAAGCTATTGCTTTGTTCATTTACACAGCATAGTAGGCAATGGGTTTCCATCCTCAATGAAGCTGTTGCTTTGTTCATTTACACAGCATAGTGGGCAATGGATTTTCATCCTCAATGAAGCTGTTGCTTTGTTCATTACACAACATAGTGGGCAATGGGTTTTCATCCTCAATGAAGCTGTTGCTTTGTTCATTTACACAGCATAGTGGGCAATGGGTTTTCATCCTCAATGAAGCTGTTGCTTTGTTCATTTACACAGCATAGTGGGCAATGGGTTTTCATCCTCCATGAAGCTGTTGCTTTGTTCATTACACAACATAGTAGGCAATGGGTTTTCCTTGTCCTTTCGTTCACTTGTTCAGCCCAAGCTTAGACTGGTGTGATTTTTGCTTTTGATTTTTCTTTCTTTTGAATGTCGACTGGTTCGTCGTTTACCATGTTATGTACAATAGCTAGGAATAGAGTCAAAAACTGTAGCCGCTGCAGTGAGATTGTGGGTCGCCAGTGAGACTATGCAAGTAGCAAGTGAGGCTACGAACAGTAGTCAGCGAGACTACAATAGCCTAAGAGAGAAGCTGACCTCAAACCAGGCATACGTGAGCCGGTTCAGCGGGTAACTTCAAACAATACGTGTTTGAACTGAACTGCTCCCTACCAATCGAAAGCATATATCATTCAGAACGATACTGAATGGTCAAGCTTACAGAAAGGTCCAAGAATTAGAGAGAAACCGGAGTCACTAACTCAATGATTCTTAATAGAAAACAACGTACTAAAGGGCAAGAACAAAGTGGAAAGGAGAGACATTAGCGCCACCCGACCGTTCTTGAGCTAAATAAAATCTCGAGCATTGACTCTCTCTCTCCCTCTCTCTCTCTCTCTCTCATGATCCAGAAGTCTGACGGAATTCTGGGAGGCAAAAGCTCACGTGGTCTATCAGGTTACAAGATTTGAAGTAAATCTAGTCGGCCGTGAAATGCACTGATGGAATGTACATGAATTAATAATATTGGGCCATTAGGACGAGGTTAAAACAGATCTACAGTGGTTTGACTTATCTTTAGGATGTCTGTATAGAAATCAGACAAGGATTTATTTTGGTGCCTTATCTTGTGATTGAGCTTCGAGTTCTTTCAATATTTCTGTGACACAAATCAATACAAGTTCTGTATGAAATATTGTTCTGAACATAAACATCTCTCTCTCTCTCTCTCTCTCCTCTCTCTCTCTCTCTCTCTCTCTCTCTCTCTCTCTCTTGTGTGTTTTGGCTGCCCACGATACGTGTATTCGCGTTTTATGTTTGTTCACATATTTATACATGATTATTTTAAACTTTTGTTTGGCTTGTGTGTATGTCGATTTTTTTTCTTTTGCTTTGAACATTTCAGTAAATTAAAGACTCACGTACGACACAAGTATTTTGCATTTAACACCAAGAGTATTTGTCATTTATTTATTTATTCATTTATCTATTTATTTATTAATTCGTTTTTTTTATTTTATTTTATATGTTTAGATTCTTCTTCTTTCACACACGTGTGCAAAATGGTGTTTGCTCGCGAAAGAGTGCATGTTGTGCATGCTTGGAGGATGAACAGAACAGCGTGACAGCTTTGGCGGCGAAGATCAGAGGCTGAGTCAGACGAAGACTGACCTCGTGGCTAGCGAGGAAAAATCGCCCGCTAATAGGTCATCCTGTCCCAGTGACCATCATGGACTGTGTGGCGGATAGTGGGGCCAGAGGTCACTCCGGGCATACATGTCGCTATGCTAGAGCTGCCTCTCTCTCTGTGTCTCTCTCTCTCTCTCTCTCTGTCTCTGATTCTGTGTCTGTGTCTATCTCTGTCTCTCTCTTTGTCTCTGTCTCTCTGTCTCTCTGTCTGTCTGTCTGTCTCTCTGTCTCTGTCCCTCTCTCTGTCTCTCTGTCTCTGTCTGTCTCTGTCTCTCTCTGGTGGGGCTGATGATTAGGGTTGGAGGTGGAGTGGGGTGAAGATGGAGGGAGAGGGGGAGGGATAGAGAAATCAGGATTTTTCCGTCGTTCGTTCATTTATTTTTTCCTTCACTCATTTTCCATTTTCTCTGTCTTACCCCTTGCCCCCATCTGGAAGTCTGAGGGATCTTCTGCTACACACTGTATCCGAACCTTCGGAAATTATTTGCGGGTAATTTCCTCATAGTCTTTTTTTTTAACGCCACTTCTATGACACTATTGTTCTTGTCGTTTCTGTTGTTATTCATGTGTGTGTGTGTGTGTGTGTGTGTGTGTGTGTGTGTGTGTGTGTGTGTGTGCGTGCGTGTGGGTGTGCGTGCGTGCGTGAGTGAGTGTGTGTGTGTGTGCGCGCGTGCGTGCGTGCGTGTGTGTGTGTGTGTGTGTGTGTGTGTGTGTGTGTGTGTGTGTGTGTGAAAATTTATCTTTGGCTTATTCTCGGCAATGACTTGAGCGAGCACAACTTTACTAAGCAGAACAGTAAGCGTTGTTTAGGCCTTCAGAGCTATTCCCGTCATGAACATGTCACCAAACCGTCAAGGCTGTACATCTGTGACTGACGATTCAGCGACATTTTCCATGTTACAACAGTGACCTAGTGAGACTTACAGCAAGTATATTCAACTGTTGTTTAATACATGGAGAACGGATAATAGACATGCTAAACGATCTTTTATGTAGACATTGCATTTAATATTATTTTGTATTCTATCAAGGTTGAGCCATTCAATAAAATTTCTCTCGGGTGGAGAACCAGACATCAATAAACGTCTTATTGTATCAACAATGTTCCTACGTAAACAGATCCAGGCAAATGCATCAAAAGTTAGAGTCGGTCAGTTGTGGTGAATTAAATTAGTCAAACTATATAAAAGCAGCAACTGAGCAGCCATTCTCGTTTCTAAAATGGGAACAGCTAAGTAATGATTAAGCATTGAAAAATTGCCTGTATGGACGGAATCAATGATATGATATGATAGCGCCGAAGTGGACAGGTCAGGTGAAATGACCGTCATGTGTTACGTCAGTCGAGGTGTCCCAGGAGATCTGTCCAGATCAAAGCGGTCTGGCGGTGGACAAGGTCTTTACGACGGTGGCTTTGCTGACTACGGCCTTTCTTGACCAAGCCACGCTTCCACTGGCAGTTTGGATACCCGTTGGCACCCCTAGCTGAGATCCACTAAAATTACACTAGCTAGCCCCCTCCCCCCCCCCTCCATATTCTATTCATCCCCATCCTACCCTCCTCCCTCACCTCGCCACCTCTTCCCCCACACCCCACCCCACTCTACACACCTCCGTCCTTTTCATCACAAGTGGCTCATAGTGGACAAATCGCGGTTCATTTTTTTAAAATTATAAATTCTTGTCCTTTGCAGACGTTTCGCTCATATTTTTTCTTTAAAGTTTCAACCCATTTTTTCTTCTTGCTACAGTTTATTACATGAAAGCTTTTTTTTTCTTTTTCAAATTTTAATCAGATGACCAGGTAGTAGGACTGCAAACATGTCTGGTGTGACCGTAAGCTGTCCATTCTGCAATATCTGTAGACCCTTAGGCTTGGGGGAGGGATGGGGGGGGGGGGGGGATGAGACTGAGGGAACGGAAGGGGTGGGGATGGGGGGGGGCAGGAGGGGGCTGTTGCTGTACAAAATGTCATCCTGATGCAAACTGTTACCCTGGTACAAAATGTCACCCGTTGACATTTTACAAAATATCCCACGGTGATATTTTGATCGACGGTGCGGTACAAAATGTCACCCCCCCCACCCCCACCCCCCACCCAGTACAAACCGTCACTCCTACTAGAGGGATGGCATTTTGTGCCGACAGATCACATCTTTATGACCTTTGACCTTTGTGGAACAGAATGATCACTGGTTTATGATATAGATGTACAAAGAACACCTACATCAGCTGTTTTTTTTAATTTTTTTTAAAATTTTTTTTATTTTTGTGTGTTTTGTTTAGGCGATAGTGAATATGCAGCCTGATGGTGATGGTGATAATGTTGGCAGTGATGGTGTAAAAAGTGAGTGCAGTTTTCTTCCCCTTGTTCTTCTTCTTCTTCTCCTCCTCCTGCTGCTCCTCCTCCTCCTTCTTTCTTCTTTCTTCTTCATCTCTTTTATTTCTTGCTGTCCCATCTTCCGTGCCACCTCAGTGGCATCACCCTCACGCCGCTCATTCTGGCTTCCAGTTCCCCGCCGCATCCTGGCTGGCACCAAGCGGGGTCCGGCAATCCCCAGGGAGCAGTCCCTTAAAAAAAAAAAAAAAAAAAAAAAAAGTCGGCATGCTGCACGTCACCAGAAGAGACACTGCACTGCTGCCGAAGCACCTGGGTGGTGTTGGATGAGGCCTGCTCTGGGGCACCATCCGCTGGACCCTACCTCTTCAGTCCGCTACTGACGACATTGATTTTTTTTTCTTTTTTGCGAAGCCGGCGTCACTTCTGGTGACTAGTTTCATTAGCTGAGGGTGGACGTTGCTGTTTGTTTCATTTGGCCTGATTGGTGATGCTGCCTGCTTCTCTGGCTGGCTGTCTGTCTATCTGTCTGTCTGTATTTCTGTGCGTCTTTCTGTATTTCTTTTTGTCTGTCTGTGTGAATGTCTGTCTGTCTGTCTCTCTCTGAAATCAACATTCATTTTTCTTTTGTATACATTCTCTGTCTCTCTGTCCAACTGCATGATTGTCTTTCTGTCTTTATCTCAGTCTGCCTCTCTCTCTCTCTCTCTCTCTTCTCTCTCTCTCTCTCTCTCTCTCTCAAGGGGGGTGTTCACGAAATTCAAACATACACGGACGTGTTTTGGAGTGTGTTCTGTTTACGATAAAATCACGCGATCTGTAAGTTACGTACAGTCCTGAAAGTTGTATACAGAACACCCAAAGGACCATGCCGGAGGTGGCTCTGACTTTCAGAGCAAGATATGGTTCCTTTGTGGCAGTCTACATCAATTTCATGTGTCGCCGTGCCAAGGAAAAGATTGCCATGCGGTGTCGGACATTGAAAGTGACAAGCCGAGCAGACGGTGTCAAGGTAAGGATGCTCCTCACTGTGGTTTTCTTCAGTAATCTTTCAATGCTATGTGGTAACGTCGAGTCAAACCCCGGACCTCCCAAAAGGGACAGCACCAAGCAGACATGTCTGACCGGTTCTAGTGGTGGCCGGAGACTGAGTGTGGAGAGAGGCCACAGGACCCAGGTGGACAGTGCACAGTCGTCCATCCAGCAGAGAGGTGACAGTGACACTGTTTTTGAACCTGCCTTGTCCATGCTGTCTTCCATGAGCGACAAGTTCGACAGCTTTAGAGAAGATCTGACCGAGATCAAAGATTTCTTTGTTGGTTTGAAGGAAGAAGTTGAATCACTGAAAAGCGAAGTAGCGTCTCTCAGGCGATCAAATAATGAACTGGCAGAAACGAACAAAAAACTTCAAGATAGTCTGCGAAATTTGGAGATGAAGACCAGCGAATTAGAAGACCGTTCGAAAAGAAACAACATCATTGTGCACGGCATACCCAGACAGGCCAACGAGACAAGTGATGATTGTGAACACCTGTTGAAAGAATGGATTTCTAAGAAGCTAGAACTGAGCGCCGACGTCAGTTTTGATAGAGTCCACCGAGTGAACACAAAGTCCGATTCGCCCATCGTTGCTCGCTGCACGTTTTTCAAAGAAAAGGTGAAAATTCTGAAGGCGAAAAGGAATCTTCAACGAAGCAAAGTTCGCATCGGCGAAGACTTCTCTCGGCGCATCAGGCCGATCAGGAAGAAGCTGTCTCCTCACCTTAAGGCGGCCAAGGACCAACGAAAACGGGCGACAATAATTTATGACCACTCGTCAATAGACGGAAAGAAATTCGTCCTAAATGAGCAGGAAACGGGCATCACTGAGTTGACCTAGAGGTGTGGCCGCCCATGGAGCTGGAACCGACGCTGTTCTGTCCATGGACTGGGTGTAAAAAGGGTAGACAAAAGACAGTCACCGGTGACAACTGGTGCGACAAGAGAGCAACGCTTTTGTGCACGTGGAAGTGATGGAACAGTTCATGACACAACAGGGAGGTCACCGCCACGCGCAGTTCGTGCCGTTATGTTGACGGACACTGATAATAATGCGCATGTCGACATGATTGATGAAGAGTTTCCAGGAAACAGTCGCGGGCCAAAAAACGTCAAAGATCAGTTTGATTTTAAATCGGATAGTTTCGTTTTGTAATTTGTTTGATTAAAAATAGCCTTGTTGCAAAGGTGAAGCAACTCGTCATGGGTACCGGTAATTTTTATTATTTGTACTTGACAAGACTTTTTTTCATTTTTCTAAAAATGTTATCTATGTTTGTGCATATGTCCCTCCAGAGCACTCACCATACTATGCCGCGTTTGATGTGGAAAACGGAATAAGCCAGTTAGAAGACTGTTTGACCGATCATTTTATAACTACAGAAGTCTTTTCGTTACTTTAATGCCAGAACAACTAATATTTTTCCTGAGAGTAATGATAATGATACGACGAATTCTTGTTTTGAGAACAGCGATAGCACAACGATTGCCAGATGTTCTGAGGACAAAATGTTCAATACGTATGGAAAATATTTTTTGAACATGTGTAGTACTTTAAGGTTATTCATGTTAAATGGTGTAATGGCGACAAGTCGGGTCGTTTCACATACATTTCTGATTCAGGTTACAGTGTTAATGATTATTTTGTTTCTTCATGTGATTTATTTGATTATATAACTAAGCACTGTAGTATGTTTGTTGCTGACAAAATTGAATCTGTGCGGTTCTAGTGGTGGCCGGAGACTGAGTGTGGAGAGAGGCCAGAGGACCCAGGGGGACAGTGTACAGTCGTCCATGCAACAGAGTGTGGAGACGCCCTTGGAATTTTGCATGAATGTGTCTGATGTTGAATTAAGTGTGATTGGGGACTTGGGTGAAAAGGAATACATGGAAAGATTGGTGTGGAATGACGATTATGCTGAACGTTTCTGTGATATGATCAACTGTGAACACATTCGTGAAACGCTTTTGTCGGCAACGATGTTGATTGTTGTTAATGTTAAACTGTTTGATGCACAAGTTCAGCCAGTAGCTCTGTATGGAGCTGAGACATGGGGATTGACAAATCATGAAGACATTGAAAAGGTTCATTTATTTGCTATGAAAAAAGATTGCGTGTTGATCAAAAGACTCTAAACGATCTTACATACGGAGAACTTGGAAGGTATCCTATTTACTTAAATGCTTACACGACAAGTATTAAGTATTGGTTAAAAGTAGTTCAAATGAATGATAGCAGACTACCTGCTATGGTGTATAAGACTATGTATACACTTGATCAAAGAGGTAAGCAAACATGGGCAAGTAGTGTACGTGAATGTTTACGTAATTATGGTTTTTCTCATGCATGGATGCGCCAGGGTGTTGGATGTGCAAAAAGCTTTTTGGCTTGTTTCAAGCAACGCATTATTGATTGCAGGGGGCAGGAATGGGACTCTCATATTCAGACGAGTGACAGATTTTCGTTGTACAGATTGTTTTAAGTCGATCATTTGATTGAACCCTACGTTTCATTGTCCTTGTGTAGTTTTGTAAGAACTGCGTTAACCAAGTTCAGGTTTGGAGTATCTGATATCGCCGTGCACTCCCAAAGATATAAGTAGGGTGGAGATGGAGCAGCCACATGTCGTCTGTGTAGTTCAGCAATAGAGGATGAGATTCATTTCGTGTTTAGCTGTCCAGTGTTGAATGACTTAAGAAATAAGTTTATTCCATCAAAATTTTATAACAGACTATCTAAGTTTCGTTTAGTATTGCTACTATCAACAAAAAAATGAAAATTTAATAAGAAACTTAGCAATATATCTGTGTAAATGATTTCAACACATTAGATCTTTTTTGTAATAAATGCAAGCAAGGCGAACATGTTTGTGCCTTTTACATAGATATAGCGTGTGTTATACTGATAACTTTGATTTTGATTTTTACATTATTATTCACAGTTCATATGTTTGACCCCCTTCAGATGGGGCCATGGCCTTTTTGAATAAATTATCATTCATCCTTTCTCTTTCTCTCCCTCCCTCCCTCCCTCCCTCCCTCCTCCCTCTCTCTCTCTCTCTCTCTCTCTCTCTCTCTCTCAACATTCCCCTTCTCTCTCTGTGTTTTATCTCATTCTCTCTGTCCCCTTTTGTGTATCTTTGTCCCTTTTTTCTG
>CM065745.1:34358599-34376099 GCA_033310375.1 Conus canariensis
AGCGAATACATTATGTTCCAGTGTCATCGCTACACCTTTATGTCTCACTGTGCGTCCAGGAGTCATCAGAGATTTCTCACCTGTATTATTTTCATTTCATTGTCGGTTTCATGAGATGAATTATGGTATGAGTGTCGTCAAAAAAAAAGAAAGAAACTATCATTAATCTCTCTCTCTCCCCCTCTCTCTCTCCCTCCCTCGCTATCTCAATCTCCCTCTCTCTCTCCCTCTCTCTCCCTCTCTCTCCCTCTCTCTCTCTCTCTCTCCCTCTCTTTCTCTCTCCCTCTCTCTCTCTCCCTCTCTTTGTCTCTCCTTCTCCTCCTCTCTCTCTCCTCTCTCTCTCCCTCTCTCTCTCCTCTCTCTCTCCCCTCTCTCTCTCTCCTCTCTCTCTCCCTCTCTCTTTCCTCTCTCTCTCTCCCTCTCTTTGTCTCTCCTCCCCTCTCTCCCTCTCTCTCTCTCTCTCTCTCTCTCTCCTTTCTCTCTCTCTCCCCCTCTCTCTCTCTCCTCTCTCTCTCTCTCTCTCCAACCTTTCCTCAGCCTAGAACTTGTTCCATCAAGAAAAGAGAACGGGAGTGGAGCCAGCTGACCACCGCGTGGCATAGTATAGCAGTGGCATAGTGTAGCAGTGGCATAGTATAGCAGTGGCATAGTGTAGCAGTGGCATAGTGTAGCAGTGGCATAGTGTGGCATAGTATAGCAGTGGCATAGTATAGCAGTGGCATAGTGTAGCAGTGGCATAGTGTGGCATAGTGTAGCAGTGGCATAGTGTAGCAGTGGCATAGTGTAGCAGTGGCATAGTGTGGCATAGTGTAGCAGTGGCATAGTGTAGCAGTGGCATAGTGTAGCAGTGGCATAGTGTGGCATAGTGTAGCAGTGGCATAGTATAGCAGTGGCATAGTGTAGCAGTGGCATAGTGTGGCATAGTGTAGCAGTGGCATAGTGTAGCAGTGGCATAGTATAGCAGTGGCATAGTGTAGCAGTGGCATAGTGTGGCATAGTATAGCAGTGGCATAGTGTAGCAGTGGCATAGTGTAGCAGTGGCATAGTGTAGCATAGTATAAGCAGTGGCATAGTGTAGCAGTGGCATAGTGTAGTCATAGTGTAGCAGTGGCATAGTGTAGCAGTGGCATAGTGTAGCAGTGGCATAGTGTAGCATAGTGTAGCAGTGGCATAGTGTAGTAGTGACATAGTGTAGCAGTGGCATAGTGTAGCATAGTGTAGCAGTGCATAATGTAGCAGTGGCATAGTGTAGCAGTGGCATAGTGTAGCATAGTGTAGCAGTGGCATAGTGTAGCAGTGGCATAGTGTAGAGCATAGTGTAGCAGTGACATAGTGGCAGCAGTGGCATAGTGTAGCAGTGGCATAGTAGGTAGCATAGTGTAGCAGTGGCATAGTGTAGCATAGTGTAGCAGTGGCATAGTGTAGCATAGTGTAGCAGTGGCATAGTGTAGCAGTGGCATAGTGTAGCATAGTGTAGTATAGTGCTGCAGTGGCATAGTGCTGCAGTGGCATAGTGCAGCAGTGGCACAGTGTAGCAGTGGCATAGTGCAGCAGTGGCATAGTGCTGCAGTGGCATAGTGTAGCATAGTGTGCATAGTGTAGCAGTGGCATAGTGTAGCATAGTGTAGCAGTGGCATAGTGTAGCATAGTGTAGTATAGTGCTGCAGTGGCATAGTGCAGCAGTGGCATAGTGCAGCAGTGGCATAGTGTAGCATAGTGTAGCATAGTGCAGCAGTGGCATAGTGCAGCAGTGGCATAGTGCTGCAGTGGCATAGTGTAGCATAGTGTAGCATAGTGTAGCATAGTGCAGCAGTGGCATAGTGCAGCAGTGACATAGTGCAGCAGTGGCATAGTGTAGCATAGTGTAGCATAGTGTAGCATAGTGCAGCAGTGGCATAGTGCAGCAGTGGCATAGTGCTGCAGTGGCATAGTGTAGCATAGTGTAGCATAGTGTAGCATAGTGCAGCAGTGGCATAGTGCAGCAGTGGCATAGTGCTGCAGTGGCATAGTGTAGCATAGTGTAGCATAGTGCAGCAGTGGCATAGTGCAGCAGTGGCATAGTGTAGCATAGTGTAGCATAGTGTAGCATAGTGCTGCAGTGGCATAGTGTGGCATAGTGTAGCATAGTGCAGCAGTGGCATAGTGCTGCAGTGGCATAGTGTAGCTTAGTGTAGCATAGTGTAGCATAGTGCAGCAGTGGCATAGTGCAGCAGTGGAGTCACTCTGCTTTGCTTCCCTTGCACTGCACCCCTGCCCTGACTGACCTGTCCACGTAGCTCCCAATCAGCTGACACACAGCCGTAGCTATCTGAATCATGCTAACATACAGCCTTAGCTTGTGTGTGTGTGTGTGTGTGTGTGTGTGTGGTGTGTGTGTGTGTGTGTGTGTGTGTGTGTGTGTGTGCACCTTAGAAGATGACATAGGAACAAGAACAATAGAAAGAACAGCAACATAACAAAATCAGCAACTACTTCCGGTGTCAGTTTAGCGTGCGGAGACGATGTCCCTTTATATACAGGTCAGAATACCATTGACCGTCGTGACCTGAGCTCCGCACAGCAGACGGACAACAGAGCCACTGTTCTTACGGTACGTGTTGGATCCGATCTTGAAGCCCCTCTACCTTTGCCTCTCCACCCCCCCCCCCCCCTCCTCCAGTCAAAAAAGAAAGTATGAACGTGGGATGTAACCCATGTTCCCATGTTAGACAGCCAGTATGCTCTCCACTGCACTTCGCGCTGTAGCTTCTGCTGAGAAAAAAAGGTGAAAGAAGTGTTCTTTTCAGACCAGCCGCCGTGGCGAAGTGGACAGCGTCGCGGACTCCCGGCTGGGAGGTCTGGGTTCGAATCCCATCAGAAGTCATGTGGGTTTTTTCTGCCCCGACCGGCTCCTACCCAGAGTTGAGTTGCTGCGGACTCAGTTGGGAAGACTGGGACCACACAGTCGAGTTTCATCCACTTAATGGATGCGTTTCTGAGAGTGTTGCTCAAATTTCCTGACCAACACTGCAGGTGCCTGTATCTCTCGGGCCTGGTTGACGCCGGGATATATTATGAAAGGAAGCGTAGAGTACAGCCCTGTCATGTAGTCTCAGACCGAAATGGAAATCCGTAGCATCATCTTAATCATCCTCATTCTCATCGATCAGCATAAAAAAAAAAATGTCTCAAGTTCTGTGGCCCTTCATGCCCTGCTCTCATGGTGACCTCAATTTCGATGTCCTCTCCACGTCTGTGGCCTTGGTTTGGTTCTGTCGGGGTCACCGGTATCGGCGAGTCCATGGGGGCTGTCGTTGGACGGACGTGGTGGCGCCCTCCGGAGGGAGAGCTCACTCACGCCGGCTCCGCGACTAAGCAATTATTGTCGTCAGTAGGGGGCTTAGTAGGTGGTGTCCTGCGTATGTTAGATCAGAACAGGCGCCACTGAACACCACCGAAGTGACTCGGCAGCAGTGTAGTGTCTCCTCCGGTGGGTTGCCTCTTGATGACTTGACATTGACTGCTCCCTGTGGATTGCCGGTGCCGGGCTGCGGCGGGGCCGACCGGGCTGTGGCTGTGGACGGGGTGTCGGAATGAGCGGCGTGGGTGCACTGCCTCTGAGGTGGCGCAGAGGTTGGGACAGCAAAAAAAAAAAAAAAAAGTGTTCTTTTCGTCTTACTTTTTCTTTTTTGGGTTTCCATAAAACAACAACAACAACAACAACAAGAACTACAATGGCGCAGATGGGGGTTGAACCCACAACCTTCACCTTATCAGCACGGCACTGTTACTGAGGACAAGGATTATCAGCACTCTCTCTATTAAATTAGATAACAATAATACATTTTTTTCATTATTTGATTGAAAGAATTATTAATAAGAATATCAATTGTTTTATCGTAATTACACACACACACACACACACACACACACACACACACACACACACACACACACACACATATATATATATATATATATATTTACTTATTATTGATATGATAATAAGAAATATTTTGTTCATTTACTATTGAATTCATTATTTTCAGTTGATATATACTGCAAGATACATCAGAGTCACAGCCATGTGAATGTAGTGTAATTTAGAGCTATCTGTGAATGTTGTGTAATTCAGAGATATCTGTGAATGTAGTGTAATTCAGAGATATCTGTGAATGTTGTGTAATTCAGAGATGTCTGTGAATGTAGTGTAATTCAGAGATACATGGCAGTGACTCTGATTGAACCTGACAGACAGACATTGAATAGTAAGTAAAATACACATAATATCAGGCTAAATAATAAATAAATAATATAATAGTTATGAAAGTACATCCCATCAAACGTGTATACAGTGTTGCTTGTCCTCAGTGACATGACATGGTTTCCACACGTCAGTCAGTTCTCTGTGATTCCCTGCTCAGCCAGCAGACAGATTCGTGGCCTTCAACCGACGGCAGAAGACTCATGGCGGCCACACGTGCCTGTGTTGGCCTGGTGACACGGTGATGCGGTGCCTGGGGTGACAGGACTGGCCTGGTGCAGGACTGGCTGGGTGACTGGACTGGCCTGGGGGTGACAGGACTGGCCTGGGGTGAGAGGACTGGCCTGGGGGTGACGGACTGGCCTGGGGGTGGTGAAGACTGGCCTGGGATGTCAGGACTGGCCTGGGGGTGACAGGACTGGCCTGGGGTGTGACAGGACTGGCCTGGGGGTGACAGGACTGGCCTGGGGTGACAGGACTGGCCTGGGGGTGACATGACTGGCCTGGGGTGTCAGGACTGGCCTGGGGTGAGAGGACTGGCCTGGGGTGAGAGGACTGGCCTGGGATGTCAGGACTGGCCTGGGGGTGACAGGACTGCCTGGGGTGTCAGGACTGGCCTGGGGGTGACAGGACTGGCCTGGGGGTGACAGGACTGGCCTGGGGGTGACAGGACTGGCCTGGGGTGAGAGGACTGGCCTGGGGGTGAGAAGACTGGCCTGGGGTGTCAGGACTGGCCTGGAGGTGACAGAACTGGCCTGGGGTGTCAGGACTGGCCTGGGGTGACTGGACTGGCCTGGGGGTGACAGGACTGGCCTGGGGGTGAGAGGACTGGCCTGGGGTGACAGGACTGGCCTGGGGGTGAGAGGACTGGCCTGGGGTGACAGGACTGGCCTGGGCCACAAGGAACGGCTGTGTAGCCTATGCAAATGTGACGCGACCAAGTTGACAGGTCACAAGTTACAGGTCAGCCAGAATGTTATTTTCCAACCAAAAGAAGGGGACTTCCGGTCTGAAATCGCCGAAGAATGACCACGACACCAAGCAGTCAGTGTGACTGGATTCAGTGGTCCATGAAGAGACGTGTGTGTGTGTGTGGTGTGTGTGTGTGTGTGTGTGTGTGTGTGTGTGTGTGTGTGTGTGATTTTTATTTTTCACAGCAAGGGCCGTCGTTTTGTTAACATCCAGGTCATGGGTCGCTTCTTCCGCACTTTCTGACATGTCAAAGAGCGTGACGCTATCCATTCCACTCACAGCCAGACACCGGTACCCGTCGACACGCTGCATCGCCTTTCCCTTCCATCCCACCTTCCTCCCTCACTCGTCCCCCCCCCCTCCCTTCCTAGCCTTGTTCTGATACCCCCGGCCCACCATGCCCGCCTGCTGCCATACCTCAGCTCTGCCCCCCTCCCCCACCCTTCCCCTAGGCCATGCACACCTACACCCATACCCTGCCCACGTGTTCCACAAACACGCGCCTTCCTCGTTCTACCGTTGTATTCAGAGGAAGGCAATATCAGCGAATGATGTACTCTGCCTCGCCATAATGATATTGAAAGAAGTGAAGCAAAGTGGACCCAGTAGATTTATACATCAAATAAAGACAGAAACAAACACAGTGTACAAATGACTTAAAGATAACAACAAGGTTTCTTCTCAGTCAAGGAAAGTTATTGGGAGAGAGAGAGAGAGAGAGAGAGAGAGAGAGAGAGAGAGAGAGAGGGAGAGACAGGCACAGAGAGAGGGAGAGACAGACAGACAGACAGACAGACAGGCAGACCCAGGGCAGCACAAATCACAAATCCGAACTAGGTTGGTCGGTGCTTCTTTTTTCATGTTAAAAAACATTTTGTTTGTTTCTGTTTTGTTTCGTTTTATTGCCGTAATAGTCAGTTACTGACGGTTATTCTCTCTCTCTCTCTCTCTCTCTCTCTCTCTCTCTCTCTCTCTCTCTCTCCCACTTTTGGCCTTTAAATAAACCGTGCAGGTCATAAACCCTTGGTAGCAAGGCGGGTTGGGATTGATTACGGCATAAGGAAGTCAACACGTCTTGAAGGGCTGTTCGGTGGTAACGATCTCTCTTGTTATTTGTTCCCTTTGTCTTGTTTTGCTCTCTCTCTCTCTCTCTCTCTCTCTCTCTCTTTCGTGGGGTCACTTCCGGCTGACACTAAGTGACAGGAGCTGCGACTTTAAAAGTGACGTTTCACTGACCTGACCCCCGACATCAACCTGGAGACTGCCCGGTCGTCACCATGCCGGACACTGCGTTGTCATTCCGAGCCGTTTGTGGAGGTTTTGTGCCAGTCTTCCTTGCTTTCATGGCTCGAGCACTTGGAAAGAAGAAAGCCATGTTCCTTCGGACATTGAAACTTCACAGACGGCTACACGGTGTCATAGTTGGCTTGCTCCTGGCGTATTTGTACTCCGGCGTTTTTCTACACCGCTGTGGGGACGTGGAGCTGAACCCTGGGCCTTGCATCTGGCGGAAGGGCGGACAGTCTTCGACAGAGCCGTCTGAAGAGTGCTAGTGACGGTTCTGGGGGAGCCTGTTCTTCACGGACAGCCGGCGACCCGACGCTGAAGGACATCATGTCGACTCTCAACAGTAAGTTCGACGAGGTGAAAGGGGACATTCGACAGGTCAGAGATATTTGCGCTGAACTGCATGAAGAGCTGACCGAACTGAAAGAAGTAAGGAATTCAAAACGTGAAAATTAATCTCCAAGGGAACAAAACGAACAACTATGGGAAAAGGTTCAGAACTTGGAAATGAAGTCTGACGACTTAGAGGGACGGTCGGAAAGAAATAATATCATTTTTGATGGCATTCCCCGACATGAAAATGAAAGTAAAGAACAATGCGAAGGTTTAATCAAGGATGTATTAACCGACAAACTGGACCTAACACAGGACATTGACTTTGACCGACTCCACAGACTCAACAGAAAGGAAGACTCCCATATTACTGGTCGATGTACATTTATTTTTCAAAGACAAGGAACGAATTCTCAGTTAACGAAGAAACCTTCAGGGCCCCAACATATTTATTGGGGAAGATTTCTCCTCACGGGTCCGAGATATTCGACGCAAACTTGTACCTTATTTGAAGGCAGCCAGAAAGAGAATAAAAAAGGGACAATGATTTTTGACCATTTGATAATAAATGGGAAGTTTGTTTTGGACCACCAAGAAAATCTAAGACTCATTCAACAGGAATACGGCCGGCCAAGCACACATAACGAATATAGACGTTTCTGTCATAGAGAAAATTTTGAATATAGAATTGTAAATACGACACAGGGAACAAAAAATCCAGAATCACCGTCTTCTTTTAGCTTTAGCAAAATGCCTGCACGTGCAAGTGACACTGTTCCGACACTTCACGATTCCGAAGTTTCGATAGTTCGACAAATCACGATTCCGACGTTTCGACAATCCGACAATTTTGTCGGACCAACGAAACTTGTTTTGTAATGTTTTATTTTGTGCCAATAGTTCGACACATCACGACTTTATCGAAACGAGTTGGAATTGTCGGAATCGTGGGATGTCGGACTATCGCTACTTTTTCTTACAGTGTCGGATTATCGAAACATCTGAACGTGGGGTGTCGGACTACCGATGTGTCGGACTATCGAAACGTCGGACTACCGGGCCCAGCCCTTCGTGAACCTGTGACAGAGGATGACACTGCAGCTATGGCAGCTCTCGCTAGCGTGCACGAGAAAAGCGTGAACACGTTCTCAAGCTTCAGTGGTGTCAGTGATGTGTGTTTTGAGGGTGGCAGTGAGGCTTTTAACAAAGAGGAAAAGTGCAAGCGTGCGAGGGCGTGAAAGGAATGATGTGTGTATGGATGAAAAACGCTTGTCTTTTTTGCATTGGATTGTCAATGGGTTATTGTCGAAGACTGATGATCATAACTTTTATCTCTGATGTTACATCGTTGTTATCGTTTGTCTTATTGAAACTTTTGTTGATTGTTTACAACCTTCTTTTTCATACCCATGAAACATTTTACAAACCTGCTATACAATTAACTCAACAAGGAAGACGATCAGGGGGAATACTTTGTCTCATAAAAAAGAGTTTCTGCAACTTGTTAAAACTGTTGATGTTGATGACAACAATGTCATCGTGTTTGTAATATTTAAATGTCTACTCAAGTTGACCAAAGATGTTTCGTATGTGTGTACTGCTGATGTTGATTACAACAATGTCATCGTGTTTGTAATATCTAAAAGTCTACTCAAGTTCACCTAAGATGCTTTGTGTGTGTGCATTTTGTACCTCCGAAAAACTCACCATACTATTTATATTTTTATGTTGATAATGATATTTGTACACTTGAAGATAGCCTCACAGATAAGATATCAGAACTTCCTAATATGTACAGACTTTTAAACGGAGACCTTATCGGCAGAACATCAAATGTTAGTCAGGATATAGCTATAAATGACACTATGTATGACATCTGTTTAAAAAACGAACCGTCTTGTATTAAAAGGGGTCTGAAGACAAGGTACTGAACAGGTACGGCAAATGTTTGCTCAGCATATGCACAGGTCTAGAATTATGCATTTTAAACGGAATATGTAATGGCGACCGTCATGGTCGTTTCACATACGTCTGAAACACAGGCAATGGTGTGAATGATTATTTTTTTGGCCTCTGTTGATCTGTATGTATGTATGATGTCAGCATAAATTCTGTGTGTTTAAGAACGCGTTGAGTCGGACCATCTGCCTTTGGAACTCTATGTCAATTTTGATGAAGGGGATAAGCATAATATGAACCTTGGTCATATCACTAAAAATGGTACGTTTATTGAAAAGTTTGTTTGGCAGGAACACAGTGCTAGGATATTTCATGCTGTAATGAGCAGCGAAGATACTAAAACTTTACCCGAAGCAGCAATTTGTCTTACTGGTGTGGATATTAACTTGGCATTGAATACGTCTAACAACCGTATGAAGAAAACAAGCAGAGTGTATGAAAACAAGGATCAGAATTGATAAGAGGAAACGTCACGATGCATGGTTTGATCTAGAATGTCATGTAATTAAAATTTCTGCCAGGAGGCTGCCAAGAGTATTTCGTAGAACTTTAGATGTTAAGGACAGTTAAAAATTATTGTGAACCACGGAGAGAATGTAAAAAGCTATTACAGAAAAAGCAAAAAGAATGTAATACTTGTTGATTAAATGATCTTATTGATTTAGTCAATGATCCGATGCATTCTGGCGTAATGTACATAAGGCGTCACCCAAAGGGTCTCGTGTACACGCATCTATTTCTATCAACGAGTTGCATGAGCATTTCAAAAACCTCCTTGATAAGGATGTGGACAGTTCAATAGAAATGGAAAACGCATCTGATTGGTATGGATGACACGTTACACACAGCATGCACCCTGCGTAAGAAATGGAAAAAAAAAAAGAATGAAGGAAGTAAAGAAACTGAGTGAACGATTTGACTGGATGACACGGGAAACGACTGAATGAAGCGCCAGCTGGCAGCTCTTCAGTCGGCACTACCCAGGTAGGCAGCCCGTTGTGTAAACGAGTGTTGATGAATAAGTGCAAATGGTGGATGTAAGCGCATTGAGTTGTGTAACAAGAAATGCGCTATATAAGTATTATACATTATTATTATTATTATTATTTAGAAGCCACTGATGAACTCTGGTTTTTGATGACTCGATTTCAAAAGAAGAAGTTTTATCAGCCATAAAGAATTGAAAAACGACAAATCTGCTGGTCCAGATGGCTTAACTGGAGAAATATTTAAAAATGGTGGCGAGATAGTTGTCGAGTTTCTTGCCAAACTTTTCAGTGCTCTTTTTGACAGAGAAATATAACCTGAAGCCTGGATGGAATCAATTATAGTACCATTATTTAAAAAAAAGGTAATGTTAACGACTATGGCAACAATAGAGGTGTGTCACTGTGTAAAATAGACAGCAAACTATAGAGTTCTTTATAAACTGTAGGTTACAGATATGAGTAGAAGAGTACAATATAACCGGAGAATATCAGGCTGGTTTCAAGAAAGGGTACTCAACGGTGGATCACATGTTTACATTCTTATCTAAATTCTTTGTAGTTTTTATGGATTTTGAGAAGGCCTTTGACTCCATTTCAAGGAAACTACTGTGGCCAGTTCTTCAAAAGAGTGGTATTAAAGGGAAGCTTTTTCAGTGTATAAGAAGTATGTATTGTAATGTTAAAGCAAAAGTAAGATCTGGCAACGAATTCACAGACAGCATTTGTGCACACAGGGTGTGAAACAGGGAGATGTCTGTAGTCCTGTATTGTTTTCTTTAATCATAAACGAATTAGCATCAAAAATCGTTGAGAAGGGACGCCATGAAGCGACATTGTCACCTGAGACCCTCGAGTAATTCATCTTGTCACTGGCTGACGATATCGCTTTGTTATCAGAAAGGGAGAGATGGTCTTTGAATGGTGAGGCTATGGATGTTGTGAATTGTTACAAATATCTCGACATCTGTTTTACCACACATCTTAGTTTTTTACCTGCTTGTCAGGATCTTGCATGCAGAGCATTATGCATTACTGTGTATATTGAGAAAACTGTATGTGCTGAATAATAATTCTTACCTGTGTTACTTAAGCTCTTTGATGCCCAAGTTCAACCAAACGCTTAATATGTAGCTGAGATATGGGGCATGGATAAAGCTGTTATTGAAATTGAAAAAGGTCACCTATTTGCTTTAAAAAGATTCTTGGGGTGTAGCCTGGAACGCCAAATGATCTTGCATATAGGAATACAGGCCAATATCCTTTGTATATCAACTCATATTTGCGATGTATTACTGACTGGTCGAAAATTTGCGTATGGATGAGGAAACATTACCACATAAGGCGTACAAAATGTCGCTTACTTTGAATTAAGAAGTAAGGACTGTTGGGCATCTGAATCAAAATGGGTTCGGGTTTGTTTGGATCAAAAAAGGTGTTGAAAATATAATCAGTCTTTTTAAAAGAACTACGTCAGAATCTGATTGATAACAGGTGGCGAAAATAGGAGGACCACATTCAAAACAGTGACAGGTATGCTTTTTATAGAACATGTAAGTCGTTTAGAAATTGTGAAGCATATCTCTTGCTTGACATTGACAGACACTTAAAGAATTGTATGACAAAGTTGAGATTTGGAATAGCTGATATATGAACACAGAGGTATCGGTGTAGTAATGTTGATGAAGATGCTATAATGTGCCCACTGTGTAAGAATGCCAAAGAAGATGAACAATATTTTTGTTGTGCTGTCCTGCCTCTAAATTTTTGCAAAATGGTTTACTCCCCATCCCCAAATACCTAAAAAAAAAAAAAAAACATGTCTGTTTATACTGCTCATAGCAAACCGAAATGAAACAACACTGAAAAATGTTTGCATACATTTGTTCAAAGCGTTAAAAAGACGCACGGTATTACTCAGTTAAAGTGGTGTTGGATTATGTGATCAGGATGAATAAATGCTCAACTGTCACGTTATGTTCTATTATTGACTAATCATTCATTGTTTAATTAAAAAGTGTATTGTCAATGTATTGTAACCCCTTCAGAAGGGGCTATGGCCTATACTAAATAAACTTCCACTTCTGCTTCCACTTCTCTCTCTCTCTCTCCTCTCTCTCTCTCTCTCTCTCTCTCTCTCTCTCTCTCTCTCTCTCTCTCTTCAATCAATAACAATTCGTTGACATTATTTGTTAAAATATTTGATTGTCATGTGCAACCTGCTGTACAGTATGGCTCGGAACTGTGGGGACTCAACAGAACTGCTTTATTTTCTGAATCTGTGCACTTATTTGCTTTAAAGAAATTTTTGGGTGTAAGCATGTGTACACCCAATGATTTAGTTTATGGTGAAACCAATAGATATCCCTTATATTTAAATTCTGCTGTTCAGTGGATTCGTTATTGGTTTAATTTGCTTCAAATGGACGAGTGTCGCTTACCTCGTAAAGCATATAATATGTTGTTTGAATTAGATAAGAAAGGAAAGCAAAATTGGGTATCGGATGTACGCACATGTTTATACGAATATGGTTTTGGAGAAGTATGGATGAATCAGGGCGTTGGCAATATTAAGGGATTTATATGTATTTTTCGTCAACGTCTAATTGATTGCAGATGGCAAAAATGGCATGATCATGTTTAAAACAGTGAAAGATTTAATATGTTTAGGATGTTTTGTAATACACACGAAATAAAAACACATCTTTTGTTGAATATGGATAGTCACTTAAAATATATAACAACGAGATTTAGGTTGGGGATTTCAGAGATAGCGGTGCATTATTATAGATACAGAGAACACAACGAAGCAAATCTGATATGTTGTTTATGCAAAAATTCTAAGGAAGATGAAGTACATTTTGTTTTATGCTGCCCAGCTCTTAGTAAAATTAGAGAAAAGTTTATTCCCAGCAAATATTATCAATACCCTTGTGAATTTTAAACTCTGCTTGTTGATGGCATCCTCTAAACACAGTGATGTTAGGAATTTATCGCTTTTCTTGTATAAAGCTTTTAAGTTCAGAGAAATTATGACCTCGTAATCGTGTATTTCAAATGTCCTATTTCATGAACAAGTTCATTGTTGATGTCTTGTGTTTACTCACCCCCTTCATAAGGGGCTATGGCCTAATGAATAAACCATTCGCATTCGCATTCTCTCTCTCTCTCTCTCTCTCTCTCTCTCTCTCTCTCTCTCTCTCTCTCTCTCTCTCTCTCTCTCCTCAACGACAAATTCTAGGATATAAGTTTACCTATGTAAAATATAGCATCATTCTCTGTCTTACTGTCTGTCTGTCTGTTTCTCTGTCCATCCCACTCTTCCCCACACCTGCCCTTCACACTCTCTTCCAACAGACAATGTTAAAAAACAACAATGATATGGTGTGTGTGTGTGTGTGTGTGTGTGTGTGTGTGTGTGTGTGGCGCGCGCGCGTGCGTGCGTGCGTGCGTGCGTGCGTGCGTGCGTGCGTGCGCGCGCACGCGTGTGTATGTGTGTGAGTGCAAAGTTTACGGGAGAGATTTGTGTGTGTGTGTGTGTGTGTGTGTGTGTGTGTGTGTGTGTGTGTGTGTGTGTGTGCGCGTGCATGCGTGCATGCGTGTGTGTGTGTGTGTGTGTGTGTGGTGTGTGTGTGTGTGTGTGTGTGTGTGTGTGTGTGTGTAAAGTTTACGGGAGAGGTTTGGTGTGTGTGTGTGTGTGTGTGTGTGTGTGTGTGTGTGTGTGTGTGTGGTGTGTGTGTGTGAATAGAATAAGATAGAATTGAATAGAATAAATTTCATTGTCATGAAACCTCAGGGTTTATGAGACACAAGATGGTTATCACAGAAGAACAAAACAGTCATACACAAAGTTCTCTAATAATGACTGAGTATTCTCCATAGTCATTAACTGGCTTGAAACAATATCTGAAGCATTAATATCAAGACATCCTATGCCTCTCATTAAAATATTTCTGTTGGCATCAAACTTTCACAGTGATCAAGAAAACGAACTTCGTCTTCCACTACATTACAACGATTGCAAAGTCTTTGTTCTCTGATATATGCAGATATCGTCCCTTTTCTATTTTTAAGTCATGGGCGCTCATCCGAAGTCTTGTTAAGGCTTGTCTGTGCCTCTAATTTTTTTTTTTGCAACGGTGATTAAATGATTTTCTGTTTCATATTCTTTTCCAATAGTGTTGTAAAAATCAAGTTTTAATGAGTCGTTTTTCTCGTCACTTTCAGTCTCTGTATATTGAATGTGAATTGATTTGTCCAAACATGGCCCGTATTTATATTTATCAATATATCTTTAATAAATGTCAACCAAGAATTATTTTTGTCGTCTTGATAATGCATGCATTTATACATTATATGGGCAAGAGAATTTTCTGACAAATCAAGAATGTGTAGCCAATAGGATATTGTTTGACATATCATTTTTTAAACTTACTGGAAATCTGCCTAGTTCTCCTAATGCAGGAGGTGCCATTGACTTTTTGTTAACTCCAAGGAATTGTTTAAAAAAAACTTAACATGTATTTTTTCCTGTGCAAATTTACTTGTCAGGCAGTCATCAAATAGCCTTTAAAGGAGTCAGTTTGTTTGGTTTGGTAGGGGAACCATACTTCTGCCCCGTAGATTGATATTGGGGTTATTAACGCATTATATAATTTGAATACTGTATTTATATTAAATGTTGTACTTCTAAAGGTCCTGGGGTAGAGTATGCAATGCTTTGCTCGCATGTTTACTTAAGTGTTCCTGTGCTTGCAATAGGCTTCCATTCTTGTGGAAAACAATTCCCAAATATTTGTATTCGTTAGCCGTTAGAATTATCTTGTCACCACAGTAAAACTAGATCGGTATTTTAGTGCTTTGTTTGTGTGGTTGTGTGTGTGTGTGTGTGTGTGTGTGTGTGTGTGTGTGAAGTTTACAGGAGAGGTTTGGTGTGCGTGTGTGCGTGCGTGCGTGCGTGCGTGTGTGTGTAAAGTTTAGGGGAGAGGTTTGGTGTGCGCGCGTGAGTGTGTGTGTGTGTGTTGTGTGTGTGTGTGTGTGTGTGTGTGTGTGTGTGTGTGTGTGTGTGTAAGTTTACGGGAGAGGTTTGGTGTGTGTGTGTGTGGTGTGTGTGTGTGTGTGTGTGGGGGGTGCGCATGCGCTCGCCTACGAGAGAGAGAGAGAGAGAGAGAGAGAGAGAGAGAGGAGAGAGAGAGAGAGAGAGAGAGAGGAGAGGAGGGAGAAAGAGACAGACGGACAGGCAGAGATTTTTAAACACACACACACACACACACACACACACACACACACACACACACACACACACACACAGAGTAAAGGCAATAGAAACTGGCTGAGACGCTTAATGTCTATAACATGTTCGTAATTTATTCAATGTAGGACAGTACAAAAGAAAATGAGCTTCATTCACCTTCCTTTGTAGTTCTACACAACGGACAAATCAAATTTCTTTCTGCATCTATGATAGCAGTGACATGCAATTTTAGACACACCAAGTCTTAGCCTTGTCAATATAAATTTTAAATGTCTGTCTAACTTGAACTTCAAATAGGTTTTATCATCATTTAAAGTACAAAACGTTCCATGTTTGAAACCGTTCACTTACTTACAATCCCATTCTTGCCACCTACACAGTATCAATCTGTCTGTAAAATGATTAGAAAGTAGACTTATTTCTTCAACTCCTTAGTTCACCCATACATAGCCAAAACCATACTCATATAATTTGCATCAATTATTTGTGACTCAATTTCTTTTATTCCGTGAATCTAAATCAAATAACATTTAACAGGCTTTCCGCGGTAATCTGCACTCTTCTGATCGTGTTAGTTTAAACCAGTATGTAATACACTGCAGAACTGAATTTATACACACACACATACACACATACATACATACATGCATGCATACATACATATACATACGTACATACATACATACAAACATATATGTAAGTTACCTGTTGGCTCCCCGTAGATGAGGTCATATGGTGTTCTCATTTCAAGTTCTAAGAACTTTTTAAGTGCCAACATATGTAATTTTTGGGCTAAAGAGCTGCATTTTCAAGACTTCATATCTCGGCACCATACTGAGCTATCAACTGAATTTGAGCAACAGATAACTTCGAAGGAAGTTAAATCAAGTTGCAGAGCGAGGCCACTGCAGGCGGAAATTTAAACAAATTTGAAAAGTTTTTGATAACGCCTCCCCCTCCCCCCCAAAAAAAAAAAAAAAAAAAAAGTAGACAAACCAATCACATGATAAAATACGACGCGTTTCGACCTCTTAGGTCTTCTGCAGGCAAGATACACAACACTCAGGAAAAAAAAAGTGGATTTTATGGATGTAGATAAGTGTTTGCTCGTTCATTTTTGTTGTCCTGGGTGCTGTGTATCTTGCCTGAAGAAGTCCTAAGAGGTCGCAACGCATCGTGTTTTGTCTTAGTGATTCGTTTGTCTACTTTTTTGGGCGGTGTGTTACCAAAAACTTTTCAATGTTTTTTTTCAAATGAAGATCAAGAGAGTTATTGTTCAATTTATACAGATTTTGCAATGCACTCAAAAATCCCTCTTACAAGATCCTGGCATGCTGCAGTAAAGCTCAGCCTCGTGGAAAAACAGATTCCTAAACACTTGTATATATTCACTACAGGCATTAAGACCCCATTATGATTCCATCTTTCTCTGGCGGCCATTTTCAGACAATAAAACTACATCATCTACCAATAAGAAAAAGAATAATTAAAAACAAAATTGTGAACCTGGCACCATGTCTCCCACACCTGATTACTTCTAATTCTAGTTCACTGATGAATAGTGAAAATAACACCGGACTCCTTATTTCACCTTGTTTCACGCCTGTACACAGTTGATATAGTCTGTTCTCACACACACACACACACACACACACGCGCGCGCGCGCGCGCGCGCGCGCGCGCTCGGCGCACACGCCTGCATGCTCTAGACGGAAGAGAAATAGAGAGAGAGAGAGAGAGGGGGGGGGGGCAGGCTGACAGTCAGAGGAGAGGGGAAGAGAGAGAGAAGGGAAGTAAGGGAGGAGAGAGAGACGTCCGGACCCAAAGAGAGAGAGAGAGAGAGAGAGAGAGAGAGAGAGAGAGCGAGCTGAAAGTTCTCTTCATTAATGTCCGCTTACTATTGGCTCACTGGCTGTTATTTTGCCGTTTGTCCGCCTGTGCACAGGAGGTAATTCTATTAGCAGGGAGAAATGTAGGTGTTGTCTTTCCCTGAACTTCTCCTCTCTCTCTCTCTCTCTCTCTCTCTCTCTCTCTCTCTCTCTCTCTCTCTCTCCCCTATTATCTCCCTTTTCCAGTCATTCCCTGTACATGTGCGCGAGAACATACTCAGATAAACTGTGGAAGATGCCATTTTGTGTATGAGGTGTATATGCTGTCTGTGATAGTTTGGCCATAACGTGTGCTATTATCTGCACTAAATAATAGCATGAAAAACGGAATGCAGTTCGATACATGCAAGCATACGTGCACAAGTTTGATTATGTCCGGAGACTTATTCCTTGCCCTGTAGATTGTTTTTGCTTGCTTTTTTGTCTTTCTTTTTCTTTCTTTTTTTTTGACTCCAATTATGTAACAAGTTTTGCAGTCCACTACTCTACTTTTCTGATGAACAAATGAATGGTTTGATGTCTGGACAGATCAGATGATTTGGTTGATCAGATAGAAGAACAGCTGATTGGTTGGTTA
>CM065745.1:34381099-34393599 GCA_033310375.1 Conus canariensis
AAATTGTCGTATATGTATATGTGTGTACACAGGTGAATTGTCGTACACTGTTTATCCCTGTTTACTTACTAACGACTCCCCAATGAAAGAGCAGCTGATGTCTCGCCGAGACATGGATGCACGAGGGATAAGCGTATATCGATCACCAGGTATCACGAGGGACAGGCGTATATCGATCACCAGGTATCACGAGGGACAGACGTATATCGATCAACAAGTATCACGAGGGACAGGCGTATATCGACCACCAGGTATCACGAGGGACAGGCGTATATCGACCACCAGGTATCACGAGGGACAGGCGTATATCGACCACCAGGTATCACGAGGGACAGGCGTATATCGATCACCAGGTATCACGAGGGACAGGCGTATATCGACCACCAGGTATCACGAGGGACAGGCGTACATCGATCACCAGGTATCACGAGGGACAGGCGTATATCGATCACCAGGTATCACGAGGGACAGGCGTATATCGATCACCAGGTATCACGAGGGACAGGCGTATATCGATCACCAGGTATCACGAGGGACAGGCGTATATCGATCACCAGGTATCACGAGGGACAGGCGTATATCGATCACCAGGTATCACGAGGGACAGGCGTATATCGATCACCAGGTATCACGAGGGACAGGCGTATATCGATCACCAGGTATCACGAGGGACAGGCGTATATCGATCACCAGGTATCACGAGGGACAGGCGTATATCGATCACCAGGTATCACGAGGGACAGGCGTACATCGATCACCAGGTATAGAACGAGGGAATAGGCAAGAGACGATGCCGACTCGGTCTCACTGCAGACATGGGCGTGCAGAGGACAGGGAACTCTCGGGTGTTCCGAAGAATTTCTTTTTGGCGTCATATACTTTACCATGTCAGACCATAGCATTCAACGGCAGTTAGCCAGCTCTGTCAGGCCGAATTTTTTCCGTGGCCAATGCAGTCATAAGACAGTCACGTGATGTCACCCCACTTCCGGCCCCGGAAGAAGCCAGTGTCAACTTCCTATAAGTCATTCATCTTCGGCCTGCCGTCAAAGCAAGATAAGTCTTGTGCTCTGTCTCGCCTATACTTGCCTTTGTGTTAACTTTGCTGTGTTTTGTTCTATACTTGATTCAGTTGTGGCTTGCAAATGTGAGGCTCTTGGTGGGAGCGTATTTATCAAAAGATTTGTCTCTTTTAGCACTCTCGGGAGCGTATTTATTAAAAGATTTGTCTCTTTTACCGGCACTCCCGCGACTTTGTTACTCGCGATCGTCGGCACCGCTCGCCGGTCGTGTTCCCCCACCATATTGCCGAGCCTCGGGTTCAGCACGCATTTTGTGCTGGTTCCGGCTTGCACTAGACCCTGAGTATTTTTGCCGTGTGAGGCTCTTGGTGGGAGCGTATTTATTAAAAGATTTGTCTCTTTTACCGGCACTCTCGGGAGCGTATTTATTAAAGATTTGTCTCTTTTACCGGCACTCTCGCGACTTTGTTACTCGCGATCGTCGGCACCGCTCGCCGGTCGTGTTCCCCCACCATATTGCCGAGCCTCGGGTTCAGCACGCATTTTGTGCTGGTTCCGCTTATTAAGGTTTAGGGCTCAATAACTATCACACCTGTACTCTTTACCCTTCACAGGTAGAACGTGTTCGAGTAAGGGTGTGTGACACTGATCTGCTTATTAAGATTTAGTGCCCAAGAACTATCACACCTATACACAGTGATACTCCACGTGTAGAGATTGCTATTAATAGCCATACCAGTCACACGACCGGTGGCGTGTACGGGTAGTTCGAGTTTTCAGTCGATCTCTCGAGCACTTTGCACGACACCACACGGACGATCGAGATTAATTGATTTTCTCGATCGGCCACCTTGTCTCCTCTTTGCGGTCGTGTGTTCCGGGTTTGCTCTATCCACCTGTGCCCAACATGGTGAAGGACACCGCCGGGTCGAGCCACTCCACTGCTCGGAGTTCGCTCAATTTCCCGGAGAACCCGCGGGTCGATTCCATCTCGGAGCAATCCGTTCGCACTGATGAACGTACGGTTCGGGTAGACAGAGACGACTTCTCCGCGGAAGGGACGCGTGATCTTCCTCGTCTACCAAACCGACGGACGCACGACCGCGGCGTCCCAAGGCTGATAGGCAAGCGGCCACCATTTCAAAATGCCTTTCATTTGATCTGCCTGCTAGTCTAAGGGCAAAGCTCCCCTCAAGGTGCTGCCCAGAAAGTCTAATGGCAAGGCTCCCCTCAAGGGGCCGGGCCGAGCAAAGACTAGCCAACGGAATTCGCCCTCCCCCACCCCTTCTCCATCGGCCAGCTTGCCCTCTAGCCTACGGACTCGCTCGGAGACTTCTAACTATCATGCTGAGTCACGCGAATCTCGGCCCCCGGGGCACCTTGCCGAGCCGCGGACCAGCACGGGTGACGGATTTGGGATGGAATCACCATCCGTCACTCGCCTTGATGAGTCACGTATCTCTTTTTCCCCCCAAATTGATACGTGCACTCATAGCGCTCGGCCCCACCGGGCACAGGTGCAGCCAACACCTGAGCTCGAGGAGCGCTTCGACTCCGGAAGCAGCCTTATGGTCACCCCGACGCACGACCTCGGTGGTGTCCATAATCCTGGGCGTGCGGGCACGCCGCGCCATGGGCCCGGCCGTGCCCATGCACAAGGACGGTCGACCTACCCCGATCGAACGTCACCTTCTTCCCTAGGGGTATTGGACGTTGGGGAACCGACCTTTCGGATCCCCATTTGGGCAACGTCCGCGGTCCCGCTCCTCCGGGGGGAGGATCTACCAGCGGGACCAAGGGTAACCTGACATATTCCTCCAGGGGGAGGAACACGGGACCGCATCCTGACCAATCCGCACTTTCGCGGGTTGGGGGCTCGACTTCCGCATCCTCCTCCATACCATTATGGCCCTCCCAGGCCCATTCCAAGGACGTGTATGGTGCAGTGCACGGACCTGGACGGGGACGACAGGCCACGGCCTCTCAAGCCCCCCCCCAACAGTGATTCAGGTTACCCGGGTCCCCGGGGACTTTCTGCCTACAAGAAGAAGAGGGTCTCGTGGCTACGACTCGGCGGACGTCTGACCTACGCATTCGCCCAACGCGCTGGTCAGACCTTGAGTGCGGCCTACCTACCATGGTTTTTCCCCAGGGCCGCCACAGCCCGTTTACCTCCCCGGGGACCGGTGGCTCTATGCCCCCGAGAGAGACCAGTGGCTTAACGCCAACACCCAGCACGACCAGCTACATGGTCGAATGTGGCACCCGGCCTCACTTACCTGGGTCGACCTTGGTCTCCCTCCTCGGGCGCTGTCCTATCGGCAGGACGATGTCCCGGCCGCCGATTATAGGGCCACCGGGGACACACTACAGGCACCCCTCGACTTACCTCCTGAAGACGGGTGCTATGAACCCTCTCAGGACCAGTACCTCCCTGAGGCGGACGATGACGAGGAGCTAGCCCCCACCTCATTGTACGATGTCCGCACGATAGAACGGTGGCGACCAGACCTCGTTAGGAGGGAGGCCGCACCCGCTGACGAATTTCTCTCCCTCTCCCCCGGCCCAGAGATCTAGACCAATCTACCCAAGAACCCCTCAGTCGCCTCCTTGTTTACGGACAATCCCGTGACCAGGGAGATGGGCATTTCCCAGTCGGACCGTCGGTTGATCCCCCACCTGCCCCCCCCTACTTCCGGCGCCATCTCCTTTAAGAACCTAAAGGAATGGGTCCGAGTAGCCAGGATGGGCATCCTCCACACCACGGCGGGACACACCTACTTGGACATGCCCCTTCAGCGAGCGGAGGCTCTATGGCCGGAGGACGATGGTGCCATCCCAGTACCGGGGGACCCGGGCTCTGAGGCGCACCAAGAGCCTGACCCTCGCTTGTTCAGCGATCCTTTCATGCGACACCTAGTTAACAGGATTTCGCATCACCTTTCGGCTGCGGCGGACAGCGCAGCCAGAAGCCACTTCAACTGCTTGTTGGTCGCGAGAGAGGCCGTGCTGGCGCGGACCTCTCTCTCCCCGACGCTTAAGGCAGCCCTGCGATGCATCCCGGGCCAGGTCCAGTCGCTCTTTGGCGACTACTCGGCTGACGTCATAGCACAAGCAGTTGAGGAACGCAAGCAGGCTGTGTCCTTTGCGCCCAGGCCACCGCCACGCCCTGCTAGACCCCCACTTCGTTCCTTCCCCAGGCACAGACCCTATCCCAGACAATCGCCTTCCCGCACCGCACGGCCCGCCAAGCGACCTAATCTTCTCCCAAGGCCTAAGCCAAAACCCCATCAGCAAAATTTTCGGTTAGGCCAACAGTCACGCTCCCGGAGCTGACTAGGGAGACAGCCCGAGGGGGACTTAGATCAGGTAGCACCCCCCCTCGCCCTATCCCCCACCCACCAGCCCAGACCCTCGCCCCCCTGGCGGGCAGCCTCTCCCGGCATGCCCACCAGTGGAGACGCATACGCCTCACCCTGGATAGTGGCGGTGCTACAGGAAGGGTTTCGCCTTCCTTGGGCCCACGAGCGTCCCCCCCCTCATGCTATCTCCCCCTCCCTCCCCCAACGAACCCTCCCCCGCCAAAGCAGAAGCTCTTCGCACGGAAGTCCAAGACCTCCTCAAAAGAGGGGCCATCTCGGAGATTTCCCACCCAAACCCCGGCTTCTACTCTTTGTGATCCCAAAAGCCTCGGGAGGATGGAGGCCCATTCTAGATCTTTCGCCCCTCAACAAGTTCCTCAGGCCCACCAAGTTCAAGATGGAGACCCCCACCCAGATCCGAGACTCCATCCATCATCGCGACTGGGCCACATCCGTAGACCTGAAGGACGCCTATTTTTCAGATCCTGATTCACCCGGCCCACAGACGATTCCTACGGTTCGTCTGGCAGACCCCGGAGAGGCCTGCACGCATAGTGGACCTCATCTCCTGCCTGTCACAGGCACCCCACACCTCGGCCAGAACCCTGTCCTCCCTCCTAGGAATGATGGAGTCCCTGTCTCCCCTCATTCCCCTGCGGCGGGTCCCCAAACGCCAACTTCAGAGGGAGTTCCGCCGACGTTTGTCACAGACCTCCGACCGCTGGGACCAGGTCATTCCCCTCGGACACTGGTTCATTTCGGCGACGGAGGAGCGGCTCACTCCAGCCACTCTCTCCACCGGGGTCCCCATCTCCCTCCCAACCCAACCCAACCACTGGAACTTTATACAGACGCCTCCAACTTGGGCTGGGGGGCCCACGTGGAGGACAGTCACGCCTCGGGGACTGGGAGCTGGAAGCGGTCAGGCTAGCCCTTCTCCAACTCCAGCACAAGGTCGCGCACCGACTTGTTCTCCTCCTCACGGACAATACGTCGGTAGCTTGCTATGTCAACAAAGGGGGAGAGGCCCGCTCCATAGGCCTCTCCCTCAGAACAGAGGCCCTCCTTCGCTGGTGTCGCGCAACCATTGGTTTGTGCCCATGATCGACCTGTTTGCCACCAGCTTCAACCATCACCTGCCCCTGTACGTCTCTCCCGTTCCAGATCCCCAGGCGGATGCAGTCGACGCACTATCCCTCCCCGGGACGGGCCTACTGGCGTATGCCTTTCCCCCCTTCCCCATCCTACACAAGGTGATCAGGAAGGCAAGGCTGGAAAGACCCAGGCTGATCCTCGTAACGCCATGGTGGCCGACCCAGTCTTGGTTCCCGGACCCCAAGTCCCTCACCCACGTTCCCCCCCTCCGGCTCAGCCCTCGCTGGGACATGCTGAGACAACCCCGGTCAGGTCTTCCTCACTCCAATCCCAAGATGCTTCGCCTACACGCGTGGCTTCTATGCCAGCCCAACTGCGAACATCTGCATCTACCCCCCACTCGGAGAGACCCCAGTCCGTCCTAGACACACTAGCCGGGGCAGGGGCCTCTCAGGGATTACGGGACTTCGCCTCGGCATCTCGCAGAGCCAGCACCGAATCCCTCTACAACTACCGTTGGGAGAGATGGATAACCTGGTGCTCAGATAACTCTGTTCCCCATTACTGCCCCTCCAACATCCAAATAGGAAATTTCCTCTCCCACCTATCCTCTTCCCTTAAGCTGTCGGCTGGCTCCATTCGGGGCTACAGATCAGCTATCTGCACTACCATTCGTCAACTGGGGGGCCCTTCTTTTGACAATGACTTTCTCCTCAGAGAGGTGTCTAGAGGAGTTGCTCTACGGGAAGCTCAGTCCCCTAGGCGCATTCCCCTCTGGGACCTTTTTACGGTCCTCGATGCCCTCAGAAAAACCCCTTTTGAACCCATTGCTTCTATTCCTTTTGACCTCCTCTCCTTTAAGACCACCTTTCTCCTCGCCCTGGCCTCGGCCAGAAGACGAAGTGAGATTCACGCCCTCAGCGGTGACCCCACAGATATCGCCTTCCACAGGGACGGCTCAGTCTCTCTCAAGTTCCTTCCGGAGTTCTGACATCTTGGGAAAGGGAGAAAAAGATGGAGACATGGACCTTTGCCCCTCCAGGTGTCTCAGGTACTACTGGGAACGCACACGCCCCAGGCGCTCCTCCCAGAGACGACTCCTTATCTCCCTCAACCCCAACAATACTAGAGATATCTCGGCGGGAACTATCTCCAGGTGGCTCTCCAAGACGGTGAGATCTACCTACGCTCAGGCGTACAAGGATCTCCCTGTCCTATCACCCAGGGCCCACGAGGTCAGAGCACTGGCCACTTCCACAGCGTTCCAGTACTCTGTCCCCGTGCGCCACCTGCTGGAGGCAGCCTACTGGCGTTCGGAAAATCCCTTCATTAATTTTTACCTGAGGGATATCCGCATGACCAGAGCTGATGGGTCTAAGGGGATTTCCTTTGTGGCGGCCAATGCAGCCATATCGGTCAACCCCAAGAACCACTAGGGCGCTCGCCCTCCTCCGATTCCTTTAAATTCTGCTATGGTCTGACATGGTAAAGTATATGACGCCAAAATGGGGAGTTTGTGTTATACTCCCTGTTTGGCTAGTATACTTACCATGTCAGACTCTAATTCCCTCCCTACCTTCCCCTCTGGCGCCAAGGTTCTCGGGGTCACCATACACCAGGCCTCGCTGAATGACTTATAGGAAGTTGACACTGGCTTCTTCCGGGGCCGGAAGTGGGGTGACATCACGTGACTGTCTTATGACTGCATTGGCCACGGAAAAAATTCGGCCTGACAGAGCTGGCTAACTGCCGTTGAATGCTATGGTCTGACATGGTAAGTATACTAGCCAAACAGGGAGTATAACACAAACTCCCCATTTCAGCGGTACTGTTGTCAGACTGTTCGTTGCTACCAGTTTTAGTGGTTTGTTTCTGCACGTAGTTTACTTTCAGTGTTGTTGTTGTTGTTGTTATCATTGTTGTTGTTGTTTTTGTTGTTTATATTACTACATCTCTTTATCGAAAGTCTATTCCTATCTGAAACAAATCTTAAATAAATGTTAGCGAATCGCCAAGAGAAACGTGGACAAACGAGTCACAAGACAAAACAAGACGCGTTTCGACCTCTTAGGTCTTCTTCAGGCAAGACACAAACAAATAGGACAATGAAAATGAACGAATTTGTCACTTAGCGTAGATCTTTTCAGCGCAAGGTAGGCATTGCAACTGAAACATCAAAACAAAGAGTGCAAGCGTGGGGGAGGGAGTGAAAACAAAATGAAGAAAAAACCTTCAATTGATGACACATTTTCAACATGAGAATGATTTTTAACATGGGTACACATAAAAAACACAGTTCCAGTGATCAACGCTAACAATGTATAAACATCAAACAAGGTTATAAAACACGTTATGTGCCCTCTCGTCTAGGATCCATCAAATCATGACATTCAGGGAAAGCAATTTATACATACAGATTTCAGCCTCCCATTGTTCTAATAAGGCTGTAACGTAGTGGACACGCTGTCAACGAAAAGGAAAGAGAATACATAGTTCATAAAATGGCCATTAGCCACGCTGTTAGTTTAAGATATGGGGACCATTTTGTTTGGTATCTTTCGTAATTCATCTCCATCAAGGACATATATGTTGCTGGGGACCATTTTGTTTGTTATCTTGCATAATTCATCTTCATCAAGTACATAATTCATCTTTATCAAGTACATAATTCATCTTTATCAAGGACATATATTTTGCCATTTCATATCTCTGGGCCAGCGTCTTCTAAAACGTGCTTAGTTCAGGTTTGGTTTCGGGTGATAATAGATGGGAAACGGAGCGGGCCATGATACATGGAAACAACTTATTACAAATGAGGATGAAAATGTTAACGGTCCAGGAAAGACTCCTGCAGCTGGTACCTCAAATCAATTCTGTGAACAAAATGTAAATAAAAGTAAAAGAAATGTTTCAATTCTGAATTTTAATGTTAATGGGCTACTTCAAAAGTTAGAAAACATTGATTTCATTAATTTCATCATTTCTTACGACTTTATTTGCCTTACTGAAACGTTCATCGGATTTGACTTCGAATCATTACTCTTTAAAGAGTTTGTAATATTTACGTCTAAAGCAAAGAAACTCTCTCATCAAGGAAGGTACTCTGGTGGCGTCATTGTTATGATCAGAAAACGTTTCACTTATTCCATAGAAAGAATTCAGATAGACCAAGAAAACACTGTAGTTTTGAAGGTTCACAGATTTATTTTGCACAGACAAAAGACGTAGTGTATATTTGTTGTTATATCCCCCCACAGGACTCAACATTCTGGAAGACCCAGCAGGGTACTTGTGGCATTGAACTACGACAACAGTGTTTAACAGACCTGCATGACACTTACGACGAGTTCTACATGCTGCTGAAGGGGGATCTGAATGCAAGAACTGCGCACAGAAACTACTCCTTTTCTGATGACAAGAACAATTTCGAACCAACACCATTTCCAGCTCACAATTACTTTCCAAGAAAATCTCAAGACTGTCATGTGAATAATTTTGGTAAACAGTTGGTTGAATGATACGACATGTTTGATTGTGTTACATTAAATGGACTGAGTGAATCACAATCTGACGATAACTACATCTATAGGAGTTTCTGGGGAAAGTATAGCTGACTATGTTCTTGCATCCATTGATATATTTTCATCTATTCATTTCATATCTCTTGTTGTTGAGAATATGATAGACTCTGATCATCTGCCAATTAGTCTTTTAACAGAACTAAGCAAAAAAGATAATGATTGTTTTCCTAATATGAAGCGAGCCCAAACAACAATGAGGGAATTATCTGGAATAAGGATTATGAAAACGAATTTGTCAAATCATGGGAGAGTGGAGATATTACAAAACAGAATATGGAAGGCGGCAAATAATTTGAACAAGGATGTAGATAGCTCCTTGGAAATATTTGTGCAATGCTTAAAAGAATCCAGCAAATGCATGTTGAAACGCAGCGGTACATACAGGAAGAAAAGGTCAGAATGGGTTGACGATAAATGCGACAAAGTCAGAATAGAGACTAGGAGAAAATTAAACTATTTCAGAGCATCACACAAAGATTCCTCAAGTCAGGAAGAATAATTTAAAGCTCAGGTTGAAGAAGCGAGAGTAATATATATTGATGCAAGGAAGAAGTATAAAGACTTATTAAGGATGAGAAAACAAGCTCTCTGAAAACAGAAATTAGAAATATTAACCAAGGAAATGGATAATTCATCAGAATTTTGGAGGCATTTTAGAAAATGGGATGTGAAAATAAACAAAGAATTACTTATGACGTTAGTATTAATGAATAGTTTAAGCATTTCAAACACATTTTTCAAAATAATAATGAAGGTGCAAAGGACTATCATATTGAAGCCGATGTGTTAGACAAACCAGAACATGTTCTAAATATTGCTTTTTCCGAAGAAGAAATTAGAAAGGCTGTAGATAAACTAAACTCTGGCAAAGCTAGTGGAATTGATAAAATTTCTGCTGAAATGCTGAAGCTTGGTGGTAAGTGTGTACAGTTATTTCTAACAAAATTATTCAATACAATTTTGGACAAAGGTATTTATCCCATGTAATGGTTTAAAGTTATTGTAATCCCAATACATAAGAACAGTGACCCTAAAAACGGCGACAGTCACAGAGGAATTTATCTCCGGAGTATCATATCTAAATGCTATACTACAATACTGAATGCAAGACTGTACACGTGGCTCGAAAGCAACAATGTAATTTCAGAATGTCAAGCAGGATTTCTGAAAAAGTATACGACTGTGGATCAGATATTTACTTTATTTGTCTCTGTTCAGAACCGTTTGAGTAAAAACAAGGTAGGAAACTATATATCGCTTTTGTAGACTTTAAAAGGCCTTTGATTCAGTTCGACACGATACACTTTTTGCAATGTATTACACAACAGGGCGTGAAAGATAAATTTCTGGCCTCACTTAGAGCTATGTATTATTCTTTGTTATCCTGAATCCAAGCAAATCAAGAACTCTCCGAAATGTTTGAAACTGCTGTTGGAATCAGACAAATTTATGTTATAAGTCCTACGTTATTTTCAATTTTCATAAACAACTTAACAAACCATATGGAGGAAAAAGGTAAACATGGACTGAAGTTTATTTCCAAATATCGTTTAATTATTCATATTACTGTTGCTGATGACGTCTCATTGCTGTCTACAAACCAAGCGGCCTACAAAATCAGCTGAATGTATTAAAGACTGTTGCGATAACGCGATAACATGAAATTATCTGTAAATATCAACAAAACCAAAGTTATAGTTTTTACAAAGAGAGGATTCTTAGGGAAGCGTAAGAAATGGTTTTATGATGGTGACAGGTTTGAAGCTGTGCATAACTATTGCTATCTAGGGTTTAACTTTACTACTATGATTACTGCAAAACAGGGTACCCTGCATTTGACAACTAAAGGTAAAAAGGCAGTTCTTCAGATCAGCAGGATCTTTAAAAAATGTAGGAAAATGACGGCAAGTACCTTCTTCAAGGTTTTTGATTCAAAGATTCAACCAGTCTTGTTGTATGCCTCAGAGATATGGGGATTACACAGAAAAAGTACGCATGGTGGCATGCAAAAGATTCCTGGGTGTTCCAGGCAAAACTCCAAACAAAATGGTATACGGAGATTTAGGTCGGTACCTATTATACATTGTTGCTTGTTTACGATTCTGGTTTAGACTTTTACAGATGAAGGCTGAAAGGTTACCTCATAAAGCATATTTGATGCTGCTAGAATTAGACAGATCTCGGAAACAATGCTGGGTCTCAAAAGTAAGAGAAATAATCCTGTGTTCAACTGGTTATAACTTTGTTTGGTTGTAACAAGGTGTTGAAGGCGTAAAAATGTTTCTAAATGTGTTTAAACAGAGGCTTATTCATATGCTCACCCAAGAACGGGATGGCACCGTACGAGACCGCGAGAGATACAAAAGTTATATAGATTTCAAATCTACTTTTGAAAAAGAAAGATATGTTTTGGATATGAACACGTACTGTTTCTGCGTTGCCATCACACGAACAAGATTCAGTTTGCTTCCACTGACTAACAACCTGCATCGCTGTACTGCAGCAGAAAAGGAGAAACGTGTCCTTCTTGCCGCGGTCAGGTCGAGAACGGAACAGCATTTTTTATTTCAGTGCTCCCTCTGCCAAGACCTTAGGATTAAATTTCTCAAAGAATCGGCCAGTTGTCCCTTTCCTTTGCTTCTTAAGGTGAGTGAGTGAGTGAGTGAGTGAGTTCATTAATTTAGAGTCTGTTCACACTTGGTGATATTAGACAAAAAAAAACTCCATAAACAAAAAATAAAAAATAAAAATAAAAAAGGAAAAAAAGCAAGGGGAAGGGAAGCGTTTATAAAAATCTATTAATTTGATGTACGCAAAGCACTTTTGCTATTTGCACGATTTCTGGTTTGTGGGTTATTGTTTTGATAGAATCGTGTATAGTCACATCCACGTTCGATTCTTTATACAATGAAGTTAATATTGAACAATGAAAAAGAATATGGTCCACTGATAGAAGATTTGAACAACCGCATGCTACACTTTGGGAAAACTTGGTTTTCCACGAATTGAGACGAAGCTTGTATATTAAAGATGACAAATATCGTGGACGTGATAAGATTTCATACTTCTCTGGAAGGTGTAAACTGTTCACGCCTTTTTCTAATAGCGAATTAATTTCTTGAACGTCAAGCTTTAAATTACTCTCAGGTGTTTTTCTTAACGCACCATCTCTAGCTAATTTATCTGCTGTTTCATTACCGGATATCCCACAATGTGATGGAATCCAGCAAAAAGATACCCCAATTCCTTTCAACATAATAACATGTATGTAATGTCTTATTTCAAAAAGTAAATCTTTTCTTATTTTTGATTCCCAATTTTGCAAGCTATATAGAACTGACTTGGAATCAATGCAGAAAAGTATATTATAGACAGCAGTGTTATCGTCATACATGAAAATCAACGCCATAAGAATAGCATACAGTTCTGCCGTAAATATG
>CM065745.1:34398599-34408599 GCA_033310375.1 Conus canariensis
CGCGCAAGCAAATGAAACAAACCACCAAATAAATGAATAAATAAATGAATGAATAAGTAAATAAATAAATAAACAAACAAACAAGTAAAACAAATAAATAATGCATGAATGAATGAATAAAGATGAGAAAAATCTCCGTGGGGTCCATGACCTTACTCACCAGAGTCATGTGACACCATAGATGATCGATCGCCAGTGCATTCCTGTCCTCCCTGCCGTTAACCCCCCCCCCCTCCCCCTCCCCCTCCACACCTCCTTCTCCACCCTCCAGCTTCCCTAGATCAAGGTCCTGCCGCCATATTGCTTGAAACTCGTTCACGCTACACTGCTGTTCATGAGGTGTGATGCTTGTCACGGTTCATTGACAGCATGACGAAGGCTTTCTTTGGCATGCGCGTTTGGACCGACCATTGACTATAGCGTACAGCAAAACAGAAAGCGCAACACGGAACAGCGATGATCTTATACTTATGGTTCCTGTTTTGTTGCTAGATTCCCATTTTGTTGTGGGAACGATTATGAAAATGTAGAAAAAAAGTTTGGGAGAAAGTAAATACAGGTACTGAAGTGGTACAAACAAAACAAAACAAAACCGGAAATGTAGGGCAAATGGTAGGAGGAAGTAAAAAGTTGTATGTAAATAACGTTACTACAGTTTAAAGAACATGAAGTGGGTGAAAAGGCAGAAAAAGCAGAACAGGTAGGAAAAGATAGGTGGAAAAGCAGAACAGGTAGGAAAAGATAGGTGGAAAAGCAGAACAGGTAGGAAAAGATAGGTGGAGAAGCAGAAAAACAAAAGAGAAGTAAATGAGAACAATAAAGGACAATGTACACAACAAGGTCTGTGAGCATGGGTGAAGGACGAGGCAAAAGAGAAACCTCAGAGAACAAATCTAGCAATGTACAGAAGTAAATAGAAAAAAAAAATCTGAGAAAAAGTAGGAACTAGTTTGAACACCAGCGGCAATGGTCATGTGTGAGGAATACACGCTTCGTCAGGTTACACGGCAAAAGGCGAATGGGACACACAGAGGAGAGAAGCAATCAGATTCAAATCAAATTGAAACATGCACTCACGCGCTCGTGCGCTCGCTCGCGCGCGCGCGCACACACACACACACACACACACACACACACACACATACTCAGCAGAGGCCCGCTGACAGCTGAGCCACTCTGCTACACGGCTCCGACCTGTACGTGCCCGACATGGCTTAGCATGTGTCTCTGTCCGGAGACACAAGATCCTGGACACAACTGTTTTTAAAGCCATTATGACCAGTCTGCAAAATGGGCCAACGAAATGGCTCCTGTTGTGTCTGACCTGAGAGGTGACGTCATCTAGGCTGATCAGCAGGTGGCTCAGCCGGTAAGGGGGTGGGGGTGAGGGTGGGGGGGGGGGGGGGTGGGGGGGGGGGGGGCAGCGGTGAGCATCGGAGACTCAGTGGGTTCATAGCTCTGCACGTATCCCACGCTTGTCCTGCCCCGGGCCACAGACATTGCAACGCCGTTAAATCTCTCACCGTTCCCCCGTCAGGCCTGGGAAGGGGAGGGGGTAGGGGGTGAGGTGGAGGAAAATGGATGGAAGGTGTGTGTGTGTGTGTGTGTGTGTGTGTGGTGTGTGTGTGTTTGACCTTCTTTCGGACTTGATTGATTTTGGGTCCTTCGCATCCGAATTCTTTTCTTTTCTCGACTAGAATTTAATACGCAACATTAGTGATATTCTCGCGTTAAATCCATTACTGAAGTAGCCACGTTCCATGTTCGGGAATAATGCCTGAACACAATGCTAGTTTGCAGTGTGAGTGTGTGTGTGTGTGGGGTGCGTATGTGAGTGCGCGCGCGGGCGCGCGCGTGTGTGTGTGTGTGTGTGTGTGTGTGTGTGAGAGAGAGAGAGAGAGAGAGAGAGAGAGAGACGCTTGACGCGCGCGCGAATGCGCCGCGCCTTTTATTATGAGGCCTCCGGCCTGTCCATATCGGGTGTACACAACAAGTGGCAAAAACAATTCATTATGTATCATCTCAATCCATGTGTTCCTATGGAGTATTCGAGGTTTATACAAATTTATATTTTCCATTTTACCCTTGTCATTGATACTCTCATAGATCCTATCCCCAATCAGTATAAGGTAATTTTATAACAGACTATACAATTTGTTTCTACTTTGTTTCATGTATATTTTCCTTCACACTCCATCTACCCATCTACGTGCTGGTTGTTCATACTTATACTATTGATGTTTTGTTTCTTGTATTTCTATTTTCTCAATTGTGCTTATCCTTTATACTGCCTATATATAAGATTCTCTATATTTTAATGCATAATATGTAAACATGGCCACGTCTCTGGTTATTTCTGTATTGCTATTTTGGATGAAAACAGCTACCTGTGCTGCGTGACAGTCAAAAGCTCCGTAGACCGGACTCTGGCGTGGAGATCATCAGGAGAGAATGCGTCGCTGTTTCGGGCTCTTCCTCTCGACAGCTGTAATGACGCACCGAGCCCCCTCACCGATGTGAGGTCTCCTTGCCAGTTTGACTGTATGCCTTTTCTGTCAACCGTCAGGACTCGCACCAGCTTGTGTCCTCTCTCTTCAGCCAGATCCAATGACTTGCTTTCTCAACAGTCTCCTGTAGGGCTTTTGTCATGGCATTCCCTTTCTTCGGACCAAGTCCAGCCACTCTCATCCACTTTCTGACGCTAGTCGCGATGAAACCTCTGCAGCCGACTTCGACTGGGAAATGGGTTGCTTTCCATCCCGCCTCCTTGCATTCTTCAACAAGAGCCTCATAGCGATTTTCTTTCCGCTCGTGTGCCTCGCTGATATTGTCTTCGTGAGGCACAGTGAGTTCCACCAGGTGTACCTCTTTCTCTTCCTCACTCCATATCACCAGGTCTGGCTTCTTCGTTGTTGGGATGGGGAAAAATCTCTTGCAGCCCTCTAGGTCTGCTGCTACCTCCCATTGACCACCGCTCTGACCTTCTGTGGCTTCACTCGCCTTCTTTCTCTCAGGACCTTGCCTCCTTGCGGCACAAACTCGATCATGCCCAGTCCGTGTTTCTGTGGCCTAGGAGCGTATTTTCCCTCTTCCGCCTGCTCCTTCGCCATCTTGGTGAACACTTTGAGCACCTCGTTGTGTCTCCAGGTGTATCTGTTATCTAAACTTTGTATAGTGATTATGCCAACGTTTTTAAAGTGCTTCGATGTGTATTTTTCCCTTAGTTGCCTATAGCATGGGCATACTTTGAGGAAATGCAGTTCTGTTTCTTCTACTGGGCAAAAGGGACAAGTTGTTATCGCTTCATTGTCGATGTACTTTTTATTTGTGTGTAATTCATTAGTTCCTAGGCGTAGTCTGGTTAATGCTTTTCTGAATTTTGCTATTGTAATATTGTATAGGTATTCCTCAGGCTGGTGTATTGATTCGAAAGAATAGTATGTATTAAACCTCTCACTATTACTTATTTGATCATGCCAGTATTGTTTATAGCAATCAGTGATTCTTTGTTTTAATGTTCGTAGAAACCTGTCCTCGTCACCTACTCCTTCGTTTAACCAGACTACTGAAAAACCATACATATCTAGGCAGCATTTTATGTCTCTTGCCCAGTTTTGGGTCTTAAAATTTTCGGCCTTCTCTCTTTCATACACCTGTTTGGGTATTCTATTTGGAGACATCTTTAGCAACTTGAGCCGGTATCTTACCGCTCTTATAGTGCTATGTACACAAATGGGATATCTACCTAGTTATCCATATACTAAGTTATTCGGTGTTTCCTTTGCAACCCCCAAATAATTTTTTTACAAGCGAACAGGTGAACGCTCTCTATAGCTTTATATCCAGTCATACCCCATGTTTCTGCTGCGTATAGAAGTAATGGTTTCACTTGTGAATCAAATAATTTAAAGTAAATATCATATCTAGATGGCCTAGACTATACATTGTTTTCATTATTTCTATTATTTTCCCTTTAGCTCTGCCTGCATATTCTGAAAGTGAAATGTCTACTGATAGCTTCGTTGTTAGTGTAAATCCTAAGTACTTATAGCTATTAACCACTTCTATCTATTGCCCTTTGTAAAACCATTTTTCTTTTTTGCCTAAGTACCCGCCTTTTCTAAAAACCATGATCTTCGTTTTTTTGTAGATTTACTGTTAGACCTATTGTATCTGAGGCTTCCTGCAAGTTCTTCAGCTGATTTTGTAGCCCTGCTGGTGTTAAGGCAATATCGTCTGCGAACAGCAGCGTGAAGATTTCTTCGGCTCATGCTAAAAATTGGTACCCATGTTTTCCTTTCTTTGTAACTCTATCTGCTACCTCCGTTATTAAAAGTGAGAAAATTAGAGGAGATAATAAACAGCCAGCCCTGTTTTACTCCTGCTGAACATTAAAAAAAAATCTGTTTTTTTTCGGCGCCGTGTCTGACACAGGCTTGTACTGATTTATAAATCCCTTTTTAACATATTTAACATTTTGGTGGAGATTTTATGCTTCTTTAGAATTGCCCGTAATTTCTCCCTATTTACCGTATCGAAAGCTTTTTGGTAGTCGATGAATGCCACATACAGTTTGCTTCTACGTCTGCCATATAGGCAGTTTGACACCATGCTAGTTAGGGTGAAAATGTGGTCAATTGTAGAGTATCCCTTTCTGAATCCTGCTTGTTCTCTACTGATTTTATTTTCTTCTTCCGCCCAATTGTATATTCTTTTATTTAATATGGCTGTATATATTTTACTTATTATACATAGTAATGAAATTCCTCTGTAATTCCCTGGATTATGCTTGTCCCCTTTTTTGTGAAGAGGTATGATTACCGCTTGTGCCCATTCTATAGGAAAATAGCTATTTAGAAATAAATTGTTGAACAACTTTGTCAAGTACGGTGCTATTACGTTTTCGATAGTCTTTAGAAATTCTGGGGGGATTTCATCTATTCCTGATGATTTGCCTGATTTTAGTCTTTTTAATGCTAATTTTATTTCTTGTTCCGTTATTTCTCCATCTAAGTCCTGCACTATAACTTCTTCCTCGTTTAGTGATACTTCCCTTTCATCTTCCCTCTGTGTCAGTGTTGTTTGTGGGTTCAATATGTTCTCAAAATGCTCTTTCCACTGGTTAGAGGTAATTTGTGGTAGTTTTGTTTTTCTTCCTCTATATCTTCTTTATTGTACTCCAGAACTTTTGACTGTCTTTTGAGCTTTGCGTAAGTGTGTCATAAATTTGATTTCTATATAGTTTTTTTTTCTTTTCTCTGATTGTTTTTTGGTAGAACGCTCTTTTGTTTCTATACTCTACTTCCCTTTCTTCATATTTATTTGGATTCCTCCCTTTATCTGTAAATCTGTTTATTTAGGGCTTGTCTGGCTTCTTTCTTTTTCTGCTTACAATCGTCATCATACCATCCATTTACTGATTTACTTTCTCCCCCTGTCCCTATTGTTTCGTACATACATCCTCCTGCCTCTTTTAATAATGTATAATATCTTGCACACACGTAAAATCCCATCACCAACTTTCGGAAGAGTAGGCCAGTTTGGCCGTTGGTATGGATGACACATTACACACAGCATGCACCCTGCGTAAGAAATGGAAAGAATGAAGGAAGTAAAGAAACTGAGTGAACGATATTGAACGATATTGACTGGATGACACGGGAAACGACTGAATGAAGCGCCAGCTGGCAGCTCTTCAGTCGGCACTACCCAGGTAGGCAGCCCGTTGTGTAAGCGAGTGTTGATTGTAAAGCGCTTAGAGCTTGGTCTCTAGCCGAGAATAGGCGCTATATAAGTATTCATTATTATTATTATTATTATTGGAATTTTCTATACTTGCGTCTACATCTTGCCCCACCTCTTCTGTTATCTGTTCTAGCCTTCTTTGTGCTACTTCTGTTTAAAAAAAAACAACTGTGTATATTCCTGTGATTTATTTGAGTCCCATCTAATTATGTTTACAAATTTCCTCTCTTGTTTCTCTAGTTGTGTATTCTGTAGTGTACTCTGTAGCTCTAATATGATAGGCATATGGTGGGATTCAATTCTTTCTCCTGCAGCACATGTTTTTACCTTCTCAAGCAACTCTGGCGAGCATATATAGAAGTCCATAGTGCTATTGCCTCTTTCCGAGAAGAATGTATATGCATCGTCGAAATTTTCCATTGTCAATCCATTTAGGGGGGTCAGATTGAAACTCGCACATAGTTCAATTAATTTTTTGCCGAAGTTGTTGATTATTGGGTCCTTGGACTTGCGTGCATATACATTCTGGTCGTTGTCGAATATAACATCATCTTCATCCCCAGTCAAACCCCACTCCCCAGTTCGTGCATTTAGATCCCCACCGATAATATACAAAAATTCGTTTCCTTGCTCCATCTGCGTACATATGTATTGTTCAATCATTTCCAGTGTACATGAAAAATCTTTATCAGCATAAAACCTGCTATTTACTGGATGAACATATACACCGAAAAATAATATATCTTTCTCACACTGCAATAGATTTCTGTTCACTTTCACACATAATGCATTCTCAATATTAGTTTTTAGCAGTTGAACATGATCTGTTAACTTTTTAGTCACTAATAATAAAGTACCTCCTGAAGGCCTACCTATCCATGTATACTTTATCGCTGGCCAATACATGTGCAGAAAACCATGAAACTTTACATCGAAATCAAAATCCTTTAAAGTAAATGTTTCTGACAAACAATAAAAGTCAAAGGCAGTGACAAATTCAGTGAAATCAGGGTCCGATAATTTCTCAGCCAACCCTTCCACATTCCAACATAAAAAGGACAACGTTTTAGCTTTCTCATTCCTCTCTTCGTCCCTCCTCTCATCCCTCGCTCTCTCACTCTCATCTTTAGTCTCATCCTCTGTTCCTCCCTGTCTCACTCTCGCTCTCTCACTCTCACTCTGTCTCTCTCTCCTCCCCTCTATTGTTTGGATCTGTTTTTGGCCCGCCTTGGCCTGCCCCTCATTTAGTACCCTTCTTGTCCTTTTTTGGTGCATTTGAGAGAGTGTTTTTTCTAGCTGTCTGTTTGAAGTAATTGTATTGTTTGCATTTGATCGTGATGCCTGTTTCGTTATGGTTTGTGCTCTTTTTCCTTTCGCAACGTCTCCCATTCTGCCTTCTCTCTCCCGAGAGAGAGAGAGAGAGAGAGAGAGAGAGAGAGAGAGAGAAGAGAGAGAGAGAGAGAGAGAGAGAGAGATTCCACAGGCACATGATGGCCTATACTCTTCAGAAGACTGATGAATGGGATTGAACATGCGTGCTGGTTGACCTCGGACTGCCTGGGTTCTTGCACGGCGCAGAGTTGACAGCCTCGTCCCAGGGACTTGAAGGGCGGGGAGAGGGGGTGTGTGTACAGAGACGGACTCCGGTGAACAGTTCTTCTCAGGCCTGCTTGTGTCAGGCGGAGAGGAAAGCAAGGACTTTCAGATCACAGACCAATCTTGGCAATGCCTTGTCAGCTGGTCAAAATGGCAATGGCTTGTCAGCTGGTCAAAATGGCAATGCCTTGTCAGCTGGTCAAAATGGCAATGCCTTGTCAGCTGGTCAAAATCATCAGCTAACAGAAGTGAAATTCATCCATTTCAGTACAATTACATAACTTCTGGTCTACAGTTTGCTAGTTTACTTTTTCTACTGCCATGTTAACAGTTGTTTTTTTTATTTTACATATGATGTATTCTCACCATCACCACCACCACCCCTCCCCCAACAGATCCTTGTGAACATATGAGCCGTTTGTTTCCCTTTTTGGATCAGGTGATGTTGATTAGGTGTTGTTGAAGTCTTGGATCAGGTGATGTTGATTAAGTGTTGTTGAAGTCTTGCATCAGGTGATGGTGATTAGGTGTTGTTGAAGTCTTGGATCAGGTGATGTTGATTAGGTGTTGAAGTCTTGGATCAGGTGATGCTGATTAAGTGTTGTTGAAGTCTTGGATCAGGTGATGCTGATTAAGTGTTGTTGAAGTCTTGGATCAGGTGATGCTGATTAAGTGTTGTTGAAGTCTTGGATCAGGTGATGCTGATTAAGTGTTGTTGAAGTCTTGCATCAGGTGATGTTGATTAGGTGTTGTTGACGTCTTGGATCAGGTGATGCTGATTAAGTGTTGTCGAAGCCTTGCATCAGGTGATGTTGATTAGGTGTTGTTGAAGTCTTGCATCAGGTGATGTTGATTAGGTGTTGTTGAAGTCTTGGGTCAGGTGATGCTGATTTAAGTGTTGTCGAAGCCTTGCATCAGGTGATGCTGATTAAGTGTTGTTGAAGTCTTGGATCAGGTGATGTTGATTAGGTGTTGTTGAAGTCTTATCCTCCATGCCCTTATCAGGGTCAAAGAATCAATAAAACTTTAAAAAAAAAAGTGTGTATGTTTGTGTGTGTGTGTGTGTGTGTGTGTGTGTGTGTGTGTGTGTGTGTGTGTGTGTGTGTGTGTGTGTGTGTGTGTGCTCATGTTACTGTCTCATCCCCCCCTGTCTCCTACTGCCCTTATCTCCACACCGCTCACTCTGGCTGCCGCCAGGAGAAGAATCAATGTCGAGTCTCCAGGAGACAACTGGGCAGAGGCGACACTATCCTCCTGCCGAGCAACCTCGGTGGTGTGCAGCGGTGTCTGTGTCCCAGCATCAGTTACCAAGCCCTCTGCTGACCACAACCATCGTTCTTTTTATGTCTGCTGGCTGTCTCATCTGCCTTCCTTCAACAGCGACACTCCCACACCGCTCGTCCTCCCATCCCGATTCCCGTTCCCTCGCTGCTCGCTCCTGGTGCAGCCACACGCAGGTGTCGGACTGTCAAGACCATTATTCCAGTGGAGCTGTCAGTATCAGGTGGTCAGGTGTGCTCTGTCGGACTGTCAAGACCATTATTCCAGTGGAGCTGTCAGTATCAGGTGGTCAGGTGTGCTCTGTCGGACTGTCAAGACCATTATTCCAGTGGAGCTGTCAGTATCAGGTGGTCAGGTGTGCTCTGTCGGACTGTCAAGACCATTATTCCAGTGGAGCTGTCAGTATCAGGTGGTCAGGTGTGCTCTGTCGGACTGTCAAGACCATTATTCCAGTGGAGCTGTCAGTATCAGGTGGTCAGGTGTGCTCTGTCGGACTGTCAAGACCATTATTCCAGTGGAGCTGTCAGTATCAGGTGGTCAGGTGTGCTCTGTCGGACTGTCAAGACCATTATTCCAGTGGAGCTGTCAGTATCAGGTGGTCAGGTGTGCTCTGTCGGACTGTCAAGACCATTATTCCAGTGGAGCTGTCAGTATCAGGTGGTCAGGTGTGCTCTGTCGGACTGTCAAGACCATTATTCCAGTGGAGCTGTCAGTATCAGGTGGTCAGGTGTGCTCTGTCGGACTGTCAAGACCATTATTCCAGTGGAGCTGTCAGTATCAGGTGGTCAGGTGTGCTCTGTCGGACTGTCAAGACCATTATTCCAGTGGAGCTGTCAGTATCAGGTGGTCAGGTGTGCTCTGTCGGACTGTCAAGACCATTATTCCAGTGGAGCTGTCAGTATCAGGTGGTCAGGTGTGCTCTGTCGGACTGTCAAGACCATTATTCCAGTGGAGCTGTCAGTATCAGGTGGTCAGGTGTGCTCTGTCGGACTATCAAGACCATTATTCCAGTGGAGCTGTCAGTATCAGGTGGTCAGGTGTGCTCTGTCGGACTGTCAAGACCATTATTCCAGTGGAGCTGTCAGTATCAGGTGGTCAGGTGTGCTCTGTCGGACTGTCAAGACCATTATTCCAGTGGAGCTGTCAGTATCAGGTGGTCAGGTGTGCTCTGTCGGACTGTCAAGACCATTATTCCAGTGGAGCTGTCAGTATCAGGTGGTCAGGTGTGCTCTGTCGGACTATCAAGACCATTATTCCAGTGGAGCTGTCAGTATCAGGTGGTCAGGTGTGCTCTGTCGGACTGTCAAGACCATTATTCCAGTGGAGCTGTCAGTATCAGGTGGTCAGGTGTGCTCTGTCGGACTGTCAAGACCATTAT
>CM065745.1:34416099-34421099 GCA_033310375.1 Conus canariensis
ATTATATATATATATATATATAGGCTAGTACTGAGGATCAGCGTTATATTAAAAAGAGTGCTCGACCAGAGTGGGAGCGGCATTTGCTGTATTAAAAGCAAGTTAAAATCAAGCTTAAAACCTACAGAACTGTTTCGCGCTGTCAGTGCGGTCGTCAGGGTGTAGTGAGCTTGTATTGCCAGTGTTGTGTGTATATATAGCTTGCTGCTGTTTTTCCCCGTGCTACATGTGTTTCAGGTGTTTTTGTTCACTGTTAGGAACTTCCATCTGTGTCTGCAATTGTTAACCATTTCTGTTCTGATATTTAAAGTTGCTAATTGTGGTTTACATAGTATGATGTATTTCTCTGTTAGGCATAGATTACATCTTTTTGAAGTGTTGTTGTATGGTGCTGCTCTTTTTAAGATTTTCCAAGATATGTTGTAGTCTGTGTTTTTGTCTTTAAGTTTCCAGATATATTTACTCAGTTCTGTTTGGTTTTTATATTTTTCTTTGTTGAATGATTGTTTATGGTTTGCATATCTAGTTTTGAATTGGTTACCAGTGATACCTACATATGTTTCTTCTGCGTTCTCTGATGTTACAGTGGCTTGGTACACAATGTTGCTGTAAAGGCATTTGTTGCTTAGAGGGCACTGTTCTTTTTTGGTACAGTTACAAGATTTCCTTTTGTCACCCTCATTTTTCTCTGTGTTGTTTTTTCATTTTATTTGCCGAATCAATGGCATATATATAATGAACTAATAAATTCCAAGGATAAGTACCGAGCACCATTCCAGCTGCTCTGTAAGTTGCTGGAATGGTGCTCGGTACTTATCCTTGGAATTTATTAGTTCATTGTAATTTAGTCCCTTGCGGATTCATTCCAAGAACTGGCCCTCAGCACTTGTGTCTTATATTTTCTACTTTTCACAAGAAAATGTAGCTTGTTTTGCTCTTTCATGATTTTCTTTTGCTTCTTAGATGGCACCTTTGGTTGGTTTTTTGAAAACTCAACAAACATACTACGGTATTGCACACCAGCCTTTTCTAGGATAGCATTCTTGTTAAAACCGAAAAGGCAGAGGAGTTAAATTACCACTTTCCGCGGTCACTGAGGAGAAACAATCAGGTTTCGAAATATCGGTATCTGACCAGGAGTTATATGCTAGTAAGTTTCCTCCCCATTGGAGAATGTCTCCTCCTTGGAGACTATAAGCTTGCTGAAGGCTCATTTTGAGAAGCATTTATTTTTTATTGTTTTTTCCCCATTCACCCACTTAAGCACATACTATTAGTTAGACAGACCTATCTACCACTGCAGATATGAATGCTTATCACCCCCTATTTCTTCAATCTAAGACATAAGAGCAAGCTTTGTTTATAATTCTCTCTCTCTATATATATATTTGCGTATACAATTAATCCTTCGTATGTTATATCATTGGATAACTAATCTTTTGATCCGTATAGTATATTGCTCAGGTGCGGCTAATAATGCAATATGGTGCTGAAATTTGGGGTTTCGAAAAAAAGGTTAAGTTATTGAAAGAGTAGAGTTATTTGATATGAAACGCTTTTTATATGTTCACATTGGAACTACTAATGAACTTATGTACGGTGAGCTTGGAAGATACCTTGTTTATATGGGTTCGGATATATATATATATATATATATATATATATATTGCTGAACAATTATATATATATGTATAGATATATATATATATAATATAAACTAATAAATTCCAAGGATAAGTAACTGAGCACCCTTCCAGCAATTTTCAGAGCAGCTTGGTGTTGCAATGACTGCAAGAAATATCTAGCTCTATATCCTATCTCCCCCTATTTTTTCAATCTAAGACATAAGAGCAAGCTTTGTTTATAATTCTCTCTCTCTCTCTCTCTCTCTCTCTCTCTCTCTCTATATATATATATATATATATGTGTGTGTGTGTGTGTGTGTGTGTGTGTGAATACTTGCTGAAATCGACTCCAATGGGCAAGAGCAGGTTACCATTAAAAGCATAGAAGTTAAAGTAAAATTTAAGAAATAATGCTCAGAAACAATAGGCTACAGGTGTTCGACCGGTTTTGAGTTCATATGGACATGCTTTATAAAGGACAGTCAAAGTGTTCGATGTATTCCAGCCTTTCCTAAATGTTTCAAAGAAAGACTGATTTATTGTAGCTGGCAGGACTGGCACAGCCAAATGTATGATGGTGGCAGATGTGTACAGTATAGACTTTTCAAAACTTCGTATTTGAGAGATATTCGTGTTGATATCAAAATGAACTATTACATAAAAAGCGTTTTAACTAAATTTAGATTTGACAATTCTGACATCGCATGCCACTGCTTTAGATACGGTCTCAAGAGGGAAAAGTAGTTGGTTTGCAGACTGTCATTCGGCTAAAGAAGATAACGTTCATTTCTCGTTTTGTTGTCCATTCTAGAAAACTGTTATTAAGCCAACGTATTACGATGAACCATGTAATTCTCTGTTGATTTCGCTCTTGTCATCCACAGATGAAAATGCTATTACCAGTCTAGCGCTTTATGTTTACGAAGCCCAGGAAATATTAGATACTTCAACGTCTTAACGTGTCTATATAATAACAAACAAGTAGGATAACTTGCTCCCATGATGAAATAAATACACGCCCATGACTCCGAACGAATGCTGCGTACGACACCGAATCGTCTAGCAGACTTGACAGCACGCAGAACAAACAAGGAAACATCCCCTTCTCTCCCCCTCCCCCCCCCCCCCAAGCTTGGAACATCCTTTTTTGGGGATGTTTCCTTATTTGTTCTGTGTGCTCTGTGCTGTCATATCTGCTAGGCGATTCTGTATCGTAAGCAACATACGTTTGGAGTTATGGGCGTGTTGGTATTTCATCATGGGAGCAAGAGTTACCGAACTTGTTTGTTATTCACTGTTTACTGTTCCCTGCCTCATTTAAGATTTCCTTTCATGTCTATAATTATCATGTACACTTTATTATGTTAGTTATTTCTGACATGGTAATCGTTCTCTTGAATGTGAATTGATGTGTATGTTATTGTGTTACAAGCTGTGTTGCATGTTGTTAACAGGTGTTCTGCATAATATGTCCTCTTTCAGTACGCATTCGCATCCGCATCATCTCTCTCTCTCTCCTCTCTCTCTCTCTCTCTCTCTCTCTCTCTCTCTCTCTCTCTCTCTCTCTCTCTCCTCTCTCTCTCTCTCTGTGGTTTATAGCAGGTACGTCAATCACTTTACAATGTCCATTTTGCGCCCAATTCGAGAAGACAAGTGATTGCTCGTGTTTCAATTTCATTGTCCTGAATGTAGTTTATCTTGCCTGAAGAAGACTAAAAAGGTCGAAACGCGTCGTTCTTTGTCTTGTAATTTGTTTGTCATTTTTGTCCGGGGGAACATAATAATTTTTCTTTGGAAATTGTTTCACTTTCCCGCCTGCTGTCACCTCATTTTGACATTACGTCACAGTTCCAGCACCTGCAATATTATATCCCTAATATTCCAGCACCTGCAAATGTTATATCCCTAATGTTCCAGCACCTGCAATATTATATCCCTAATGTTCCAGCACCTGCTGTGTTATATCCCTAATGTTCCAGCACCTGCAGTGTTATATCCCTAATGTTTCAGCACCAGCAACGTTATATCCCTAATGTTTCAGCACCTGCAACGTTATATCCCTAATGGTCCAGCACCTGCAACGTTATATCCCTAATGTTTCAGCACCTGCAATGTTATATCCCTAATGTTCCAGCACCTGCAGTGTTATATCCCTAATGTTTCAGCACCTGCAACGTTATATCCCTAATGTTCCAGCACCTGCAGTGTTATATCCCTAATGTTCCAGCACCTGCAACGTTATATCCCTAATGTTCCAGCACCTGCAACGTTATATCCCTAATGTTCCAGCACCTGCAGTGTTATATCCCTAATGTTCCAGCACCTGCAGTGTTATATCCCTAATGTTCCAGCACCTGCAACGTTATATCCCTAATGTTCCAGCACCTGCAGTGTTATATCCCTAATGTTCCAGCACCTGCAGTGTTATATCCCTAATGTTCCAGCACCTGCAATGTTATATCCCTAATGTTCCAGCACCTGCAGTGTTATATCCCTAATGTTCCAGCACCTGCAGTGTTATATCCCTAATGTTCCAGCACCTGCAGTGTTATATCCCTAATGTTCCAGCACCTGCAGTGTTATATCCCTAATGTTCCAGCACCTGCAGTGTTATATCCCTAATGTTCCAGCACCTGCAGTGTTATATCCCTAATGTTCCAGCACCTGCAACGTTATATCCCTAATGTTCCAGCACCTGCAGTGTTATATCCCTAATGTTCCAGCACCTGCAGTGTTATATCCCTAATGTTCCAGCACCTGCAACGTTATATCCCTAATGTTTCGCTCTTTTTTGATAGAAGAACAAAAAACAAAAACAAAAATGGACATATGCAATCAGGCCTATGTTGAATTCCTTGTCAATCAGTTGCTTCCAATTTCTTTCCCAACAAATGGGATTAGTTTAAGATATGATTTACACTGATTCTGTATGTCTGTCTCTCTGCCAGTCTGTCTTTTCTCTGTCAGTCTCTGTTTGGGTGTGTCTCTCTGTCTGTCTGCCTGCTTGCCTACCTGTCTGCCTGTCTGTCTGTTTGTCTGTCTCTCTTTCTCTCCCCCCCCCCCCCCCCTTCTCTGTCTGTAATTCTGGAGATTATATCCTCATGGTATTGAAACACGTAGTACTTTTAATTCTTGTGTTTGTATGTCCATGGTATGTTAAAAGACATACCACTTTGAATTTGGAGGCTTGAGTACCCATCGTGCCTAAACAGACATGATACACTTACTTCTGGGGTTTGTGTCCCAATGGTATCTAAAGAGACATATCACATTTAATTCTGGGGTTCGTGTACCCATGGTACCTAAAGATACATATCACATTTAATTCTGGGGTTCGTGTACCCATGGTACCTAAAGATACATATCACATTTAAT
>CM065745.1:34426099-34432040 GCA_033310375.1 Conus canariensis
ATTCCAAAGCAGCCAGTGAAGGGAAAAAAAACGCAAGACGAGTAAAAAAAAAGTACTGTGAGATCAATAAGTAAAGAACAGCTTTCAAAGTGGGGTGACTGCAGGTAGAAACATAAAGCAAAGATAGAATTACTGAGCCGCGAAACAAAGGAACGAAGGAATTACACAACAGACACGACGCGTTTCGACCTGTCGGGTCTTCTTCAGGCAGGACAAACATCATTTGAAACGAAGGAAACAAAATGCAAACAGTCAACGTTTTTCGATCTGGGTGTAAATTATAGCGGGAATGAGAACCTGAAACTGCGGAATGGAACCAAGGAGAAGAGGAGAGACGTTGGAGGAAAGAAGGTGCAGATTGAAATAATAGAAATTGCCTTAAATATAAAAAAGAAGGAAATAACAATACTTTTATATTAGCAGCAGCAGCAGCAGCAGCAGCAGCAGCAAACAACAACAACAACAACAACAACAACAACAACAACAACAACAACAACAACAACAACAACAACAACAAGTGCGATTGTTACATGAAAACCCAGAAGTACGAAATATTCCGGTAGACATTATATTCTGTGAGTGAATGCATTTATCTTTTACTCAGTCAGTGAACATCCTGTATTTTATATTCTTTTATAACTACATTTCCGAAATTTATTGGCAATAGTGTCTTTAGATAAGCCGCAAAAATACCGTTTATCGTTATCAACCACTCCGATTTCTTTCACAATGACATTTGTTCCTAGGCATCTGTGAATTGTTCTCAGCCGTCTGCAGTCCTATGTGCGTAAAGGAAGTACGATTCCAAGTCATGAGTTTGTGAAAGTTACCTGTCCCATTTGTCACAGCAAGGAGCTCTCAACTGATTATCAATCATTATTATATTGTAATACGTCTTTGAGCCTTTATAAGTGGCAAACAGTACCATATAACAGAGTGAAGAAACAATACATTTATTGTTTTCGATGGTAATGCAAGATTTCTTAATGAACTCAGTTATTGCCAACTTATACTCTCTATAAGTCAGAAAATCACTGTTGACATCTTATTTTTCCTCGAAGTGTTTGTGGGGAAAGAAACTAACCATTATCATAAAAAAGTGCCAGATGATAGAACTTATGTTTTCAAGCATTTTGGAACCAGTGCATCTTTTCTCCAACTTGAATACGTTTGTTGTAGCACAATTCGTTTGGCGAGCAGTTCAACGGAATTTTTTTGGCAGACATTTGTAATCTTAAAAAGAAAAAAGTTTATAAGTCTCCGGGACGTCAACCCGGAACGGATGATATTTTGTAAATTTTGAGACAAGCTAAGGACAATGTTTACACATTAGAGGCCATCGAAGAAAATGACTGAGTAGAATGTGTTTCCGTTTATAAACTGATCGTTCTGTTTCATGGATACAGGATGGTTTTAGGGCTGATCAGCATCTCCATTCCTCACGCTTTCATGCGCTGTTTTTCCCACTGATTTTTTTTCTGCTGTTATATTCCACACAAACTTCAAACATAATTATTCGCCCTGCATGTTTGAAAGAACAAACAAAGAAAAAAGCAAACAAACAAAAAAAAAACACAAAAAACAAACAAACAAAAAAAGAGAAAAAAATTATGAGTATGGCAAACATAGCCAAAGATGAGTCAGCTTTGAAAGAATAGTAGATTTCAATATCGTTATTCTAACTGGAGGCGTAATCTGGCGTTTTATCCAGATTTACGTTTGCCTGGTCTTTCTGAATAGTTTATTTTTACGCAGTCTTTCAAGTCATTTATGAACTACATACAAAGTATTCGAAAGTATTCTTCTTTAGGTATATTCTTCTCTTTTGTTAAAACATTATGTTGCTTATCAGTTAGTATAGCCATCTTTTTATTTATTTATTTTTTTATAATGCAAGACCGTTTTTCAAGGTCACAAAAAAGAACTGCTCACTTTCTGTCCACTGGCAGTCTACCTAGCTGGTGATCTCAACAAACTCTTTCTGTAACCCGCCGATTTGTAAGCAGCGCCGATTTGTAAGCGCTTACAAATCGGCGCACATTGCATGACTTGTAAAACCGCAGATTTGTAAACAGCGCCGATTTGTAGAGCGCTTACAAATCGGCGGGCTAGGCCCCCGCCGATTTGTAAGCGCTGCTTAGAAATCGGCGGTCGCTTTACAAATCGGCGGGTTCTTTATATCCTGCTTCTTTGGATTAAAACGATAAACTACTATTACGCTTTCAGTGATTATTCCCGCAATTTTGATGACTTTCTATTTTGCTCATCAAGATGGCGGACTGACACACGCCGTTTTGAGGAGCTCTCTAACGAAGACAAAAAGACAAATCTGCTAACTTATTTTACTACCTGCCCCCCCCCCCCCTCACTCTCTCTCTCTCTCTCTCTCTCTCTCTCTCTCTCTCTCTCTCTCTCTCTCTTTCTCTCTCTCTGTCTCGTTTCAAGTCCAGTTTATGTATCAAAATGGGCAGCTATCCTACTGCAGCCATAAAAGATTGAAGAGCACTCTAACGAAGAGAAAAAGACAAGTCTGTTTCTTTGGATTAAAACGATAAACTATTATTACGCTTTTAGTGATTATTCCTGCAATTTTGATGACTTTGTATTTCATCAAAACGGCGGACTGAAATGCAGTGTGTGTGTGTGTGTGTTGTGTGGTGTGTGTGTGTGTGTGTGTGTGTGTGTGTGTGTGTTATGTGTGTGTGTGAGTAAAAGGTGTATGTATATCATTTTGTGTATGTAAGCCTGTGCATATGTGTGTGTGTGGGGGGCGGGGGGGGGGGGGGGGGGGGGGTAAACAGTCTATTTCTTTTGCCCTGACTCACTCATACAATCAATTTTCGAAGTCGAAAGCAGAGGACATTCTTGACATGTTTTTATTCATATTTGTTCATTTCTGTAAACGTTACATGAACGACAAAGTGAACTAGAATTGTTTGTTTTTAAACGCAATTTTAAGCACATTTTACAGTCGATAATATAAACACAAATTTCCACACTCGAATGAAAACGAAATCGTAACTCAGCTTATACTGAGGGAGGAGAATAGTGCAAGAGAATAGGGAAAAGTTAAACTAGTGTGCAGTTTTCATACTTTCACCAGAATATTTCCTAAAAGAATAGATATGATCGCCAGACACAATCAATAAAAAGACAATGCAGGAAAATTATTCGTGGATGCTGAAAGTGTTATTTGTAAAAACAAACAAACAAACAAACAAACAAACAACAGTCGTTTGCATATTTAACCAAAATTTAGTGGTGGACAGATGAAAATGAAAAAAAAAAAAAAAAAAAAAATCATACGCTTCCTCCCTCTTGGAATTGTGTGCATCAAAGCAAAGTTAAATCATAATCACACATCTTTGTTATATTTTATGGCCGCAGTAGGATTTTTGCCCATTTTGATACATAAACTGGACTTGAAACGAGAGAGAGAGAGAGAGAGAGAGAGAGAGAGAGAGAGAGAGAGAGAGAGAGAGAGCAAGGGGGGGGGGGCAGGGGGAGGTAGTAAAATAAGTTAGCAGACTTGCCTTTTTCTCTTTGTTAGAGAGCTCCTCAAAACGACCTGTCAGTCCGCCATCTTGATGAGCAAAATAGAAAGTGATCAAAATTGCGGGAATAATCACTGAAAGCGTAATAATAGTTCATCGTTTTAATCCAAAGAAGCAGGATATAAAGCGCCCGCCGTTTTGTAAAGCGCTTTTACAAAACGGCGGGGGCTTAACCCGCCGATTTGTAAAGCGACCGCCGATTTCTAAGCAGCGCTTACAAATCGGGGGGCCTAGCCCACCGATTTGTAAGCGCTCTACAAATCGGCACTGCTTACAAATCGGCGGTTTTACAAGTCATGCAATGTGCGCCGATTTGTAAGCGCTTACAAATCGGCGCTGCTTACAAATCGGCGCTGCTTACAAATCGGCGGGTTACAGTTACTGTTCCGTTTTCTCTGACATCCCTCGTTAGTTATTGTTGTTGCTATTTTTTGTTGTTGTTTGTTTGTTTGTTTGTTTTCTCGTTAATGGCAACTTCATTTTCTTCCGTTTTCTTGTTTTCATTGTTCTTCCTCTTCCTTAGTCTTTCTTTTTGTTTTCGCAGTGGCATGAAACAAATGTTTTCCATCTTGTTTGTGTTAACAGGGAATCGAGAAAGAGAGAGATCATCGGACATCGAGAATTATGACTTTCCATCTGCTTTATTAGCACCTGTTGTATATATAAAGAGTGCATTCTTTTCTTCAACGGTATCAGTTAAAGTATTCATTTCGTCTAAATATGTCTTTTCAGTCAAAAGAGCCGACTTAAGTTTCCAAAAAGTATTGCGTTTTATGTCCTCGTAATTAAATATTAGTTTAATAACACCACAGAATGATGTGTTCTGTAACCAGATTTAACGTCTGCATCATCAGTATAAGCAACAACTGTGTCTGACGGCAAAAAGAAATGTAGCCTGGCCTGTCCAAATGAATTAGTTCTCCTCCGCTAAAACGGCGACACTCTGGATTTAGTTCCCTCCAAATATCGTTCAGTCTAGACTTTTGATCATGTTTTCAACAGCATTTTTCGCACAAGGATTATTTGTATGTTTTTAATAGTGATAATCTCTTGCCGGGTTAAGAACCAAATTAAAATCCACACCTATTATGAAATTTTATACTCCAAGCCCAGCATTTTTTGTTGTTGTTTAAGACAACTGTTGAATTCTAGGTAATCCCTATTTGGCTCATATATATCAACAAAAAGGAAATTATTCTTATGTGTCTCAGCATGTATTAAGATAAAGTTTCAAAAGAGAGCCTTAACAAATTACGTAACCTTAAATTCAAATTTGTTGTTAAAAAATTGCCACTTCTCGTGAGTTTGAAGAACAACTCGAAAAATACACTTTGTACCCCCCATTTGGATAAGATAAACTTTTCCATTTTTTTTCCTTCAAAAATGAGTGTCTAACAAGAAGCACACAGAACATTCTTTTACATTTCAAAATAAGGTAAGAATCACGTCTCCTTCTTTGTTTTTATCGAGTCTCTGGCAGTTTAATTGACAGAATGGACATGTTCCATTTTTTATTTATATGACAGCTTCAAAAAAGAACAAGGCACTGTTTATATCTGTGTGATAAAATCGGGCCGCCAAAGAGGTCACGAACCTCATACACCACAGATGGCAAAAGATGCGCCCATCCAACCCGACAAACGAAAGGACTTTCAATAGTCTTGAACAAGCACAAACATAATCCAATACTTAAATGAAAAACAAATTGAAAAAGAAAAAGCAAACCTCCAACCCTCACTAACTACCATCATCAACAAAACAAAAAACAAAAAGAATTTTTGGTCAGCTACGGGAAGCAAACAAGAGAGCATGCACCAGTGGTAAGTGTACGGGTTTGTGTCTTATATGTGAGTTTACATGATTTGAACCTGGAGGCAAATAATCCACAGAAAGCAGTAGCCATGTTGTCAACACTGGTAACCGGCGAGCGTCAACGAGCTTGCGAGCAGCGGGAAGGACAGGGGGCGCTAGTCTAGTGCATATAAAGAACATAACCTTGCTTTAAAAAGACAGAAAGATAGCATGGCTGCTATGATTTACAAGGACTATTACTGGTCCTGAACAGATCTCACGGGGGGAAAAAACCTCAACGGCGAGTGTAGGCGGGCGACGGCAAAGAACAAAGGAAAGGCGACAATTGTGAATACTTCACACTGTGTCATTCCAGCTGGGACTCTCTCTCTCTCTCTCTCTCTTCTCTCTCTCTCTCTCTTCTCTGTTGTGTGTGTGTGGGGTGTGTGTGTGGTGTGTGTGTGTGACCGCACGCACGTATACGTCTCCGGACGCACACGCTTCCTGCGTGCCCGCACATGCCCGGGGCGCGGAGGCACGTGTCATTGGGAAAACACCACACACGGAGGCCATGTCATGGGGAACAAACCCACACG
>CM065745.1:34432140-34439640 GCA_033310375.1 Conus canariensis
AGGGGAGGAAAGAACAGAGAACAGGGGGTACAAGGGGGAGGAGGAACAGGAGAAGCAGGAGGTACAGGGGGAGGGAGGAAGAAGAACAGAGGGAGCAGGGGAGGGGAGGGAAGAACAGAGAAGCAGGGGGTACAGGGGAGGAGGGAAGAAAACAGAGAAGAAGGGGGTACAGGGGAGGAGGAAGAAACAGAGAAGCAGGGGGTACAGGGGGGAGGAAGAACAGAGAAGAGAGGGGGGTACAGGGGAGGAGGGGAACAGAGAAGCAGGAGGTAAGGGGAGGAGGAAGAACAGAGAAGAGGGGGTACAGGGGGAGGAGGAAACAGAGAAGCAGGGGAAGGGGAGGAGGAAGAACAGAGAAGCAGGGGGTACAGGGAGAGGAGGAAAGAACAGAGGAAGAGGAGGAGGAACAGAGAGAGGGGAGGGGAGGGAACAGAGAAGAGGGGGTACAGGGGAGGAGGAAGAACAGAAGAAGCAGGGGGTACAGGGGAGGGGAAGAGAACAGAGAAGCAGGGGGGTACAGGGGAGGAGGAGGAAGAACAGAGAAGCAGGGGGTACAGGGGAGGAGGAAGAACAGAGAGAGCAGGGGGTACAGGGGAGGAGGAAGAACAGAGAAGCAGGGGGTACAGGGGGGAGGAGGAAGGAACAGAAGAACAGGGGGTACAGGGGAGGAGGAAAAGAACAGGAGAGGGGGTACAGGGGAGGGGGAAGAAAGAGGAAGCAGGGGGTACAGGGGGAGGAGGAAGAACAGAGAAGGCAGGGGGGGACAGAGAGGAGAGGAGGAAGAAGAGAAGAGGGGGGTACAGGGGAGAGGAGAACAGGACAGGAGAAGAAGAGGGGGAACAGGGGAGGAGAGGAAGAACAGAGAAGAAGGGGGAACAGGGGAGGAGGAGAACAGAGAAGCAGGGGGTACAGGGGAGGAGGAGGAGAACAGAGAAGCAGGGGGTACAGGGGAGGGGAGGGAAGAACAGAGAAGCAGGGGGTACAGGGGAGGAGGAAGAACAGAGAAGCAGGGGGTACAGGGGAGGAGGAGAACAGAGAAGCAGGGGGTACAGGGGAGGAGGAGAACAGGAAGCAGGGGTACAGGGGAGGAGGAAGAACAGAGAAGCAGGGGGTACAGGGGAGGAGGAAGAACAGAGAAGCAGGGGTCAGGGGAGGAGGAGAACAGAGAAGCAGGGGGTACAGGGAGGAGAAGAACAAGAAGCAGGGGGTACAGGGGGAGGAAGAACAGAGAAGCAGGGGGTACAGGGGAGGAGGGAACAAAGAAGCAGGGGGTACAGGGAGGGGAAGAACAGAGAAGCAGGGGTACAGGGGAGGGGAACAGAGAAGAGGGGGTACAGGGAGGAGGAGAACAGAGAAGCGGGGGTACAGGGGAGGGGAACAGAGAGCAGGGGTAAGGGGAGGGGAAAAGAGAAGCAGGGGTACGGGGAGGAGGAAGAACAGAGAAGCAGGGGGTACAGGGGGGGAAGAACAGAGAAGCAGGGGGTACAGGGGAGGAGAAAACAGAGAAGCAGGGTCAGGAGGGAAGAACAGAGAAGAGGGTAAGGGGAGGGAAGAAGGAAGAGGGTAAGGGAGGGAGAACAGAGAAGGGGTACAGGGGAGGAGAACAGAGAAGAGGGGGTACAGGGAGGAGAAGAACAGGAGAAGGGGTAGGGGAGGGGAGAAAGAGAAGGGGGAAGAAGAGAAGAGGGGGTACAGGAGAAGAACGAGAGAGGGTACGGGGAGGGAAGAACAGAGAAGAGGGGTAAGGGGGAAAAGGAAGAGGGGGTAAGGGGAGGAGACAAGAAGAGGGTCAGGGGAGGAGAGAACAGAGAAGGGGGTAAGGGAGGAGGAAGAAGAGAAGGGGGGTACAGGGAGGAGGAAGACAGAGAAGCAGGGGGTAGGGAGGAGAACAGAGAAGCAGGGGTAGGGGAGGGAAGAAAGCAGGGTACAGGGGAGGGAAACAGAGAAGAGGGGTCGGGGGGGAAGAACAGAGAAGAGGGTACAGGGAGGAGGAGACAGAGAGCAGGGGGTCGGGGAGGGAAGAACAGAGAAGAGGGTACAGGGAGAGGAGAACAGAGAGAGGGGTACAGGAGGAGGAAGAAGGAAGAGGGACAGGAGGGGAAGGAGGGGGACAGGGGAGGAGAGACAGAGAAGAGGGGTACAGGGGGAGAGAAGAAGCAGGGGGTCAGGGAGGGGACGAGAGCAGGGTCAGGGGGGGAAGACAGGAAGGAGGAGAACAGAGAAGCAGGGTACGGGAGGAGGAAGAGAGAAGAGGGTCGGAGGAAGACAGAGAAGAGGGAGGAAGAGAAGCAGGGGTAAGGGAGGAGGAGAAGACAGAGAAGAGGGGGTACAGGGGAGAGAAAGGAAGGGGAGAAGAAGGGGTAAGGGGAGAGGAGGAAGAACAGAGAAGCAGGGTACAGGAGGAAGAACAGAGAAGAGGGGGTACAGGGAGGGAAGAACAGAGAAGCAGGGGGTACAGGGGAGGAAGAACAGAGAAGAGGGGTACAGGGGAGGAGAAGAACAGAGAAGAGGGGGTACAGGGAGGGGAAGAACAGAGAAGCAGGGGGTACAGGGGGAGGAAGACAGAGAAGAGGGGTACAGGGGAGGAAGAACAGAAAGAAGGGGGTACAGGGGAGGAGGAAAGAACAGAGAAGAGGGGTACAGGGAGGAGAAGAACAGAGAAGAGGGGTACAGGGGAGGAAGAACAGAGAAGCAGGGGGTACAGGGAGGAGGAAGAACAGAGAAGAGGGGGTACAGGGAGGGAAGAACAGAGAAGCAGGGGTCAGGGGAGGAAGAACAGAGAAGCAGGGGTACAGGGGGGGGAGACAGAGAAGAGGGGGTACAGGGGAGGAGGAGAACAGAGAACAGGGGTACAGGGAGGAGGAAGACAGAAGCAGGGGGTACAGGGAGGAGAGGAAAAAGAGAAGCAGGGGGTACAGGGGAGGAGGAAGAACAGAGAAGCAGGGGGTACAGGGAGGAGGAAGAACAGAGAAGCAGGGGGTACGGGGAGGAGGAAGAAAGAGAAGAGGGTAAGGAGGGGAGAACAGGAAGAGGGGGACAGGGAGGAGGAGAACAGAGAAGCAGGGGGTAAGGGGAGGGAAGAACAGAGAAGCGGGGGTAAGGGGAGGGAAGAACAGAGAAGGGGGTAAGGGGAGGAGGAACAGAGAAGCAGGGGGTACAGGGGAGGAGGAGAAAGAGAGCAGGGGTACAGGGGAGGAGGAGGAGAACAGAGAAGCAGGGGGTACAGGGGGAGGAAGACAGAGAAGCAGGGGGTACAGGGGAGGAGGAAGAAGAGAAGCAGGGTACAGGGAGGAGGAAGAAGAGAGCAGGGGGTACAGGGGAGGAGAGAACAGAGAAGCAGGGGTCAGGGAGAGAACAGGAAGCAGGGGGTACAGGGGAGGAGGAAGAACAGAGAAGCAGGGGGTAAGGGGAGGGGAAGAACAGAGAAGCAGGGGGTACAGGGGAGGAGGAAGAACAGAGAAGCAGGGGGTACAGGGAGGAGGAAGAACAGAGAAGCAGGGGGTACAGGGAGGAGGAGAGAGAAGAGAGAGACAGGGGGTACAGGGGAGGGGAGGAAGAACAGAGAAGCAGGGGGTACAGGGAGGAGAAGAACAGAGAAGCAGGGGGTACAGGGGAGGAGGAGAACAGAGAAGCAGGGGGTACAGGGGAGGGGAAGAACAGAGAGCAGGGGGTACAGGGGAGGAGGAGAACAGAGAAGCAGGGGGTAAGGGGAGGAGGAAGAACAGAGAAGCAGGGGGTACAGGGGAGGAGGAGAACAGAGAAGCAGGGGGTACAGGGGGGAGGAAGAACAGAGAAGCAGGGGGTACAGGGGAGGAGAAGAACAGAGAAGCAGGGGGTACAGGGGAGGAGGAAGAACAGAGAAGCAGGGGGTACAGGGGAGGAGGAAAAGAGAGCAGGGGTACAGGGAGGAGGAAGAACAGAGAAGAGGGGGTACAGGGGAGGAGGAGACAGAGAAGCAGGGGGTACAGGGGAGGAGGAGAACAGAGAAGCAGGGGGTACAGGGGAGGAAGAACAGAGAAGCAGGGGTACAGGGGAGGAGGAAGAACAGAGAAGCAGGGGAAGGAACAGGGGGAAGGGGAGGAAGAAAGGAAGCAGGGGGTACAGGGAGGAGAAGAACAGAGAAGCAGGGGGTACAGGGGAGGAGGAAGAACAGAGAAGCAGGGGGTACAGGGGAGGAGGAGGAACAGAGAGCAGGGGTACAGGGGAGGAGGAAAGAGAAGCAGGGGGTACAGGGAGGAGGAAGAACAGAGAAGCAGGGGGTACAGGGGAGGAGGAGGAAGAAGGAGCAGGGGTACAGGGAAGGAAGACAGGAAGCAGGGGGTACAGGGGGGAGGAGAAAGGAGCGGGGGTACAGGGAGGAGAAGAACAGGAAGAGGGGGTAAGGGGAGGAGGAAGAACAGAGAAGCAGGGTACAGGAGAAGAACAGAGAAGCAGGGGGTCAGGGGAGGAGGAGAACAGAGAAGCAGGGGGTAAGGGGAGGAGAGAACAGGAAGCAGGGGTACAGGGGAGGAGGAAAGAGAAGCAGGGGTACAGGGGGGAGAACAGGAGCAGGGTACGGGGGAGAGAAAAAAAAAAAAAAAAAAAAAAAAAAAAAAAAAAAAAAAAAAAAAAAAAAAAAAAAAAAAAAAAAAAAAAAAAAAAAAAAAAAAAAAAAAAAAAAAAAAAAAAAAAAAAAAAAAAAAAAAAAAAAAAAAAAAAAAAAAAAAAAAAAAAAAAAAAAAAAAAAAAAAAAAAAAAAAAAAAAAAAAAAGAACAGAGAAGCAGGGGTAAGGGGAGGAGGAGGAAGAACAGAGAAGCAGGGGGTACAGGGGAGAGGAAGAACAGAGAAGCAGGGGGTACAGGGGGGAGGAGAAACAGAGAAGCAGGGGGTACAGGGAGGAGGAAGAACAGAGAAGCAGGGGGTACAGGGGAGGAGGAGAACAGAGAAGCAGGGGGTACAGGGGAGGAGGAAGACAGAGAAGCAGGGGTACAGGGGAGGAGGAAGAACAGAGAAGCAGGGGGTACAGGGGAGGAGGAAGAACAGAGAAGCAGGGGTACAGGGGAGGGAAGAACAGGAAGCAGGGGGTACAGGGGAGGAGGAAGAACAGAGAAGCAGGGGGTACAGGGAGGAGAAGAACAGAGAAGCAGGGGGTACAGGGGAGGAGGAAGAACAGAGAAGCAGGGGGTACAGGGGAGGAGGAAGAACAGAGAAGCAGGGAGGTACAGGGAGGAGGAAGAACAGAGAAGCAGGGGGTACAGGGGAGGAGGAAGAACAGAGAAGCAGGGGGTACAGGGGAGGGGAAGAACAGAGAAGCAGGGGGTACAGGGGAGGAGGAAGAACAGAGAAGCAGGGGTACAGGGGAGGAGGAGAACAGAGAAGCAGGGGGTACAGGGGGGAGGAGAAGAACAGAGAAGCAGGGGGTACAGGGGAGGAGGAAGAACAGAGAAGCAGGGGGTACAGGGGAGGAGGAGGAACAGAGAAGCAGGGGGTACAGGGGAGGAGGAAGAACAGAGAAGCAGGGGGTACAGGGGAGGGGGAAGAACAGAGAAGCAGGGGGTACAGGGGGAGGAGGAGAGAACAGAGAAGCAGGGGGTACAGGGGAGGAGGAAGAACAGAGAAGGAGAGCAGGAGCGGGTACAGGGGAGGGAGGAGAAGAAACAGAGAAGCAGGGGGTACAGGGGAGGAGGAAGAACAGAGAAGCAGGGGGTACAGGGGAGGAGGAAGAGAACAGAGAAAGGGGGTACAGGGGAGGAGGAAGAACAGAGAAGCAGGGGGTACAGGGGAGGAGGAGGAAGAACAGAGAAGCAGGGGGTACAGGGGAGGAGGAAGAACAGAGAAGCAGGGGGTACAGGGGAGGAGGAGAACAGAGAAGCAGGGGGTACAGGGGAGGAGGAGGAAGAACAGAGAAGCAGGGGGTACAGGGGAGGAGGAAGAACAGAGAAGCAGGGGGTACAGGGGAGGAGGAAGAACAGAGAAGCAGGGGGTACAGGGGGGAGGAGGAAGAACAGAGAAGCAGGGGGTACAGGGGAGGAGGAAGAACAGAGAAGCAGGGGGTACAGGGGAGGAGGAAGAACAGAGAAGAGGGGGTACAGGGGAGGAGGAGGAAGAACAGAGAAGCAGGGGGTACAGGGGAGGAGGAAGAACAGAGAAGCAGGGGGTACAGGGGGAGGAGGAAGAACAGAGAAGCAGGGGGTACAGGGGAGGAGGAAGAACAGAGAAGCAGGGGGTACAGGGGAGGAGGAAGAACAGAGAAGCAGGGGTACAGGGGAGGAGGAAGAACAGAGAAGCAGGGGGGTACAGGGGAGGAGGAAGAACAGAGAAGCAGGGGGTACAGGGGAGGAGGAAGAACAGAAGCAGGAAGACAGGGGGGGTACAGGGGAGGAGGAAGAACAGAGAAGACAGGGGGTACAGGAGGAGGGAAGAACAGAGGAAGCAGGGGGTACAGGGGAGGAGGAAGAACAGAGAAGAGGGGTACAGGAGGAAGAACAGAGAAGCAGGGGGTACAGGGGAGGAGGAAGAGAACAGAGAAGCAGGGGGTACAGGGGAGGAGGAGAAGAACAGAGAAGCAGGGGGTACAGGGGAGGAGGAAGAACAGAGAAGCAGGGGAAGGGGAAAGACAGAGAAGCAGGGGTACAGGGGAGGAGGAAGAACAGAGAAGCAGGGGGTACAGGGGAGGAGGCAGGAAGAACAGAGAAGCAGGGGGTACAGGGGAGGAGGAAGAAGAGAAGCAGGGGAGGAGGAGAAGACAGAGAACAGGGGGTACAGGGGAGGAGGAAGAACAGAGAAGCAGGGGGTACAGGGAGGAAAGAACAGAGAAGCAGGGGGTACAGGGGAGGAGGAGGAAGAACAGAGAAGCAGGGGGTACAGGGGAGGAGACAGGAAAGAAACAGAGAAGAGGGTAAGGGGGAGGAAGAACAGAGAAGCAGGGGGTACAGGGGAGGGGAGAGAGAGAAGGAGGAGAACAGAGAAGCAGGGGGTACAGGGGAGGAGGAGGAGAGAACAGAGAAGCAGGGGGTACAGGGGAGGAGGAGGAGAAACAGAGAAGCAGGGGGTACAGGGGAGGAGGAGGAAGAACAGAGAAGCAGGGGGTACAGGGGAGGAGGAGGAAGAACAGAGAAGCAGGGGGTACAGGGGAGGAGGAAGAACAGAGAAGCAGGGGGTACAGGGGAGGAGGAAGAACAGAGAAGCAGGGGGTACAGGGGAGGAGGAAGAACAGAGAAGCAGGGGGTACAGGGGAGGAGGAAGAACAGAGAAGCAGGGGGTACAGGGGAGGAGGGAAGAACAGAGAAGCAGGGGGTACAGGGGAGGAAAGAACAGAGAAGCAGGGGGTACAGGGGAGGAGGAAGAACAGAGAAGCAGGGGGTACAGGGGGAGGAGGAGAGGAGAGAACAGAGAAGCAGGGGGTACAGGGGAGGAGGAGGAAGAACAGAGAAGCAGGGGGTACAGGGGAGGAGGAGAAGAACAGAGAAGCAGGGGGTACAGGGGAGGAGGAAGAAGAACAGAGAAGAGCGGGGTACAGG
>CM065745.1:34444640-34477140 GCA_033310375.1 Conus canariensis
AAGCGTGGTCTGGCATTGCTGACGCTGACGTGTGTTGTCTGTTCTGAAGTGTGTGTAATGCAGGAAAGCGTGGTCTGGCATTGCTGACGCTGACGTGTGTTGTCTGTTCTGAAGTGTGTGTAATGCAGGAAAGCGTGGTCTGGCATTGCTGACGCTGACGTGTGTTGTCTGTTCTGAAGTGTGTGTAATGCAGGAAAGCGTGGTCTGGCATTGCTGACGCTGACGTGTGTTGTCTGTTCTGAAGTGTGTGTAATGCAGGAAAGCGTGGTCTGGCATTGCTGACGCTGACGTGTGTTGTCTGTTCTGAAGTGTGTGTAATGCAGGAAAGCGTGGTCTGGCATTGCTGACGCTGACGTGTGTTGTCTGTTCTGAAGTGTGTGTAATGCAGGAAAGCGTGGTCTGGCATTGCTGACGCTGACGTGTGTTGTCTGTTCTGAAGTGTGTGTAATGCAGGAAAGCGTGGTCTGGCATTGCTGACGCTGACGTGTGTTGTCTGTTCTGAAGTGTATGTAATGCAGGAAAGCGTGGTCTGGCATTGCTGACGCTGACGTGTGTTGTCTGTTCTGAAGTGTGTGTAATGCAGGAAAGCGTGGTCTGGCATTGCTGACGCTGACGTGTGTTGTCTGTTCTGAAGTGTGTGTAATGCAGGAAAGCGTGGTCTGGCATTGCTGACGCTGACGTGTGTTGTCTGTTCTGAAGTGTGTGTAATGCAGGAAAGCGTGGTCTGGCATTGCTGACGCTGACGTGTGTTGTCTGTTCTGAAGTGTGTGTAATGCAGGAAAGCGTGGTCTGGCATTGCTGACGCTGACGTGTGTTGTCTGTTCTGAAGTGTGTGTAATGCAGGAAAGCGTGGTCTGGCATTGCTGACGCTGACGTGTGTTGTCTGTTCTGAAGTGTGTGTAATGCAGGAAAGCGTGGTCTGGCATTGCTGACGCTGACGTGTGTTGTCTGTTCTGAAGTGTGTGTAATGCAGGAAAGCGTGGTCTGGCATTGCTGACGCTGACGTGTGTTGTCTGTTCTGAAGTGTGTGTAATGCAGGAAAGCGTGGTCTGGCATTGCTGACGCTGACGTGTGTTGTCTGTTCTGAAGTGTGTGTAATGCAGGAAAGCGTGGTCTGGCATTGCTGACGCTGACGTGTGTTGTCTGTTCTGAAGTGTGTGTAATGCAGGAAAGCGTGGTCTGGCATTGCTGACGCTGACGTGTGTTGTCTGTTCTGAAGTGTGTGTAATGCAGGAAAGCGTGGTCTGGCATTGCTGACGCTGACGTGTGTTGTCTGTTCTGAAGTGTGTGTAATGCAGGAAAGCGTGGTCTGGCATTGCTGACGCTGACGTGTGTTGTCTGTTCTGAAGTGTGTGTAATGCAGGAAAGCGTGGTCTGGCATTGCTGACGCTGACGTGTGTTGTCTGTTCTGAAGTGTGTGTAATGCAGGAAAGCGTGGTCTGGCATTGCTGACGCTGACGTGTGTTGTCTGTTCTGAAGTGTGTGTAATGCAGGAAAGCGTGGTCTGGCATTGCTGACGCTGACGTGTGTTGTCTGTTCTGAAGTGTGTGTAATGCAGGAAAGCGTGGTCTGGCATTGCTGACGCTGACGTGTGTTGTCTGTTCCGACAGCTGACCGAACGGGCCAAAACCCGCATCATAAAGGACGACGACCAAGAGAACAGGGATCACCTCGAGGCACCCCATCACCACCACCACCACCCCCTCCCACAGGCCCACCACACCCGTCTTCTATCCACCAGCACGCGCACAACCTTCCCCATCCCCACCACCCCCACCCCCACAGCCACCATCCTCACAGCCTCGCCGCTAACCACCCCGCTCCTCACGTTCTGCCCAAGCAAGAGCCTCACATGGTGCACGCCAGCGCATGAGCTGATGGCGTCATGGAACGGTCACGTGGAGCAGTGTCTCCGTTAGTGTCAGACGTCAAAGAGAGTGACGCTAATTTGTTTCGGCAGTTTTGGCCGCAGAATGATTGCAACTGATCTGTCTTTTTTTTTTTTTTTACCTCACGGGGGAAAAAAAAGAGGAATGAAGGTCTGCGTGAGTGACGTAACAACAACAACAAAAAAAAACGTCACAAACCAATGGTTGATTATGATGTTGAACTGTAAGCTGCACCGAGTCGTAATATGAGAAATGACATTACGGAAAGAGAAATAATTACACTCTGCAAAAACCCTCAAACACCAGCTCTCTCTCAGTCAAATGAAGAGATCAGTTGTCAACAAATACGACAAGACACACAGTGTTTGTGAGTGGATAATGATTCTTTTGTTTTCTTTCTTGAATTGGTGTTCAGTGATGTGTCCTTTTGTTATCTTGGACATCCAGATCAACGCAGCTATGAGCCATCAACTTTTGTGGAATGTGGACATATGACTCTTCGGACTGAGAAATCTTAGACGTGAAGTCATCTAGGCAAATGACGCATTTCATTTCTGTGTCGTCATATTCGGACTGGGAACTTTAGACGTGACGTCATAGGCAAATGACGCACTTCATTACTGTGTCGTCAAACAGAACGCCTCGACCAGTCCACAATGGAGTTTCACTTCTGAAGTTCAGCGGCCGAAAAATGTGACGCCATGTGTGTGTGTGTGTGTGTGTGTGTGTGTGTGTGTGTGTGTGTGTGTGTGTGTGTGTATGAGAGAGAGAGAGAGAGAGAGAGAGAGAATAAATCAGGAGAGTTACGTCAACCGGTATGTTTTATTTCTATTCATACATAACTACAAACATTACAAGAGAAGGATTGTGATTGCAATGTTCATTATTTTCTCACTCTTCGATGACAACTGATTAATGATACCCCCCCCCCCTCCTCTACCTTCCCTCCCTCTCCCACCCTTGTACCCTCGAGCAGAAATCCACCTGGGCTTGCATGGCTTTAGGCACACGGTGTAACAGTTAAACAAGATGCAAAGCATATAAACGTATCTCCAGTTTATCGTGAATAGAAGTACTTTCTGAGATATTCCATAAAGAAGAAAAACCGTTTGGGGCCGTTATAGCCGTTAGTAACGGCTGTTCTGGTAAAATAAGACATCGGGCATCGTCCGTGACCCATAATGAACATACCTACAAATTTTCAGAAACATCGGCCCAGAAGTTTTGTCTGGAGTGAGTGGAACACATTTTGACCACGGACAGACACACAGTCAGAGACACAGACAGACAGACACACAGACACACAGACAGCATTTCTTCGTTCCCATTGTAAAGTATTCCCTGTTCTATAAGAACTGGGAGTACAAAAAGAAGAAAAGTCCAATTTCCAGATCAATTTTGCTTTTCTGTAAATGTAATAAAGTACATGTGATAATCTCATGCACAATGAATCCAGTAAAGAAAGAAACAAAAGAACCCAAGGAAAAGATGTATCAGTGTTTGCGAAAAAAAAAAATGTAAATAAATAAATCGCATGTGATAATCTCATGTAAAGTAAATCCAATAAAGAAATGAACAAGGAATCACGGGAAACTTAAGGGAAATGCGACACTTACCAAAATGGCTCCAGAAAAAAAAAAAGAAACAGCTAATTAAAAAAATGTTAGAGTCGCAACATTTACACAATGAACCCAGTGAACAAATAAACCAGGGCTAACAGCAGACTTAAGGACACGTGACAATAATACATTGAGCCCAGTAAACCTGTAACAGTTTACAGTGAATAAAAAAAAAATAAAAAAAAAAACCGCGAAAGATTTCAGCAAACAGACACATCTGCCATTATAGGAAAGTTAAAGTATATTTGGTCATCACATGCGAAATGAATCCAGTAAAGAAATAAACGACAGCTTACAGATGGCTTAAAGAGCGCTTGATACTGACATGTTAAGTCCAGTGAAACAGAATTGAGCGAGGACTAAGAGGGAATTAAAAGATCACATGACCACTACATGAACAGGCCAGTAGGGAATTCAACACAAATTATAAGGAACACATAACAATTACATAATGAGCCCAGTAAGAACATTTAATTACACCTTAAACGAATTGTCCGGGGCATGTGGGAATCCAGACCATTGGTTCATGACAAAATAGTGAACAGAAGGTATACAGATCAGCAACATATCAACGAACAGATGTCAAAAGAAAACACACCATGACTGAAACAAAACGTAGGTTAGACTGCTACAGTTAGAACATTGCATCCAGTGAAGTAAGGCCCCTGAATTAACCGAAATTCAAGGCATTCTTTGACAAGTTTAAAATGTCCCCAAGCAAAAGACACCAGGCTGAATGGAAAACTTGAGTAAGAAATAGCCGAGAGAAGAAATACGCCCGTGCTGAAAATAGCCGGTAGACGGGGACACGTTAAAGAAGAAATAACGTCGAGATTAACGTAAACTTTCGTATACATCGAGAAGATGAGGAAATACTCCTCCCAAAGAAAAGTTTCCACCTCATGAAATGTAAAGTAGTATGCGACAGTTAGAACAAAACTCTGATGCAGATGTGCACTTTAACAGAATTTCAATCAAGGTAAATGGTGATAACTACCAAAGGTATTCCCCTGAGAGGAAACAGGCCGGAATGACCGGACATTTACAGATATGGTGTTGATGAGAAGTGAATTTGCTCATGGATCTCATTTGCTCATCCCCGCCCGTGGCCCCTGGTCAACTACCCAAAGATGCACGTGCACAACTCACTTGGAGCGCGTGCCTCCTGTCATAGGATGCAGTTCAACAGGTGTGTGGGAAGGCATCTCTCGTCACCAGAATCTGAACTTCACAACGTGGATTTTGGACTGGGGGTGGGAAACCCTTGTGATTTCCATTGATTTGCAACATTGTATCAAACGACAGTGACGTTAAGATGAGTACCCGTTCATAGCATCATCATGAGCTGTGTTTGAATTGATTGTTATCATCGTGTTGTATTGGAGGATTTTAATATCATTATCATTTCATAATTATTATTATTATCATTGGTGAGATGGAGGAGGAGCGGGGATACGGTGTGTGGAGCAGGATGGTAATGTTTTGTTTGCTTTGGATGGGGGGAGGGGGGGGGTTGTCCCCCTCTTTCGTCCAACATGGAATACAGCACGTGCACTGATCCTGACATCCTTAACACCGCCACTGTCAACCTCGTCATGTTACAGTAAATTCCCAGAGCAGGATTAAGGCGCACCGGTCCTTCAACCTCGTCATGTTACAGTAAATTCCCAGAGCAGGATTAAGGCGCACCGGTCCTTCAGTACAGGAGACCACCACCCTTCACTCCCCACGCCCCTCTCCCTTTCTCCATCCCCAGCCTATATACGCACTAATCAGCAAAGGTTGAATTTAAAGTTCTTGAACTAAAATATTACAATTACACGATCTCGACAATTTTTGCTTTAGCGTTCTGAGGTTTGTGATTAAAAAAAAAAAAAAATCATCGAGTTACGTTAAACTGGGCGATCCCAGATTTTGCCGGATTGAAAGGAACGGTATTTGGGTTCGTGCAAAGGGAAGTAACCATATACAACTCTTCCGTTATGGCAATGGATTGTTGGTTGCATGGGTAACATTTGCACTGCCTATTTGTAAGTCAGCCTTGGATGGCCGTAATGTTCAAGCTCACTATACTTTGGAAACAAGTGAATGAAACTGTGGAGCGAATACGTAGATTTTTGGACAGTCTGTTCAAAACTTCAACCTTATAGGCCTAATGATCTTTGCCACTGGACCATTGTCGAATTACATAGTATTTTACAGGACAGTCTTCGAGTTACATAGTATTTTACAGGACAGTCTTAAGAGTTACATAGTATTTTACAGGACAGTCTTCGAGTTACATGATATTTTACAGGACAGTCTTAAGAGTTACATAGTATTTTTAGAGGGTTGGAGGATGTGTTCTCTCCCTTGACACAAGTTCGTTCGCAACACAACGATATGTTCGAGCAAGATTGTGAATTGTGGAGTTCAGTTTAAAAATTAAAGATGGCCGCTGAGAAGAAATGAAGGGTAAGGTTTAAGGATAGAAGAAATGGAGGGTAAGTTTTACGGATAGAAGAAATGAAGGGTAAGGTTTAAGGATAGAAGACATGAAGGGTAAGGTTTAAGGATAGAAGAAATGGAGGGTAAGGTTTACGGATAGAAGAAATGGAGGGCAAGGTTTAAGGATAGAAGACATGAAGGGTAAGGTTTAAGGATAGAAGAAATGAAGGGTAAGGTTTAAGGATAGAAGAAATGGAGAGTAAGGTTTACGGATAGAAGAAATGGAGGGTAAGGTTTAAGGATAGAAGAAATGGAGGGTAAGGTTTACAGATAGAAGAAATGAAGGGCAAGGTTTACGGATAGAAGAAATGGAGGGCAAGGTTTACGGATAGAAGAAATGAAGGGCAAGGTTTACGGATAGAAGAAATGAAGGGTAAGGTTTTAGGATACTATTACATGGCCTAGAGACAGCCTCCCGCCATAAGCACAGAAATCTCTCATTCACTTGTCAGAGTCCAATCACAGGAAGTAGTCTCGCCAGTTCCGCGCGCTCAGTTTATGCAAATAAGTTGCGTGAGAATACAAATTCTGGACATTTCATGCACCAGTAAGAGCACGTGCACTGGTGCATCAAAAAAAAAAAAAAAAAAAAAATGGTGGTGCGTGATGAAAAAACATTTCCTTTTTTTTTTCCTACCTCTTGCTCATGGAGACAGTTCTTTTTTTTTTTTTTTTTCTACCTCTTGCTCATGGAGACAGTTCTTTTTTTTTTCTACCTCTTGCTCATGGAGACAGTTCTTTTTTTTTTCTACCTCTTGCTCATGGAGACAGTTCTTTTTTTTTTTTTCTACCTCTTGCTCATGGAGACAGTTCTTTTTTTTTTCTACCTCTTGCTCATGGAGACAGTTCTTTTTTTTTTCTACCTCTTGCTCATGGAGACAGTTCTTTTTTTTTTTTTTCTCTACCTCTTGCTCATGGAGACAGTTCTTTTTTTTTTTTTCTACCTCTTGCTCATGGAGACAGTTCTTTTTTTTTTTTTTTTCTACCTCTTGCTCATGGAGACAGTTCTTTTTTTTTCTACCTCTTGCTCATGGAGACAGTTTTTTTTTTTTTTTTTCTACCTCTTGCTCATGGAGACAGTTCTTTTTTTTTTCTACCTCTTGCTCATGGAGACAGTTCTTTTTTTTTTTTTTTTACCTCTTTCATAGACGTCTTTTTTTTACTCTGTCATGGAGACAGTTCTTTTTTTTTTTCTACCTCTTGCTCATGGAGACAGTTCTTTTTTTTTTTTTCTACCTCTTGCTCATGGAGACAGTTCTTTTTTTTTTTTTTCTACCTCTTGCTCATGGAGACAGTTCTTTTTTTTTTTTTCTACCTCTTGCTCATGGAGACAGTTCTTTTTTTTTTTCTACCTCTTGCTCATGGAGACAGTTCTTTTTTTTTTTTTCTACCTCTTGCTCATGGAGACAGTTTTTTTTTTTTTTTTCTACCTCTTGCTCATGGAGACAGTTCTTTTTTTTTCTTTCTACCTCTTGCTCATAGAGACAGTTCTTTTTTTTTTTTTCTACCTCTTGCTCATGGAGACAGTTTTGTTTTTTTTTCTACCTCTTGCTCATGGAGACAGTTTTTTTTTTTTTTTTTCTACCTCTTGCTCATGGAGACAGTTCTTTTTTTTTTTTTTCTACCTCTTGCTCATGGAGACAGTTCTTTTTTTTTTTTCTACCTCTTGCTCATGGAGACAGTTCTTTTTTTTTTTTCTACCTCTTGCTCATGGAGACAGTTCTTTTTTTTTTTCTACCTCTTGCTCATGGAGACAGTTCTTTTTTTTTCTTTCTACCTCTTGCTCATGGAGACAGTTCTTTTTTTTTCTTCTACCTCTTGCTCATGGAGACAGTTCTTTTTTTTTTCTCTACCTCTTGCTCATGGAGACAGTTCTTTTTTTTTTTTCTACCTCTTGCTCATGGAGACAGTTCTTTTTTTTTTTTTCTACCTCTTGCTCATGGAGACAGTTCTTTTTTTTTTTTTTCTACCTCTTGCTCATGGAGACAGTTCTTTATTTGTCATTGAGAACTTTTTTTTTTTCTACCTCTTGCTCATGGAGACAGTTCTTTTTTTTTTTTTTTTTTTTTTTTAATTTGCGTTGAGGGTGAAGCGGAAAATTAGCGGAAAGAAGCTGACTCATTGAGGAGACGAAGGTGATACACGTCTTCTTCGGTTTCCATCAGTGCTATATTGTCATGAGACACTGTGTTCCATTTTCATCTGCGTCTGTTTCATTGTCATTAAACATTGTCTTCGGTTTTTATCGGGGTCTGTTTCATTGTCATTAAACATTGTCTTCGGTTTTTATCGGTGTTGTTTTTGTCATTAAACATTGTCTTCGGTTTTTATCGGGGTGTGTTTCATTGTCATTAAACATTGTCTTCGGTTTTCATCTGCGTCTGTTTCATTGTCATTAAACATTGTCTTCGGTTTTTATCGGGGTGTGTTTCACTGTCATTAAACATTGTCTTCGGTTTTTATCTGCGTCTGTTTCACTGTCATTAAACATTGTCTTCGGTTTTTATCGGTGTGTGTTTCATTGTCATTAAACATTGTCTTCGGTTTTTATCTGCGTCTGTTTCATTGTCATTAAACATTGTCTTCGGTTTTTATCGGCGTCTGTTTCATTGTCATTAAACATTGTCTTCGGTTTTTATCGGGGTGTGTTTCATTGTCATTAAACATTGTCTTCGGTTTTTATCGGCGTCTGTTTCATTGTCATTAAACATTGTCTTCGGTTTTTATCGGGGTGTGTTTCATTGTCATTAAACATTGTCTTCGGTTTTTATCGGGGTGTGTTTCATTGTCATTAAACATTGTCTTCGGTTTTTATCGGGGTGTGTTTCATTGTCATTAAACATTGTCTTCGGTTTTTATCGGTGTGTGTTTCATTGTCATTAAACATTGTCTTCGGTTTTTATCGGTGTTGTTTTATTGTCTTGGAAACAGTCTTTTCGGTTTTCGTTTGTGTCTGTTTCATTGTCATCGAATCATTGTTTTGGGCTTTCATCAGAATCTGTTTCATAGTCATTGAAATATTGTCTTCGGTATTCGTATGTGTCTGTTTTATTATCTTTGAAACATGTTCTTCTGTGTTCATCTGTGTCTGTTTAATTGTCATTGGAATATTGCCTTCAACTTCAATCAGCGTCCGTTTTACCCTCATCAAAACATTGTTTTGGGTTTTGATCTGTGTCTGTTATATTGTCTGATACATGTGTCAGGTGAGGTAATTGATCGAAAGCCATCAATCTGCCTGTTAAATCCGTCATTCACATGCTGAACGTCATGGGCACAGCCGACAGCACGTGCAGTGGATCTGCCTTGGCAACATTCGTGATTTTCCATGGCCACTGTATCAGTCGTTTCTTTCTCTGTCTGTGTGTTGTATGTCGCCTTTTACAGTTCATGATATTGATTGATGCAGGTTAAAGACGTGCTCATCAAAAATTTGAATCACTGCCCCCTCTCCCCCCCCCCCCCCCCCTACCTCCTCCCTCTCAAGTCGTTAGTCCTTCCTCTCGACTCCTTCTCCTCCTCCTCCTCCTCTCTCTCTCTCTCTCTCTCTCTCTCTGTGCTTTTCATTATCAGACAGTACACGCACAACACACACACACACACACACACACACACACACACACACAGAGAGAGAGAGAGAGAGAGAGAGAGAGAGAGAGAGAGACAGAGACAGAGACAGAGAGAGAGAGAGAGAAGTGATCTAAGGTGGGACATGTATTTAAATTAAGGTGGGATACCCGGCAAAAAAAAAACAAACAAAAAAAGCAAATAACAAATAGAAGGGGACAAAGAGAAACTGGCCTCAGGAATTTGCTGCGAGAAAATCACCTTAGAAGTGCATTGTGGAAGAAATGGCCTCAGACATGTATCATAAAAATGGCCTTAGAACTTTTTTTTTGACAAACATCCATTAAAATGTTGTTTAGCTCACTAGATCCCACGTTTCATCTGAATCAACTCCAAAACTCACAGGTTTGTAGGCATCATCATATCTACTGAACACAGATGTTTTCGTTGAGTCGTTTAATCTGAATCAACTCCCAGACTCACGGTTTTGTATGTCTCATATCTAGTATGCAAAGATGTTTCTGTTGGGTCGTTTAATCTGAATTGTAGGTCACACTCGGGTGTCTATGCAGTATTTCTTCAAACAAGCAAAAAAGGTCAAGAAAATTAGCTCGTCTGGTAAGGTTTCAGAAAGCGATGTTTCAGACAACGATTTTTTCTGGGTCTCCACATAGATGGGATGCCATCCTTTGTGCCCCTCCCTGGTGTGATGAAGTGCCGTGAACATCACTTAGGTAGTATTTGTCAAACCTTGGTGACCGTTAAACCAACCAAGCAACCTTTTGCAGTGAAGCGTCCTTCAAATCAGTTGACTACTGTTTGTCTTCTCTGGGAGACTGTTACCAAGCAACCAACCAACAGACAATAGGGAAGACATCCCCTGCATAGGGAGGGGGTGGTGTGTGTGTGTGTGTGTGTGTGTGTGTGTGTGTGTGTGTGTGTGTGTGTGTGTGTGTGTGTGTATTAGAAAATCCGCCTGCATGCGAAGATTCGAACCCACTCTCCCAAAGCATTTTGTCTTGTCTATGTGGTCCTCCATTTGGTCTAATGTTGGCATTTTTGGAACACAAGCATTGTATTAAATGTTGTCCTTCATGAAACGCAAGGATTCTGTTCAATATTTCGTGTAAGATTTTCAGCCTTTACATTCACATTAAAACACATATGTGGTTTTACGTTGTTTGAGATGTGCAGACTGATTTCTGTTGGCACAATCACTTGTGAGTGTGTGTGAGTGTGTTGCGTGTGTGTATGTGTGTGTGTGTGTGTGTGTGTGTGTGTGTGTGTGTGTGTGTGTGTGTGTGTGTGAGTGTGTAAGTGTGTGTATGTGGTGTGTGTGTGTGTGTGTGTGTGTGTGTGTGTGTGTGTGTGTGTGAGTGTGCGCATGCGCGCACGCGCGCGCGCGCGCGTGTGTGTGTGTGTGTGTGTGTGTGTGTGTGTGTGTGTGTGTGTGTGTGTGTGTGTGAGACGGAGAGAGAAATTTTGTATTGAACAACTTGCGTGATACTTTTTGTGGTAAAATTTATTTTAAATTAAAACCGCTTGTGATGTGTGTGTGTGTGTGTGTGTGTGTGTGTGTGTGTGTGTGTGTGTGTGTGTGTGTGTGTGTGTGATCTTGAATTTAATGTCTATTCACACTATGTGATCGTAGTGTGTGTTGGGGGGAGGGGTGGGGGTGTAGACGTCTTTGTGTGCTCGGGTGCACAGGTTTGTGAGTTCACAAATGGATATGAAAATGAAAACAATAACCATTTCAGTCATTATTTATTGTCTGTACATTACAGTATGTGTAAGTCTTTTCGAGTTTATATGTGTGTGGCAAGTTTGCACTTATTTTTCTTTATATATCCGTCATTCATAGAATGACAAATGATAACGAAGTTTAAACCTGATGTGTGCCTGTAGTGTTTTGTTCTTACTACATTTCTTCCGTGCAAAATTTGATTTCCAGAAAAAAAGAGATGTGTTTACCAAAGAGCCAATATTGTCATTTACAACTGAAGTGGTTTCCAGTCTGTATCTGTTTTGTGTGTGGTGAATTTTTGTCGTTGTGTTTTTCCACATGGAAATGGATTATGTACGAAAATAAATTAAATCTGGACATGGAAGTGTGTGTGTTTGTGTGTGTGTGTGTGTGTATGTGTGTGTGTGTGTGTGTGTGTGTGTGTGTGTGTGTGTGCGTGCGTGCGTGCGTGCGTGCGTGCGTGCGTGTGTGTGTGTGTGTGTGTGTGTGTGTGTGTTACGAGAGAGAGAGAGAGAGAGAGAGAGAGAGAGAGAGAGAGAGTGTGTGTGTGTGTGTGTGTGTGTGTGTGTGCTCGACGAGAGAGAGAGAGAGAGAGAGAGAGAGAGAGAGAGAGAGAGAGAGAGAGAGAGAGAGAGCGTGTGCTCGACATATATCTGTTACCAGTATTCTTCTTCTTCTCTCTCTCTCTCGCTTTCCCGCTCTCTCGCTCTCGCTCTGTCTGTCTGTCTGTCTGTCTGTCTGTCTGTCTGTCTGTCTGTCTTCTCTCTCTCTCTCTCTCTCTCTCCTTCGTTCTCCCTCGCTCGCGCGCTCTCTCTCTCTCGAGTGGCTTCCCATGTCTGGCTCCCAACTAGACGTGTTTGAAGCAGCTCCGGTAAATGTCTGCCAACATCACCTGTAAAACGTTAAGCACGCTTGAAGGACTCCCATGTACTTTGTGTAAAACGTTCAGCATGTTGTAGGACTCCGTGTACTTTGTGTAAAACGTCCAGCATGCTTGAAGGACTCCGTGTACTTTGTGTAAAACGTTCAGCGTGCTTGAAGGACTCCCATGTACTTTGTGTAAAACGTTCAGCATGCTTGTAGGACTCCCATGTACTTTGTGTAAAACGTTCAGCGTGCTTGTAAGGACTCCCATGTACTTTGTGTAAAACGTTCAGCATGCTTGAAGGATTCCCATGTACTTTGTGTAAAAACGTTCAGTGTGCTTGAAGGACTCCCATGTACTTTGTGTAAAAACGTTCAGCGCGCTTGAAGGACTCCATGAACTTCGTGTAAAACGTTCAGCATGCTTGAAGGACTCCCATGTACTTTGTGTAAAACGTTCAGCGCGCTTGAAGGACTCCCATGTACTTCGTGTAAAACGTTCAGCATGCTTGAAGGACTCCCATGTACTTTGGAAGCCGCACTCAATGCCGCGCTACAGGAAATGACACTGACCTCGTTTGAAATTGAGGGCCGCAGTGAACAAACGGTTGTCATTCTCCGGTTAACAGCGATTACCGACCAGCCCCCTGCGACGCCCACTGATAGCCACAGTGCGGCGTATGGACGGAAATGCCCGTCACAAATGAACAGGGACAGACACAGAGCTGAGGCCCACTGAGCGACAGAGCTGATGAGTGAACGTTCTTCTTCACCATCGGATTAATTTTTGCCAGTACCACCGAGCCTGTTTTATGTCGACACAATCGACAACAGCCAAGCTGCCAGTGGTGACATTTTTCTGTATGATAGCCGTCCCCTTCCCTCTGTATCCCAGCCTGCGCGAGATACACGGCACAGTGACATCCAACAAGAAGTCGACATGGAGCAACGTGACAAACACTCTGTGACAATGACACACCATGAAGCCTTCGTGGTGGACATCAGGCCAGTCGTGACTTGTGTTGATCAAGACTGTGGAGTTCCGTGACGTGATATTTGCATAACCCAACGCCAGTAGCTAACAAACAACCAGGCAACGCAACACTGAAGATGCCGTAGCATGTGGGAGCGATTGTAATTCTTAATGTGGAGATGATCCCGGAGACATGCAGCCACACAGAGATCCTTCAGGCAGTGTCACAGTCAGTGACATATCGGCATAGCTGCAGGAAGTTCTTTTCTTTCTTTCTTTCTGCGTACGCAGGCTGATACTCCTGCGGACACTCCCTGTATGTATAGACAGGCAGTGGAGTTTTGTGTGTATGACCGTTTTGAATCCCGCCAATAAGGCAGCCATACTCCATCTTCGGGGAAGCTGCAGGAAATGCAAAGGAACATGGACAGTCCTCACTGTTCTCACAGGGACAGTGTGAAAATGATTTTCAGCAACAGCACAGCTGTCACACACCGAAATCTCGACGACTGTGGATGAACATGTTGCCAGTAGAGAATGATAAAACCTTCATTTTCACTCAGACGAAAAAAAGCCACTTTTTAGAAGGAAAAAAAATGCAAAAACAAACAAAAAACAACAACAACACACACACACATTATAGACTTTTTTTTTCAGAACTAAAGTTGCAACTTTTCACAGAAAAAAACACACCATTTTAAGGCCATTTTGAACAAGTAAGCATAGGACAAAAAATTATACATTCTATTCTAACAAAATACTTTTCGTCAAGTCAACACCAAGTTCTTAATCAAGTCACCACGAAATTCTTAATCAAGTCACCATCAAGTTCTTAATCAAGTCACCACCAAGTTCTTAATCAAGTCACCATCAAGTTCTTAATCAAGTCACCATCAAGTTCTTAATCAAGTCACCACCAAGTTCTTTTTTTTTTTTTTTTTTTTTTGTGGCATCAGTTATCGGATCAATGGAGCACCTAAGGCGGTGATTTTTTTTTTTTTTTTTTTTTCCCCTAAGGCCAAAATCCACCCCTCTCATTTTTTGGTGCTTCACACTGTCCTCTTCATCTGCCAAAAAAACAAAAAGCGAAGAAAAAAAAAAAAAAACACAATTTCCACAACTAAGGTTTTTTTTTTTTTTTTTTTTTTTCCAACAGTCTCTTACACACCATGCATAGTCTGTATGTTCTCTTACAAATGGACACAGTGTTGCAGATTTTAGTATTTTGGCGTTTGATACAAAGTGTCTGGGTTTGTTGATGTTCTAATGTGTGGTGAACTGGCACACTCACTCTGATCATGTTTTGTACATACAAAGGAAACAGCATATATTAAACAAAAAATATAATCATTTTCGGTTTTTCATTTTGTTTTACACACACACACCCACAGAGAGAGAAGGAGAGGAGAGAGAGAGAGAGAGAGAGAGAGAGAGAGAGAGAAAGAAGGAGAGACGAGAGGAGAGAAAGAAAGATGAGAGCAGAGGAGAGAGAGAAAGAGAGGGGACAGAGGAGGGAGAGACAGACAGCCAGACTGATCGGCCGTCAGGCAGACAGATGGACAGAGACGGCGTCTTTTAAATGAATTTAGGTGTTAGTTACATTAGAATGGTTGCTTCTGAATATGTATTTTCTTCTCATATTTAATTGTTGATCAAAAATGATTTGAAGCGAAGACAGTGATTTTGTTTTCCGCGCTATACTTATACACATTTTGCCCAACAAAATGATATGATTAACTAACACAGACTCTTTTTGGTTCAGTTCCTTTTTACAAACACCAAATAAGACATCCAAAACCAATAATTTTACTGGTTTTCCAATTTCAAGCCATAAAAGTACTTCAATTTTTTTCCAAAATAGACACATTTGGGCATTCAAAAAAGAAATGCTCAATGAAGTCAATCTTATCACTACAGTAATCGCATTTGTTAGAGTCTGTTACTTTCATTTTTTCAAGAATGATATTTGTAGGATAGATATTATGGTTTATTTTCCATTGTAGTTCGTGTAACCGAACTTCTTTTGAAACTTTTCTCGGCAAGATCCAGAAACTGTCGTTGAGAACAAAATTGAATTTTCTTTGCCAGACTTCATAAGCGTGAGGTTTTAGATTGATTTCATCTCCCGCTTTTAATAATAAGGTCTTTATTTTCTTTGGTTTTACATTAAACTCACTTGCAATGCAGGACTCCACATGGATGTTTTCACGACTCATTTCGCCACGTTGAATCCAGTTCATCCATTGTCTTGGAATTGCGTTGCAAAGAGCGTTGTATTCAAAAATTACATTTGCTTTATTTTTATCTATTACAGTTGAAACTTCTTCTAAACTCAAGAGTCGGTTTTCATGTGCATGCACTATGTTTTGAACACATTCAAATCCATTTTCGAACCAATTTTGAAAATACAAAACCTTGCTCTTATATTGTACTAAAGTGTTATGAAATAGCATTTGACTATGAACGTTCTTGCTGTCTACATCCTCTAATTTAATTTCTTTCTTATTATCTAGATATGTAATAATGACTTCTTTCCAAAAGTCGTTTTCTATTTCACTCACGTTTTGTAGCTGCTTTGATCTGCAGTTTATCCTGAAAATATTTTGTTCTGTAGCAAGTTTACCCAAATGCCATTTGGGTATAAAGGTCCAGTTCTCGTTAGTAGCACAAAGCAGCTTTCCAGCCCATTGTAAATACAAACATTTTTGAAATTCTAACATATTAATCATTTGAAGTCCTCCTTCACTATAGTCACTTTCCATTGTTTTTCTTTTCACCTTTTCGAAAGCTTTACGGTTGCTAAATTTTCTTTGCCAAATAAACCTGTACAACAATGTGTTCACCTGCCTAAGAATTACTTCCGGGATACCTATACATTGCATAACGAATGTCAACTGGCTGACAATATAGGATTTAACTGTAACAATTTTGCCATGTATACTGAGATCCCTTCTACTCCACTGTTTTATCAAATTATGGATTCTTTTAACTCGACTTTTCCAATTATCTTCAATATTTCTAGCCATTGTTTCTGTTTGGAAATAAATTCCCAGGATTTTTATTTTATCAACGATGGGAAACGGTAAATTCCGTTCTTCTCCTCCTTTACCTAGTCGTATTGCTTTGGTTTTGTGTAAATTCAGTTTAAGTCCTGAAAAGTTTTCAAACGAATTGAGTATGTTTAAAGACATTATCCTATCCTCTCTATTTTCAAGAAATAGTGTCGTGTCGTCAGCTAATTGCTTTATTTTCAATACAGCGTTAACATTATTTTTTGGTGTCATAATACCTGAGATAGGACTGTTTCTTATCTTTATTGCCAAAATCTCTACCGCTAAAATAAAGGCAAGGGGAGAGAATGGGCAGCCTTGCCTAATTCCACAGTTAACATCAAAAGCCTCAGAGATCCATCCACCATGGTTAATGCTACTCTGGCAATTGCTGGTTAAAACCGATATCCATGTCTGAAAGCAATTGCCAAAACCAAACACTTTAAAAGCATGCAAGATGAATTTTTTACATATGGAATCGAAAGCTTTGGAATAATCTAAAGCCACAAGGTATCCTGATTTACCCGTTATATTTAAATAATTTATCGCATCATCTATCGTTCTTACAACAGTTGCTATGTTTCTACCCTTTATGTACCCTACCTGATCCTCGTTAACCAATTTCGGTATCACCCTTCCTAATCTCACCGCTAAGGTTTTTGCCAATATTTTGTAATCAGTGTTTGTTAACGTAATAGGTCGCCAGTTGTTTAACTTATCTCTATCTAAATCATTACCTTTGTGAAGTAATGTTATGACTCCTTGCTTTTGTGTAAAAGACAGCTCTTCTCTATTAAATGAATCATTAAACGAATCAGTTACTAGACGACCTACTTTGCTCCAGAAGAATTTATAAAATTCGGTGGTTATTCCATCGCTTCCCGGAGCGGAACCATTTTTCATCATCTTGAGAGCATCAGTCGTTTCTTTGAGTGTTACTGCACCTTCACATAATGCAGCATCTTCTTCTTCTAATCTCACCATGGTCTCTTCCTCTAAGAAACTATCAGTAGCTGCCTTTACATCTGCAACATTTGTTTTCTGATTATATAACGTTTTATAATATGACACTTGTTCCCGTAGTAATTCTTTCTGGCCAGTGATAATTTCTCCTGAGTCCGTAACAAGCCGAGTGATTAAATTTTTTCTGCCTCTGGATTTTTCTATGCCTGAAAAGTATTTTGAATTCTTTTCACCTTCTTCAATCCATTTAATTCTAGCTCTTACTTGTGCGCCTTTTGTTTTTTCAATCTGTATTAATTCTAGTTTTTGTTTTACATTCAAGAGATCTGTCTGAAGCTGTTCATTTTGGGGGTCATCTATTATTCTTCTCTCTGTTTGCTGAAGGCGACTCTGTAGTTGCAGAAGTTCGTTTTTTTTCTTACAAGACAAATTTTTACCAAATTCAACGCACAGGTTCCGTATTTCTAATTTACATAACTCCCATTTCTCTACACTGTTAACATGATCATTCTCTAACCAAAAGGAATCTAACATATTGTTTATCTTCTGTATAAACTCTTCATTCCTCAAATAACTATTGTTGAAGCGCCAGTAACCAGGACCACGGATAAAATTTCCTTCATTAATATCCAGTACAATTGCCTTGTGATCCGAATTGGGAGAAAGCACATGTTGGCATGATACACATGAACTCAGAATGCTTTCGGAAGCAAGACAGTAGTCTAAACGGCGCGCAATAAATGGCTTATATCGACACCACGTGTAGTCTTTGTCAAATGGGTGGTGATTTCTCCATACATCTGTTAAACTTAAACTGTCGATGATCTCATTTAATACCTTAACTTCTCTGATATCATGTGGTCTACCAGATATAATATCAAGTTCATTGTTCAAAACACAATTTAAATCTCCTAGGATAATGAGATCTTCTTCATTAAATTCACCAAAAATGTCATTCATGCTTTGAAAAAAGGAAATCTTATCATTTGGTTCATTAGGCGCGTACACATTTGCTATTACAATATTGCGTTCAAGGTATGCAACAGAAACAACAAACATTCTTTTTTGTGACCTTATTAATTTTACTTCACCATGAAAGTTTCTTGAAATTAAAATCACTTCCCCCCCGACTTCGCGTTGTACCTTCATTATAAAAGATATTACCACCCCATTCTTTGTTCCATGTTTCAATTTCATTTTTTGTTACATGAGATTCTTGTAAACAAATAATATCCATCTTTTCTTTTTTAAAGAAATTAAACACCGATCTTCTTTTCATTTTGTTTCGTAACCCTCTTACATTCAAAGAGGTAATACGTATATTATCCATCGTAACATTTTTTGTTTTCTTTCAATTTCCTTTTGTACCCTTTTTGTTTTCATGGACATCCATAAAAACAAAATTGACATGTATATCATAATATCAACCATAATCATCAATGACACATTTCAAGCAGTATTCAAACTCACAGTCCGTTGAACAATAGCCAATCCGTCGTCAAAGGGTCGATGGGTCACACACAGCGACTACTGCCACCGTTCAACCGTCGCCCTCTCAGAGTCGGAACGCACAGGGCTGACTGAACCCGACTCCTCCCGTCTGGGCACCTTTCCCGCCCCTTCCCTCGGGCTGTGTCGCTCTCTGGAACGGCCACGCTTGGGGGTGTCTGACCGTACACGACGACCCTGTTCGAGAGAAGACAGGAGGGTAGACTGGCGGGTCGATGATCGGCTCCTGTCAACATGCTTACTAGGCTTTGTAGCATCGTTTGTGGCTTTTTGTTTGCTGTCTGTCTTTACTTTGCTTTTCGTCTGTGTCGGTTGGTCATTGTTTTGTTTGTCAGTGCAACTGTCAGAGAGTTGGCATGACTGGTCACCCCTTTTATGGCCAGTCTGATTACATTCTCTGCAAACTACATCATTCTTGCACCCTGACACATGATGACCAGACTGAAAACAGCGAGAACAAACAACAGTCTTTTGCAGAGACTTTTGTTCTCTGTGATATATCTTTGCTGAAAAAATATTTATCTTCATGATTTTTTCAAGTGGAGACTGCGGGACGGTAATAAAAAGAAATCTTCGCCCCGTTAAGAATCTTGTTAGCTTATTGTCTTTGTCTCTGGCTCGCTCCATTTTTATCTGCGAACGCAGTTCACAGCCAGCCTGCGCAAGGGCATGTTCAATCTCAGAGTCCGCAACTGAGATAGGGAGGTCGTCTATCCACACTTTTGTGGTTGGTTTTTCCTCACCTGTATCTCGAAGAATGTAAGGGTTGGTGTTGGATACCTGGAGTGAGGTGTCGCATAAAACCAGACCTTTCACTAGAAGTTCCGTACGGGCCCCCTTGGTTGCTGGATGTATACGCCACAGACCTCTGATGTTTTGGGCTCCGAGGATGGAACCCTGTCCTGCCACTCGTTCGGCAGCCAAACATACCTCCAGTACCGAAGGCCGATCGTCGAGGTTGTCCGGGATGTCTTTCTGTTTCAAAAAGACTGGATTTACTGCAGAAAAAGTTGTCATGATTTCCGTAACAGAACGATAGAGAAACGGTTGAAGCGCTATGACTGACGAGAAAAAAGCCCGTACTGAGAACTCGCTTCAAACTCAAATTCGGTCCGAGCAGAGAGCGACCGCTTCGTGTCCGCACGCGACGAGCGTCACTCACCGAATCCCACCACCAAGTTCTTAATCAAGTCAACGCCAAGTACTTAATCAAGCCACCACCAAGTACTTAAGTTACCATCAAGTTCTTAATCAAGTCACCATCAAGTTCTTAATTAAGTCACCATCAAGTTCTTAATCAAGTCACCACCAAGTACTTAATCAAGTCACCATCAAGTTTTTAATCAAGTCACCACCATGTACTTAATCAAGTCACCATCAAGTACTTAATCAAGTCAACGCCAATTTCTTAACCAGGTACAACTAGGTTCTTAATCAAGTTCTCACACGAGCATCATCACACATATTCACTATGCCACCGACTGCATCAAAACGAGGCGGAATCAACGCGTCAAACAACGGTACCCAACTGACTGTGCTTATTTTTCAATCAGGCTACTGACGTCGGCAGACTGTGCTTATTTTTATATCCGGTAACAACGACCCATGGCGGCGTTCTCAACACTGACTGTCTGAAAATGGAAGTGAACTTCCAGTTCTGACTTCTTTTTTTTTTTTTTAACTATAACGTTATGAACAGACAAAAACATTTACTTCGCGCTTTTCTAAAAATAATTCAGCCACGCTCACACATGGCACGCATATGGTACACACATGGCACACACATAAGCACATGGCACACATATGGCACACCCAATGATACTTTTGTTTAAAGCCCAGCCGACTGCTGTGGCCACACCTTTATTGTATACACTTTTTTCCACTGAAATGCAATCTCCCCATCATCCCATCCACAAACAAACAAGCAGTGTGAATGTGGTGGCCATATGCCCACAGAAAAGAAAGGCAAAGGCTATGTATGAATGTGTGTGTATGCATGTTAAATACAAACATAATGACTAGGGTTATCTGTTTTCAATACTAATTCACTAAATTTTTGAACAGGGTATTCTCTCTTCTTCCAAAATCCTGAAAAAGCAGGGGTGGGGTAGGGACACCGTAACCCATGATGTCCATGTTTTGGGGCTTTATAAATATTGTTGGAGAGGAAAGCACAAAATAGTCGCGCCCCTCATGCACTTTCATCGAGGGGGAGGGGGGAGGTGAGGAGGGCCCAGTACCACTCTCCTCCCCTCCTCCGGCTCCGACGCCTTTGTAGTTGTTATGTTAAATGCGTTATATCTATATTGGAATTCAGAATCCAGTGATCCATTAAACATTCTGAAATAATGGTTGGTTTTGTGGTAACCTGGTTAATTTACTCAATATGCTTATTTGAACTTAATTTCTGGGAAGCCCAAGTTTACAGATATCACTTTCGGGCTTTCTCATCTCATCATCATCTCATTCCCCTGATCGCTGGGGTCGTTAGGGGGACGTGATGAGGCAGCCGCCGTTTCTCTCCAGGCTCTTCTGTTGGTAGCTGTCGTGAGGAGATCCGGCATGGTCATTTTAGTCCAATCCTTTATGTTTTCGGACCAGCTCTTTCTCTGCCTTCCTCTCTGCGCCCTCCTTCAACAGTATGTTGGAGGATGGTTTTGGAGAGGGTGTTGTGATGAATGATGTGGCCAAACCATGCCATCTTCCGTCGTTCGACGGTTGCCAGTAGTGGTTCGTGGGGCCCAACTAGGTTGGTGACCAGGTTCCGCACATAATCGTTGGTCTTGTGCTCCTTGTAGGAGATGCGGAGTAGTTTCCTCAGGCACTTGGTCTCAAACGCCTGGATTCTTCTTTCTGTTTCGGCCAGCAGTGTCTATGTCTCGCAACCATATAAGAGGATCGAGACCACTAGTGACTTGTAGAGCCGGAATTTTGTGTGGAAATTGATGTTGCTCTTCCACACTCTGTTCAGTCTGGCCACCGCTGCTGATGCGGTCCTGATTCTGATTCGGATTTCTGCTGTGCAGGTGCCATCTTTGAACAGGGTTGCTCCCAAGTACTTGAAGCTGGTCACTTCTTCCAGGGGCTCACCATTCATCGTTATGTTGGTACTGCTGTTAGTCGTGCTGTTGACCATGACCTTTGATTTCTCTGTGCTAACCTCCATGCTGTAGGCACTTGCTCTTGTGACAAGTCTGTTTGTAAGATCCTGGAGCTCGGTGTTGCTGCCCCCATGAGGTCGATATCGTCTGCGAAACGGAGGTTGCAGATCGGCCTGCCGATGGAGGTGTGATGGTCTTCGAGGGTCTCTTGCATGATTCTCTCCAGAAAGATGTTAAAAAGTACTGGAGATAGTAGGCACCTTTGCCTGACTCCGACTGTGGTCGGGAAGAACTGGCCCTGCTGGCTGTTGAGGAGTACTGTGCTGCTGGAATGTTCGTAGAGAGCCTGGGTGACTTGGACGAGCCCCTCATCAATGTTGAAGTCTCTCAGAACCTGCCATAGGCCGTTGTGCCACACCCGGTCAAATGCCTTCTTAAAGTCGACGAAGTTGTGGAAGAGGTCCTTTTGGTATTGTAGATGCTTTTCAATCAGGACTTGGCAGTCTCCGCCCTCTTCTAAAACCTGCTTGTTCTTCTGATAGCAGTTCCTCAGCCTTGGATTTCAGTCGGTTGAGGATGATGCGAAGCATGACTTTGCTGGGGTGGCTGATCAGACTTATAGTCCTGTAGTTTTGGCATTGCTTGAGGTTGTCCTTCTTGGATAAAGGAATCACCAGTGACTGGGTCCACTCTGTTGGCCATTTCTTTTCTGTCCAGATCTTCTGACATAGCATTGTTAGTGCCTCTGTGGTCTCTTTCCCTCCGTATTTCAAAAGCTCAGCTGGGACATTGTCCACTCCTGGGGATTTCCCTGGCTTCAGACTCTGTATCGCGGCCTCAACCTCCTCCTTCAGTACTTGGAGACCGTTCTCGCTGTCTGCGGGTCGTTGGTTGTCCTGCAAAATGGATGTGTCCAGGTTGAGCTGGTAATTGTAGAGGCCCTCACAGTATTCTGTCCACCTCTTCAGGACTTCTTTATTCTCTGTCAGTAGCTTGCCATCCTTATCTTCGATGACCGCTGCTCTTGTCTGGTTGGTCTTATTGAGGGTCTTAAGTGTGTTGTAGGCTTCTTCGCTGTTCCTTGCTTCCATGCCTTTCTCGAACTGGATAGAGGAGCAGTGCGAAGCAATCGGGTTTCCTACTCTAGGCATAAAAATATCTCTCAAACAAAACTTGATGGTGCGAATGATGATCCCCCCCAGCCCCCCCCCCCTCCTCCCCCTTTCCAATCTGATCCTCAGTCAGCGGTTTGTAGTGGAGGGAAACGGGGCTCGGCGAGCCGAGTGTTGACTGACGTTTTCTGATTGGCCAGTGGCCCGGCTCCCCACAAACATAACAAGCTGATACAGGTAATTCCCTGAAGTTAAAGTAAGACATTCAAGATATATAGCAAACTTTTAATGTATGATTCTAACCAGTGCCTGACTATTTAAGAAAACTGTCCTGATGTAGATATTTTGTGCATGACACAAATTCAACAGACCAGGTGAACTGGTCCGTCGCCCCCCACCCCCTCCTACCCCCCCCCCCCCCCAACCCCGAGGTCTCCCACCTCGTTGTAACCTCCCCCTCTCGCAGCCCCCTCTTTTTATGTGTTAGAAATGTAGACAAATCTATTTCAAATAACTGTATATGTTCCTACAAACGGTGCAGCAATGTACATTCTATACACTTTAGTTCTTCTCACCGACTCTTGTTCTTAACAGTGTGACCTTGACTAGAAACATTTCAATACAACAATAACTTAATAAACATCGATGTTCTTTCTGCCGGCCTTTCCCCTCGGCGTGCGTTCTCAGACACACACGGTCAACCTGAGGCACCAGATTCGAGAGTGTGAAACTGATTTTATCCTTTTTTTTTTCTTTTTAAATTTGCATTATATAAGTAATCAGTTCGTCTATATCCGCATTTACTCTAATTTGAAAGGACGATCTATCCGCTTAATATGCTCTGAATCGTTTGAAGTATTTTCCGTCAGTAGGTTATCTTCTCTTACTGGAGCAATACAGCCCTTAATTCAACACCAGCAACTTTCTATATCCAAATAAATTTACAAATTGTCATACACCGATAGATTTTTGATTATTAATATGTCTAGTTGCAAAGCGAGATGACTGCAGGCGGAAATCTAAACAAATCTTAAATAAATGTTAGCGAACCGCCCAGAGAACGTGGACAAACGAGTCACAAGACGAAACACAACTAGTTTCGACCTCTTAGGTCTTCATCAGGTGAGACATTAACGAATAAAACAATGAAAATTCACTTAGCTTTGATCGCTTCAGATCACTTGGTAGGGTTCAGCGCAAGGAAGAAGGCGTTGAATGAGAACGAGGCTGTTGGAAGGGAAATAGTGAGCGAGTCAAAGTCGTAATGAAGATAATAATATTACTGATAGGAATACTAATAATGGTCAAAATACTGAGAAAAAAAAAAAAAGAAGAAAGGGACAAGATTACTACCAATCTGTGTCAATAAGTATGGGTATGGGAGAAAGGAGAGTGGGTTAGAGGATTCTTAAACAGCAGGGTTGCCGTGGCAACAGTCCCAGAGGCGAAGGCGATGGTGATGTCAATGCCAGTGGTAGTATCAATACTAGCAATAGTATTACTGAATGATACTGCTAACAACGATAGTGAAGGTTAAGGTAATGAAAGCATGATACAGAAATATATTTAGAAAATACAATTTTTATAATAATCAAATAAATAAATAAATGAAACATTAAAAATAATAATAAATTAAAAAATCAGTAAATAATAATAATAATAATTAAAAAAATAAAATAATAATAATAATAATAATGATAATAAATGCATAAATAAGATAGCTATAAGTTGTGTGAGGTGAATAGTGGGAGATAAGGTAGTATGTGTGTGTGTGGTGGGAGGATATTATGGGCTGAGATAGAAGTGGTGGGTTGGTACATGTTACTTTAAGGTGTAGATGCTATGAGGGTGGAGGGAAGAAGGGGATGGGTTTACGTACTAACTGGGGGAGGGGGAGGGGCAACATATTCACACCTATACACAATCTCTCTCTCTCTCTCTCTCTCTCTCTCTCTCTCTCTCTCTCCCCCCCCCCCCCCCCTTTCACGACCAACGATAAAGGAGCCAGCATTCTATTTATTATGTGTGTGTGTATGAGTGAGCGTGAGTGTGTGTGTGTGTGTGTGTGTGTGTGTGTGTGTGTGTGTGTGTGTGTGTGTGTGTGTGTGTGTTCCATTTGTAATATCAGCCTTATTCATTGGTTACCCCCACCTCCACCCCCAGCAACCGCCATATCCACCAACACCCCTACACACATCATTACTAGGGCAGGGGGAGGGGGGAGTAAGTCGATTGATGTAGCAAATGGAGAGACTCAGAGAGTGTAGGAAAAGGGAAGATGATGACAGCTGCAACCTATGTCTGAGGTAAACAGAGAGAGGTAGGGTGGTATGGGTGTGTGTAGGTGGGGGATATTTCAGGCTGGAGCTGCAGAGATGGAATGGTACATACTACTTTTGGACGTTGATGCCATGAGGGTGGACGGTGCCCAGTTTGGCAATGAGATGAGATTCCTGCATAAGGCGTTCCAAGCTGTCACTCTTAGATTGCCAAAGTGCCAAGACTTTGACATGGTTGATGTTGTGTTGGGCATGGTTGAAGTGTAGAGCGACTGGTTTGGGCCGATGGTGGCGGATGTCGGCCAGGTGTTCAGAGATGCGCGTCTCAAGTGTGCGAGATGTCTCACCTACATAGATCTTACCGCACAGCTGACAGTGGATGGCATACACAATGTTGTGGCTCTGGCAGGAGAAAGTGCGTTTAATAGTGAAAGAGCCTGTGGGGCCATGTAGGATGGTGTCTGGTTTGGTGAGAGAGCAGATTTTGCAGTTGGGTTTTGAGCAGGGGAAAGTACCTGGTGGCTTAGGTGTTGAGATTTTGTTCAGCTTAGAGCGCACCAGTAGGTCGTTGAGGTTTTTGTCACGTTTGAAAGTGATCATTGGTGTGGTCTCAAAGGCAGGTTTATGGTTTTCTACTATGTGCCAGTTAGACTTCAGGATCCTGCAGATGGGCAGATTGTGAGGATGGAAGAGAAGGCAGGCAGTGGGTCTGTCTGTCTCTTTGGGAGGTTTAGTTTCCAGAGTAGATGTTCTGGATTTAGCTGCAGTGCGGCTGAGAGCATCACTGATGACGGCACTAGGGTATCCACGGTTGGTGAAAAATCAGACATTTTGGCTGCTTGTATAGTGAAATCCTCTTCGCTAGAGCACAGTCTGCGTAGGCGAAGGAATTCAGAATATGGAATGCTATTTTTAGTGGACTGGTGGTGGGAAGATGTGTAGTCCAGGTATGAGTGCACATCAGTAGGTTTGTAGAAGACTGAGGTTTGAAGCAGTCCATCTTTGAGGGAGATAGTGATGTCCAGGAAATTAACTGACTGTGAAATGGTGTAGGTCAGCTGGATGGATGGATGGAAGGTCTGTGCAAAGTTGAGGAAATTCTGGAGGTCATGTTCTGGCATGGATGTGGCTCCCAATCCATCATCTATGTATCTTTTGTATCATTGGGAGCCACATCCATGCCAGAACATGACCTCCAGAATTTCCTCAACTTTGCACAGACCTTCCATCCATCCATCCAGCTGACCTACACCATTTCACAGTCAGTTAATTTCCTGTACATCACTATCTCCCTCAAAGATGGACTGCTTCAAACCTCAGTCTTCTACAAACCTACTGATGCGCACTCATACCTGGACTACACATCTTCCCACCACCAGTCCACTAAAAATAGCATTCCATATTCTGAATTCCTTCGCCTACGCAGACTGTGCTCTAGCGAAGAGGATTTCACTATACAAGCAGCCAAAATGTCTGATTTTTTCACCAACCGTGGATACCCTAGTGCCGTCATCAGTGATGCTCTCAGCCGCATGCAGCTAAATCCAGAACATCTACTCTGGAAACTAAACCTCCCAAAGAGACAGACAGACCCACTGCCTGCCTTCTCTTCCATCCTCACAATCTGCCCATCTGCAGGATCCTGAAGTCTAACTGGCACATAGTAGAAAACCATAATCCTGCCTTTGAGACCACACCAATGATCACTTTCAAACGTGACAAAAACCTCAACGACCTACTGGTGCGCTCTAAGCTGAACAAAATCTCAACACCTAAGCCACCAGGTACTTTCCCCTGCTCAAAACCCAACTGCAAAATCTGCTCTCTCACCAAACCAGACACCATCCTACATGGCCCCACAGGCTCTTTCACTATTGAACGCACTTTCTCCTGCCAGAGCCACAACATTGTGTATGCCATCCACTGTCAGCTGTGCGGTAAGATCTATGTAGGTGAGACATCTCGCACACTTGAGACGCGCATCTCTGAACACCTGGCCGACATCCGCCACCATCGGCCCAAACCAGTCGCTCTACACTTCAACCATGCCCAGCACAACATCAACCATGTCAAAGTCTTGGCACTTTGGCAATCTAAGAGTGACAGCTTGGAACGCCTTATGCAGGAATCTCATCTCATTGCCAAACTGGGCACCGTCCACCCTCATGGCATCAACGTCCAAAAGTAGTATGTACCATTCCATCTCTGCAGCTCCAGCCTGAAATATCCCCCACCTACACACACCCATACCACCCTACCTCCCACTGTTTACCTCAGACATAGGTTGCAGCTGTCATCATCTTCCCTTTTCCTACACTCTCTGAGTCTCTCCATTTGCTACATCAATCGACTTACTCCCCCCTCCCCCTGCCCTAGTAATGATGTGTGTAGGGGTGTTGGTGGATATGGCGGTTGCTGGGGTGGAGGTGGGGGTAACCAATGAATAAGGCTGATATTACAAATGGAACACACACACACACACACACACACACACACACACACACACACACACACACACTCACACTCACTCATACACACACACATAATAAATAGAATGCTGGCTCCTTTATCGTTGGTCGTGAAAGGGGGGGGGGGGGAGAGAGAGAGAGAGAGAGAGAGAGAGAGAGAGAGAGAGAGAGAGAGAGAGAGAGAGAGAGAGATTGTGTATAGGTGTGAATATGTTGCCCCTCCCCCTCCCCCAGTTAGTACGTAAACCCATCCCCTTCTTCCCTCCACCCTCATAGCATCTACACCTTAAAGTAACATGTACCAACCCACCACTTCTATCTCAGCCCATAATATCCTCCCACCACACACACACACATACTACCTTATCTCCCACTATTCACCTCACACAACTTATAGCTATCTTATTTATGCATTTATTATCATTATTATTATTATTATTATTTTATTATTTTTTTTAATTATTATTATTATTATTTACTGATTTTTTAATTTATTATTATTTTTAATGTTTCATTTATTTATTTATTTGATTATTATAAAAATTGTATTTTCTAAATATATTTCTGTATCATGCTTTCATTACCTTAACCTTCACTATCGTTGTTAGCAGTATCATTCAGTAATACTATTGCTAGTATTGATACTACCACTGGCATTGACATCACCATCGCCTTCGCCTCTGGGACTGTTGCCACGGCAACCCTGCTGTTTAAGAATCCTCTAACCCACTCTCCTTTCTCCCATACCCATACTTATTGACACAGATTGGTAGTAATCTTGTCCCTTTCTTCTTTTTTTTTTTCTCTCAGTATTTTGACCATTATTAGTATTCATATCAGTAATATTATTATCTTCATTACGACTTTGACTCGCTCACTATTTCCCTTCCAACAGCCTCGTTCTCATTCAACGCCTTCTTCCTTGCGCTGAACCCTACCAAGTGATCTGAAGCGATCAAAGCTAAGTGAATTTTCATTGTTTTATTCGTTAATGTCTCACCTGATGAAGACCTAAGAGGTCGAAACTAGTTGTGTTTCGTCTTGTGACTCGTTTGTCCACGTTCTCTGGGCGGTTCGCTAACATTTATTTAAGATTTATTAATATGTCGTTTTTTATGGCTGGATCAGTATTTTTTTTTTATTTTTATTTTTACAAAACTTGAATGAATTTTAACGTTAATGTTTTGTTAAACATCCTAACGATTTGACAAGTGTCCTGAATGACTTCTTTGTAATTAGTGTTACTTTTGTATTGGATAGGGAGGAAAAAGAAACACCCGAAGGTGCTGGGGAGGACCCAGAGAAGCACTGTCCTCACCCGCCTTTAGAGCAGTCCTGTACCACCCTTGGAGGCCTGCGCTGTGTTGACGATGGGTACAGGCACGCGCAGGACACTCCATTAAGATATCAAGGGACATAACTGCTCCTGAACAGAGGTAAATCAGACTGCAGGATGCAGCTCATAACAGCCTTAAAGTAGCATCCCCATGGGTGTACCAGCCCGTATTTCATGACTGAGAGCCCACCGGCGAAAAACACCACCCTCCAGCTGCCGAGCACACCCCACAGACCCAACCACCCCTGCCCACGGACAGATGAAGACAGTGCCACTCCAGACACAGCCAAGCTTTCGCCATACGGTCTTATGTGCCCTCAAGAGAGAATCCAAAGCTGTAGTCTTTCCCACTGTCAACAGGACTTTCCCTGTGGTCAGTGGGTCTTTCCTCACCGTCACTGGACCTTTCTCCAGGGTCAGCCTAGTTAAGGCAAAGAAGAAAAAGAAACACCCGAAGGTGCTGGGGAGGACCCAGAGAAGCACTGTCCTCACCCGCCTTTAGAGCAGTCCTGTACCACCCTTGGAGGCCTGCGCTGTGTTGACGATGGGTACAGGCACGCGCAGGACACTCCATTAAGATATCAAGGGACATAACTGCTCCTGAACAGAGGTAAATCAGACTGCAGGATGCAGCTCATAACAGCCTTAAAGTAGCATCCCCATGGGTGTACCAGCCCGTATTTCATGACTGAGAGCCCACCGGCGAAAAACACCACCCTCCAGCTGCCGAGCACACCCCACAGACCCAACCACCCCTGCCCACGGACAGATGAAGACAGTGCCACTCCAGACACAGCCAAGCTTTCGCCATACGGTCTTATGTGCCCTCAAGAGAGAATCCAAAGCTGTAGTCTTTCCCACTGTCAACAGGACTTTCCCTGTGGTCAGTGGGTCTTTCCTCACCGTCACTGGACCTTTCTCCAGGGTCAGCCTAGTTAAGGCAAAGAAGAAAAAGAAACACCCGAAGGTGCTGGGGAGGACCCAGAGAAGCACTGTCCTCACCCGCCTTTAGAGCAGTCCTGTACCACCCTTGGAGGCCTGCGCTGTGTTGACGATGGGTACAGGCACGCGCAGGACACTCCATTAAGATATCAAGGGACATAACTGCTCCTGAACAGAGGTAAATCAGACTGCAGGATGCAGCTCATAACAGCCTTAAAGTAGCATCCCCATGGGTGTACCAGCCCGTATTTCATGACTGAGAGCCCACCGGCGAAAAACACCACCCTCCAGCTGCCGAGCACACCCCACAGACCCAACCACCCCTGCCCACGGACAGATGAAGACAGTGCCACTCCAGACACAGCCAAGCTTTCGCCATACGGTCTTATGTGCCCTCAAGAGAGAATCCAAAGCTGTAGTTTTTCCCACTGTCAACAGGACTTTCCCTGTGTATTGGATAGGGACCTTAACCAGGAGTCAACTAACAGTAATTTACATCTGACTGCAGCACAGCACATTCTCAGTGAATTCCGCAGTTCTGTATAGTTTCATCAGGTCCTTCCTGCCTTCCGGATGATGCGCCAGTTAGTCTGTCAAACGGCGAATAATTTCCAGTGATGTACATCTCGTCATAAGTAAAATTTCTGGATGTTTAAGAGCTTGGTATTTTTCAGTTTACCCCTTTTTGTCCTTGTGGCTCCGTTCGCCAAGGACTGATCCAAGATATGTGTCTACTGTTCAGAACTGACACGATTTACTGCCCCTTGCTTCGCCTTGGTGGTGGTGCTGAGGTATGTGGGAGGTCTGTCTTGGGGTGCTTTCAGGCAGTGACTGTGTTCTTCGAGTATGTGAGGAGTCTGGTTTTCAGTTCGTCGTTGGCGTGTTTTGCCCAGACCTCTGAATTCTTCTGATTCACAGTCCGTCGTGGAATGGTGGGGATTTTCTGGAAGCAGAAAACCACGGTGCTGGATGCCTTCTTTGATCGTATCTGTCTGTGACATACAGCAGAGGATGTGCACACTTCGATGCTCAGGTGGTTGTCATCTTGTCTGGAATAATGATGCTGGTTAGGCTGTAATTGCTTGTGGGTTCATATTCTGTTCATATGCATCATTTAGTGGCTGACAAGGCTGAAGATGTGCAGGTCACCATGTGGTTGAACGTCTGTATGGTGATGGACCTTGATCTTTGCGACACTGCTGACATAACCAGAGATAATTCTCTGGTGTGCAGTATTCACATCATGAGGTCCGGGTGGACTCACGTTTTTCTATGGGTCTGATGTGTGCTAACATCAGTTTCACAGGTTTCCTTTATTCGTCAATAAAACCACAGCATTAACACATCATTCAAATCTTGTGAAAGACGAAACTCAAAAGTTATAATGTTTTCAAGCAGCACAGTATATAGCTATGTATAAAAGCGTAATTCATGTCAATGGGTTTATTTAGTCGTCTCTTCTGTTCTGTCTCCCGACATCACTGCCATTGCGTTTATGCTGACTCTCCCCACACACACCACACACACACACACACACACACACACACACACACACACACACACACACTTCCCACCATAGCCATCCACACGCAACCTAATCACCCTGGAAGTGAAGACCATCGCTGAAGCATTGAACCAGTGTATATGAGCGCCCCTTCATATCATCCAGAGGGCGCTGCAGCGTTCATCCAGCAATAACCCCCCCCCCCCCCCCCCCCGTCTCCACCCTTCCTCTCAGCACGGACGACTCTGACGTAAACGCATGATGGGCGTGAAGATGGAGAGGACAGTGGAACGAAGTAGATCACCACAGCAGGGCATGATGCGCCACAGAACTTCATACTGTTTTTAATGAGGACGAGAACGACCAGGATGATGCTATGGAGTCCAGTGATGGGTCTAAGACTGTGACAGTGCTGTATTCTACTCTTTCTTACATAAGACATCGGGCCTACACCGTACCCAAGAGAAATGCCTGCAGTACTGGTCAGCAAACCAACTCTCAGAAAGAACCCAGCATGTGGTGTAATTCGAATGTGTAGTCCCACGTTCACATTTCCAGACCATACCGCACTCAACTCCAATCACAGTTTGGTTACTTCAATGCGAGGGACGAGCCCTTCTGGAAATTCTAACAACTCATTCTGGAAAAACCCATCTTACGTAGATAGTGTCGACTGTGGAAACAAGCCATACAATGCGCACTGTCTTTTTACAATATCACAGTTTGTTTGTCAGTGACCAGCTGTTTTTCTTAACTCCTTATGGAAGTAACAGGGATATCTATTTCATTTTTTTCAAAGAGCGACAGAAGGAAAGAGAAGGCAAGTTTGAAAAAGAAAATTGCAATTTTACAAAGAAATGTGATTTCTTTCAGCGTAAAGATGAGTTACACTCTCTAACAAAGAAAGAAATGGAAGAGCTACTCTCTGCGTTCCTTTCGTAATTCATCCTGGTATTCAATCACGTCTGAGAGATGGATACCTGCAGACTTGGTCAGGAAATTTGAGCCCATCATTCTCAGACGTCTCTTTTGACAAAAGCAATAGGTCAATTTGTCGAGGGCTTTCTAAGAAAGAGCACAGAGCGCTCGTACA
>CM065745.1:34482140-34484640 GCA_033310375.1 Conus canariensis
AACAAGATGGGCGTATCCATATCTATCGTCGCAATAGAATGGCAACAAAGGCATTTAGTTACGATTTATGGTGTTTTTACGTCATCTATGACGCAGTTTCTGAACACGGTGTTCTTAGTGACTCCTGGACAGAACTAGCCTGTTAGATGACATTGTGAATCAGAGCCTAGAAGTCAGAATCCATGTTATATGGCCCCAGAAATCGGCTTTTCCTCTCTCTCTCTCTCTCTCTGTGTGTGTGTGTGTGTGTGTGTGTGTGTGTGGTCTTTGGGAAGAAGGGAGAGGGGAGAGGAGGGGGAGTCTCGATACTACATTGAAGGAAAGAAGGAAAGCTACTCCTCATCGCTCTGTTGCAGAGAATCGGCCAATTACCTCCCTTATACTGCCGCGTGAAAAGGCACACACTGGATAACTCTCTCTCTCTCTCCTCTCTCTCTCTCTCTCTCTCTCTCTCTCTCTCTCTCTCTCTCTCATATACACACAATATCACAAACCCCAAACCAGGTTTATGGAATTTTCAAGTTGCACACAAAGTTATGACTGAAGGAAAGAATGCAACTAGTTTAGTGGAACGAAAATGTTTACGACTGAAAAGAACTTTTATAGACAAGGTTGATTTTTGGTTTTTTTTTTTTTTTTTTTAATTTTTTTTTCTTTAGTATCAGTGAAAAAGTGTATTTTGCCGGATTAATCGTTTATTTAAAGATACATTCGAGCATAATGATATTCCAGTAAGGAAAAACGAATCATACACACACACACCACACACACACACACCACACACACACACACACACACACACACACCACACAATCCAATGTCAGGGTTTTTTTTCTTTTTTTTTTTCTTCTTTTAAATAGTTCATAAATCCACTTTACGGATGAGAAAAGTGCACTACGCAACGCACACACACACACACACACACACACACACACACACACACACACACACACACACACACACACATACACACGCACACACACACATACACAAACACACACACACACACACACACAACGCACGCACGCACACACGCATGCATGCATACACATACACATACACGCACGCACGTGTGTGTCAAAAAATAATTTTGCAATTTCTTTGCTTAAGATCTAAAAGGGCGAATAAACAGCTCTTCCGTAAAACCGGTGTGTTACCTTACAGTTTGTACACCAGTCCCATTACGGTGTTGTGCTGTTATTCTATTTCTCCTGTTTTCCTCCACCTCCTCTTTTTCTTCTCCATCTTCTTTTCTTCTTCCCCCCTTCTCTCTCCTTTTCTTGCCCCCCCCCCCCCCTTTCTCTCCTCCGCTTCCGCGTTCTCCTCTTCCTGGTTCTCACTCTTCTCCTCCGTATAGACATCCTCTTCCTCCTGCCTCTAGCCTCTCTTTTCTGTCTTCTCCTTCTTCCTCGCCATTTGCTTTCCTCCTCCACCTTCTTTTTCATTATCTTCCATCCTCACCATCACTTCTGCCCTGGAGATGAAGGTTTGATTTCAACTGCAGACATATTACAACATCTTCACACGTACTGCAGTCACATCAGTGTCAATAATAACTATTCATTGTCACATGCATCGTGTGACAAACACATCAGCATACCGCCAGTCATAACTGTGATAGAAGCAAGTTAAAGTATTAATTAATCCTTGAAAATTGTATTGCTTCATTTCAAAGCCCTGTGCCCATTATATAACTTTGTATTTAATATATAACTCTTTTAAGAGGACACACGTATTTAGTTTTATTTCACTTACTCTGTTTTTAAAGATGCAAACTTTCCCTGGCAAAATGATGAGGTCGAGTACTTCACGCGATGTATTATATCTCCCTGGTCAAAGAGGACTTGGTCAACATGGAAATGTTCGCATCTTCCGCATTAAGTTTTGTCTGTCATGACTTTATCCACCCCCTGTTAAAACGAGTGGTGACAGGAATGTAAGTAGAGTTCTATTGTTTCACCAGATTCACGCAAGCTACAGTCGGCAATGTCTATTAAGCATAAATTACTTTGCCACTTGAAATCTATAGTTTATTCTGGTTTGAAACCATACGACTTTCACTTTTTTCACTTTTTTTTTTGTTTTGTTTTTTGTTTTGTTCCAGGACTGCTTTCCAGCCAGTCAGAGTATTATGTAATTTAATTCCCAAAATGAAACGGATTGCTGTTTAATGTTTCAGTCACAGTATCTCATTAACCCCATTGACACATTTGTCAGCTTACTGACTTTCGCTTTTACATTGGTTTGAACACAGAGGTATCCAATCCTGTAATTTCTTCTGATTTCACATACCTTGTATTTTGTAAGAAACTTTTACTTTTCCAACTTTTTGAATAAAGGATCTAAAATGTAGGAAACTGCTGTTTTCATCCAGTAGATCTTGACTAGATGGACATTATTCTGTGTCCATTTCTTCTGATGGAGAATCTGATTTACATTCAAAATATTCTCATTTTAGAATATGGATTCTGGTGCAAGTGCATATCCTTTACTCAGTTCG
>CM065745.1:34489640-34507140 GCA_033310375.1 Conus canariensis
GGTGGTGTGTACCAGGGGGTGGTGTTGTTAACCAGGGGTGGTGTGATTAACGGGTGTGTGGTTTCCAACAGGGGTGGTGTGTTAACCAGGGGGTGGTGTGTTCACCAGTGGGTGGTGTGTTAACCAGGGGGTGGTGTGTTAACCAGGGGGTGGTGTATTAACCAGGGGTGGTGTGTTAACCAGGGGGTGGTGTATTAACCAGGGGTGTGTGTTTAACCAGGGAACCGGGGGGTGGGTGTTAACCAGGGGGATGGTGTGTGTCTAACCAGGGGTGGTGTTTAACCAGGGGTGTGTGTTAACCAGGGGTGGTGTATTAACCAGGGGGTTGTGTGTTTAAACCAGGGGTGGGTTTTAACCAGGGGGTGGTGTATTAACCAGGGGGTGGTGTGTTAACCAGGGGTGGTGTGTTAACCAGGGGAGGTGTTTAACCAGGGGGTGTGTATTAACCAGGGGTGGTGTTTTAACCAGGAGTGGTGTGTTAACCAGAGGGTGTTTTAACCAGGGGGTGGTGGTATTAACCAGGGGGTGGTGTGTTAACCAGGGGGTGGTGTGTTACCAGGGTGTGTTAACCAGGGGTGGTGTATTAACCAGGGGTGGTGTGTTAACCAGGGGGTGGTGTGTTAAACCAGGGGTGGTGTATTAACCAGGGGTGGTGTGTTAACCAGGGGTGGTGTATTAACCAGGCGGTGGTGTGTTAACCAGGGGTGGTGTATTAACCAGGGGGTAGGTGTAGTTAACCAGGGGGTGGTGTAGTAAGCAGGGGGTGTTGTAGTAAGCAGGAGGAGGGTGTTAACCAGGGGGGGTGTATTAACCAGGGGGTGGTGTGTTCACCAGGGGGTGGTGTATTAACCAGGGGGTGGTGTATTAACCAGGGGGTGGTGTATTAACTAGGGGTGATGTATTAACCAGGGGATGGTGTATTAACCAGGGGGTGGTGTGTTAACCAGGGGGTAGTGTGTTAACCAGGGGGTGGTGTATTAACCAGGGGGTAGTGTGTTAACCAGGGGGTGGTGTATTAACCAGGGGGTGCTTATTAACCAGGGGTGGTGTATTAACCAGGGTGGTGTGTTAACCAGGGGGTGGTGTTTCATCAAGGGGTGCTTATTAACCAGGGGGGGTGTGTTAACCAGGGGATGGTGTGTTAACCAGAGGGTGCTTATTAACCAGGGGGTGGTGTTTAACCAGGGGTGGTGTATTAACCAGTGGGTGGTGTGTTAACCAGGGGGTGGTGTGTTAACCAGGGGTGGTGTATTAACCAGGGTGGTGGTGTATTAACCAGGGGTGGTGTATTAACCAGGGGGTGGTGTATTAACCAGGGGGTGGTGTATTAACCAGAGGGTGGTGTGTTAACCAGGGGGTGGTGTGTTAACTAGGGGGTGGTGTATTAACCAGGGGTGGTGTGTTAACCAGGGGGGAGGGTGTTAACCAGGGGGGGAATATTAACCTGGGGGTGGTGTGTTAACCAGGGGGGAATATTAACCAGGGGGTGGTGTGTTAACCAGGGGGAATATTAACCAGGGGGTGGTGTGTTAACCAGGGGGAGGGTGTTAACCAGGGGGAAATACTAACCAGGGGGTGGTGTGTTAACCAGGGGGTGCTTATTAACCAGGGGGTGGTGTGTTAACCAGGGGATGGTGTATTGACCAGGGGGTGGTGTATTCACCAGGGGATGGTGTGTGGTGTGTGTGTGTGTGTGTGTGTGTGTGTGTGTGTGTTGTGTTTGTGTGTGTGTGTGTGTGTGTGTGTGTGTGTGTGAGCGCGCGTGAGAGAGAGAGGGAGAGAGAGAGAGATGTCGCGACCTACGCCCTCACGGCTAAGCGGATGTTGTGTATGTGACAGTGTAGACGCGGTGACGGATTCTTGATGACACTGACGTCACAAGTTCTAAGAAGTCCTTTGGTATGCTTTATTAACAACAAACAAGAGCAAAAACAACAACCAGAGCAGCTGCAGCAACAACAACAACAACAAAGACAACAGTCAAGAAACGCTCAAAGAGTGTAGTGGAAGAGAAAATTAAGAAAAAAAGAAAAGAAAAAAAAAAAAAAGAAAGAAAAAGAAAACAACTTACAGTAAACGACCTACGTAAACTTCAAGCTTAGTCAAACAGGAGAAAATTGTTTGAGTCAATATTTCCCAACAGGAACAGGATTGCTGCTGAGTCAATGTTTCCCATCAGGAACAGAATCTGCTGCTGAGCCAATATTTCCCAACAGGAACAGGACTGCTGCTGAGTCAATATTTCCCAACAGGAACAGGATCTGCTGCTGAGTCAATATTTCCGACAGGAACAGGACTGCTGCTGAGTCAATATTTCCCAACAGGAACAGGATCTGCTGCTGAGTCAATATTTCCCAACAGGAACAGGATCTGCTGCTGAGTCATTATTTCCCAACAGGAGCAGGATCTGCTGCTGAGTCCATATTTCCCAACAGGAGCAGGATCTGCTGCTGAGTCAAGTTTCCCAACAGGAGCAGGATCTGCTGCTGAGTCAATATTTCCCAACAGGAGCAGGATCTGCTGCTGAGTCAATGTTTCCCAACAGGAGCAGGATCTGCTGCTGAGTCAATATTTCCCAACAGGAACAGGATCTGCTGCTGAGTCAATATTTCCCAACAGGAACAGGATCAGCTGCTGAGTCAATATTTCCCAACAGGATCAGGATCTGCTGCTGAGTCAATATTTCCCAACAGGTTCCCAACAGGAGCAGGATCTGCTGCTGAGTCAATGTTTCCCAACAGGAGCAGGATCTGCTGCTGAGTCAATATTTCCCTCCAGGAGCAGGATCTGCTGCTGAGTCAATGTTTCCCAAAAGGATCAGGATCTGCTGCTGAGTCAACGTGCATTGAATTGTGTTAGAAGCAAAAGACAAAGTGTCGACCGTCGGTGGGGAGTGTGAATCCAGCCCACCTCCATGATGGCCATATGTCATAACGGCCTCTTGCAGGGCGCATAGGCAGAGCAATGGCGGCATCAGACAAGGTTTCCCATCTGGCCTCTTACCCTTCATAACCGACAAAACAAACAAGCAAGACGTAAATGAACTAACCAGCACACGGATAAACAAAGGGAAAACTGCACAAAAAGGGGCAAAAACTCTCCACCACTTATTGTCTTGTTCAGAAACGTGGTTAGTTCCCTTGAACAAGCAGCCCGTCCATGCTGGGCGTATTTTTGTAAGGAAGACAGTTCTGAACTCTTTATCCTGTTCATTAGCGGGTAAGCGCTTTATTATAACTTAAAAAAAAAAAAATTACTAAGTTTATATGTTATCTTGTTTGTTAACATCTTTAGTTGATTATTGAATTAAAGTAAGTGGGAGAAGCATTTAAAAAAAAAAAAAAAAAAAGAAGAAAAAAAGAAAAGTAAAAAGATGAAGGAAAACCGAGAAAGAACACGCCAGAAAGTCACATTCAGTTTATTCATTCATGCATGGACCATTGCTCTGCACGGAAGCGTACTTTGGGAAATTATTCGACTGCATCATTTTCCATAATACCTAAACGGAAACAAATATGTCAGTATCTTACTGCACAGTAAATAGCTGTAATTCAAACGTTTCTATGTAACTCTCTCTCTCTCTCTCTCTCTCTCTCTCTCTCTCTCTCTCTCACACACACACACACACACACACTCACGAACGCACACGCGCACCCTCACACACACACACACACACACACACACACACACACACACACACACACACACACAACACACAACAAACACAAACAAACATACACTCACGCACGCGCCCGCTCGCTCTCTCTGTGTCTGTCACACACACACACACGCGCACACGCACACACACACACACACACACACACACACACACTTACACACACACACACACACACACACACACACACACACACACACACACACACACACACAGAGAGAGAGAGAGAGAGAGAGAGAGAGAGGAGAGAGAGAATAACAGACACTTTTATTGCCGGACAGCTGTACTGTCCTTTTAGACAATCGTATATTACTTAACATTACATTAAAAATGATCTCAGATAATTAAAAAAAACAAACAACAACTTGTATACACCCAAACGCATGCATGAACGAATATACGCACATATACCCATTCAAATGCACAAAGAGAGAGAGAGAGAGAGAGAGAGAGAGAGAGAGAGAGAGAGAGAGAGAGAGAGAGAGAGAGGAGGGAGGAGAAAGAGAGGGAGAGAGATAGAGATAGAGAGAGGGAGAGAGAGAGAGAGAGAGAGAGGAGAGAGAGAGAGAGAGAGAGAGAGAGAGAGAGAGAGGAGAGAGGAGACAGAGAGAGACAGAGACAGAGATTAATTACCTAGCACATTTCTTCATTTCAAGAGGTACAGAAATATGTGGGGTTTCTTTTCACTGTGGTATCCATGTCACACAAAGGGTTAACGGAGTAGCGAACTGTGTGGGTTTTTTTTCTTTTGCATTGTGAAATCCATGATTCTGAAACGGTTAACGGAGTAGCCAACTGTGTGTGTGTTTTTTTTCTTTTGCATTGTGAAATCCATGATTCTGAAAGGGTTAACGGAGTAGCCAACTGTGTGGGGTTTCTTTTGCATTGTGGAATCCATGATTCTGAAAGGGTTAACGGAGTAGCGCACTGTGTGGGGTTTATATATTCATGTTACCACCTTACCTATTGGCACTCAGCTAACGAAGGCCGATAAAGCCGAACATTTCCAATATAGCCACATCGCACACGCGTGCCCGCACGCACTCTCATATATTCATATCCTAATTGTCAGGATTACGTGCCGTTCATGTATCCAGGTACAGTAATGCACCACTACAGTATCCACCTCTCCTAATGTGACTGCCACATTCACAAAGAAACGATGGTGGTACCTAACGGGAAGGATACTTCAGTAAAGACAGAGAATAGTGCCGACAACACAATACGTTTGAAGGCATTTGGAAAGTTTCCCATACAAAGGAAACACAGTGTCCCAAAGTCGACGACAATCTGCAATGATGTCAAGCAAGCCTTATAATGACGTCAAGTCAAAAAATCTACAATGACATGAAGTGAAAACCTAAAATGACGTCAAGTGAATATTTACATTAATGTTGAGTAAAAATTCCACGGTAAATTCGAGTAAAAATCCACAATAACGTTAAATGCAAACCTACAATAACATCAAGTAGATATCTACAATGACGGCGAGTGAAAATCTATAATAATCGTGGAATGGAAACATACAACATCAAGAAGTTATCTACAGTAACGGCGAGTGAAAATCTACAATAACGTGGAGGAACATACTGCATTAACATCAACTGAAAATCAACAAGAACAACTCGCAAAAATCCGCAATAATGTCGAACGAAAACCTACAGTAATATCAAGTAAAAATTCACAACAACGCCAAATAAGAACATACAATAACGTTTTGTGAAAATCTACATTAACGGCAAGTGAAAGTCTACAGTAACCATAGGTGAAAATCTTCATTTATGTCAAGTGAAAATCTACACACATTCACGTAAAAATGGACAATAACAACAGGTGGAAATCTACAACAACATCGAGTGAAAATCTACACACCAGTCAAGTGAAAGTCCACAAATGATGTCAGGTGAAAATGTACAATAAAATCAGGTGAAATCTATGTCAACGTCAAGTGAAAATCTGAACTAACGTCAAGTGAAGATAAGCAAAAGCAGCAAATGAAAATCTGCTCTAGAACCAAGTGAAAATCTACAATAATGTCCGGTGAAAATCTATGCTAACATCAAGGGATAATCTACACTAACGTCGAGTGAACATCTACAATGACATCAAATGTAGATTTACAATGACATCAAGTTAGAATCTGCATTAACGACAAATCTGAATCTATAACCTGCACATTCCTGTGCAAACGAGCATGTTTAAATTAATCCGCTAACACTAAATGAACGTTTCTTCTCGTTTAATCGCTAACACTAAATGAACGTTTCTTCTCGTTTAATCCGCTAACACTAAATGAACGTTTCTTCTCGTTTAATCCGCTAACACTAAAATGAACGTTTCTTCTCGTTCGTTATTTCGCCAGTTTTCAACCAAGGGATTTGAACTGTTCACTTTTTTTTTTCTTTCGTTTTTTTCAATTTTTTTTTCTGTCTTATCTTTCGCGAAGGACCAGGGAATTTGTGGTAGTGTTCACGAGGAGCAACGAGGACGATGATGATGAAAGTTATGCTGTGGAGTTTTCAGTCTGGGTTGAGGCTTCATAACAGACCTGTACTCTACGCTTTCCTTCCTGCTATAATCTGATGTAGGGCCCGAGAGAACCAAACAGCCGCACGTTGGTTGAGAAATCTGCGCAACACTATCAGAGATGCGTCCATTGAGTGGATAAAAAACAAACCAAAAGAAAGCAAAACATTGATTACGAAAGTCGCAGGAAAAATATCTACACATACATTGAATCATTTGCTGTGCTTGAAATGTTTAAGATTCAACGGATGGTACAGTTTTAAAACCCGTTTTTGTTCTGTTCAGATGAGCTTTGATACACATTTCTCTCTTACTTTTCAGCCTCAATTGTTTGCCATCGCACGTTACTCAACAGTTTGCTTTCAAAATTAAAATAAATCAGGTCAGTGTGCCATTGTGTTTAAAAGATTATGTTGACGTATTTCCATCTTTTCTTACAAAAATGACTATCCAAGAAATTCGCATCATCACACTCGTAGTACAGCGTGGCTAGTGCCGCAAATGGTCTTTTTGATTATAGACTAGTCTACACTGATGACCGTCAGTTAAATTCATGATCGTCCATGATCGTCCAGCGTGCAATCTCGCCTTCCTATTTTAGAGCGTTCTTCATGTTTTCATTTGATGGGTCAATAATATAATGCATTTATACCATTTTTTTTTTTTTTGTGGGGGGGGGGAGGGGGCATACTAGCGCGATCTCTCGTTCTTATCCTCCCCAGTCTCGTCTCCTCTTTCATTACACAGCATTAGTTTTGGATTTAATGTAAATGGATGTGTATTTTTCCTTGTGTGATCCTCCTCCTCTCCTTTTCCTCCACTCTTCCCTTCTCCCCTCTTTCTCCTTTTCTCCTTCTTCTTCTTCTTCTTCTTTTCTTCTTCTTCTTCTTCTTCTTCTTCTTCTTCTTCTCCTCCTTCTCCTTCTTCTTCTCCTTCTTCTTCTTCTTCTCCTTCTTCTTCTTCTTCTTCTTCTTCTTCTCCTTCTTCTTCTTCTTCTTCTTCTCCTTCTTCTTCTTCTTCTCTTCTTCTTCTTCTTCCTTCTTCTTCTTCTTCTTCTTCTTCTTAATTGTGATGAATACTCTTAGCACATTTTTGGTTTTGCAAGTTTTACCAGATAGTTTTATTGCATGTTTTGTACCCCACCCCAACATCAGTTACCTCCATCCCACCCGCCATTCCCGCTCCATCCTTCCCCAATCAAAATCCTTCCACATTCAGAGCATAATGAGAAAACGCTAACGTCTATTTCTTCGTGTTTTTTTTTTTTTAATTGCAAATGATCTCTTCTCCTCTCTTCTCTCTCTCTCTCTCTCTCCTCTCTCTCTCTCTCTCTCCTCTCTCTCTCTCTCTCTCTCTCTGTGTTTGTATGTGTGTGTGTGTGTGTGTGTGTGTGTGTGTGTGTGTGTGTGTGTGTGTGTGTGTGTGCGGCGCGCGCGCGCCGCGTGTGTGTGTGTGTGTTGTGTGTGTCTCTCTCTCTCTCTCTCTCTCTTCTCTCTTGTCTCTGCTACCCCCCTTCTCTTCCCTCCTCTCTCTCATCCCTTCCCTCCGCCTTCGTACCCTACCATTTTAGTTAAATCATCATCGTCCCCCACCCCTTTCACTACCAACCTACCCCTCCTTGCATGCAGCATCCCCCCACCCACCCCCACCCCCCATTCTATGTGATGACGGGGGAAGTGATGGATGAATACAGCAGGCCTGTGATGAGGCTGACCAAGTGCCCACGTTGGGCAGTCTGGCTGCCTGTGCTGTCGGCCGCTCCTCACAATGATGAGGCCGACCAAGTCTATCTTCTGTTTTATTTTATGTTTATTATGCATTTACTTTTTAATGTGAATCCTCGCTTTTCCTTGTGTATCACTCTGCCTCTGTTTGCCTTCGTCTTCTCTCTCTCTCTTTTTTCTATTATTCATCTTTCCTTCGTGTTGTCATCTTCCCCCCCCCCCCCCCCCCCACACACACACACACACACACACCACCTCACCTTTTCCTTTCCATAGTTTTTTTTCTTCTTCTTCTGCACTCTGCTTCTTTCGTACATGATCTATCTAAATGTCTTGAAGTATGCTTCTTCGTTCATGTCTCAGACACAACGCCTTCATTCTTATGCACAAAGTTGTTGATGGATACAGGCCCACAGTATTTAAAATCAATGGTTGACGAATCACTTGGACTTGCTGTCCACAAACCACACCTACACTGATTCAAAACAAGGTTCTCCTTCAATGGCAGCGAGCTCCTAGCAACATGTGCGACATTCCAGCATCATCATCACTCAGACATGAAAACTGAATTACTTCTGTTGGAGTGACCTGCCCGCAGAGAGCGGCCAGAACATGAGTGTGCACAGAACGTGCTGATAAACTGTAGTTAATGGGTGAGCAAATGTGTGCGCTCGCGCGCGTGTGCCTGAGTACGTATATGCGTGTGTCTGTGGTTTCAGATACGAAAGTCATAGTATGATAATCGCAAAATTGACGTAATATCTGTTAGCAATGACATTAGAAAAAAAATTCTTCATTTAAATATACTTATTTTATTTCGACTGACTTTTCTTTGTTGTCAGCCATGACTATAATTATTTGTTATAATTTGTATTTGTTGGGCAGAATTGTAAAGAGACTTTGAATTAACTTAACTCTTTACCCGTTAAGGATTCATTCATTCATTCGTGCAGTCATTCATTTTTCTTCTTCTCGTTCTCCTCCTCCTCCTCCTCCTCCTCCTCCTCCTCCTCCTCCTCCTCCTCCTTCTTCTTCTTCTTCTTCTTCTTCGTTTCTGTCATCTTGTTGTTGCTGTTGTTATCCTCCTCCTCCTCCTCGTCGTCGTCGTCGTCGTCATTGTTGTTGTTGTTGCTGTTGTTGTTCTTTTCCTCCGCCTCCTTTTACTCCTCCTCGTCCTCGTCCTCCTCCTCTTCCTCGTCGTCGTCGTCGTCGTCGTCGTCCTCCTCCTCCTCCTCCTCCTTCTTCTTCTCCTCCTCTTCAGCTTCCTCTTTCTCTTCTCCCCTTCGTTACACTGTTCATCCTTCTTCATCATGTTCTTCTTCTTCGTTTTATGTTACCACATCAAATAAAAACACCAAGCTTTGAACATACAGTCTGTGTATGGTGTGGTGTGGTGTGGTGTGGTGTGCTGTGGAGTTGTGTAATGTGATGTAGTTGGTATGATGTGGTGTGGTGGTGGCGGCAGTGTGTGTGTGTGTGTGTGTGTGTGTGTGTGTGTGTGTGTGTGTGTGTGTGTGTGTGTGTGTGTGTGTGAGCAAAAATCTGTCAACAGTTAAGAAAGAAAGACAGAGAGACAGAAACGGAGGGAAAAAAAAAAGAAGAAAGGAAGAAAGAAGAAAGGAAGAAAGAAGAAAGGAAGAAAGAAGAAAGGTAGAAAGAAGAAAGGTAGAAAGAAGAAAGGAAGAAAGAAGAAAGGTAGAAAGAAGAAAGGAAGAAAGAGGGGTGTATGGAAAGAAACGGAACTCAGAACGGAACAGAAAGGGGACATAATTCTAAAATGAAAGACAGACAGAACAAAGAGAGACTGGAAGAAAGAACGAAACAAAGGAAAAGAAGAATCAAAGAAAAAAGACAGACCATTGGAGAAATGTATTTTGACGAAAAAGGAATGAATGATGTAACAGAAAGAACAAAGCGAGAAAAAATGAACACACAAGAAAAAAAAAAAGCTACCAGAAGTGTCGGAAACTCAATACAGATAAGCCGTCATAAAATCTGATCGAGAAATGTCGGACCAGTAGCTGTTGGGAAGGAAAAGGGGCTCCGAGAGAGAGAGAGAGAGAGAGAGAGAGAGAGAGAGAGAGAGAGAGAGAGAGAGAGAGAGAGAGAGAGGAGAGAGAGAGAATATCATTTGCACGCATATCAATGTTGCAATTTTGTATCTGTATGAACACCGTACTTAAGTATCAATATAAAGGCATGGTGCTATGTCTCTTTTTGTAAATCCCCTTCATATTTTCTTTTTTTCCTTTCCACCTTCCTTTTGTTCTTTGTTTTCATCTTGTTGTTGTTGCTGATGTTGTTGTTGTTGTTGTTGTTCTTCTTCTTCTTCTTCTTCTTCTTCTTCTTCTTATTCCCACCCAGCGCCATCGCTTATTATCCTCAGTTGTTGGCATATGCCTGGAAGAAGAAATGGCAGATTTGTATTTTGCTGTTTACATCCATTCATATGAATTCCTCTTCTACCCATTTTTTTTTTCTTCTTCTTTTTCTCCTCCTCAAACTCCTGCTCCTCCTTTTCTCCTTCTCTCCTGCTTCTCGTCGTCTCGTCGTCGTCGTCGTCGTCATCGTCGTCGTCATCATCGTCATCGTCGTGGTGTTGTCGTGAGTGAGTGAGTTCGTTCTTTAATTTAGAGTCTGCTTACACTTGGTGATATCAGACTATTGAAAAAAAAGGAGCAAGGGGAAAGGAAGCGTTAACAAAAATCTGTTAATTTGATGCATGGAAAGCACTTTTGCTGTTTGCACCATTTCTGGTTTGTGGGTTATTGTTTTGACAGAATCGTGTACAGTCACATCCACGTTCGATTCTTTATACAATGAAGCTAATACTGAACAATAAAAAAAAAGAATATGGTCCACTGATAGAAGATTTGAACAATCACATGCTACATTTTGGGAAAATTTTGGTTTTCCACGAATTCAGTCGAAGCTTGTATTATTAAAGATGACAAATATCGTGGACATGAAAAAATTTCATACTTCTCTGGTAGGTGTTCACTGTTCACGCATTTTTCTAATAACGAATTAATTTCTTGAACGTCAAGCTTTAAATCACCTGTAAATGGAATCCAGCAAAAAGATACCCCAATTCCCTTCAACATAATGACATGTATATAGTGCCTTATTTCAAAAAGTAAATCTTTTCTTATTTTTGATTCCCAATTTTGCAAGCTATATAGAACCGACTTGGAATCAACGCAGAAAAGTATATTATAGACAGCGGTGTTATTGTCACACATAAAAATCAACGCCATGAGAATAGCATACAGTTCTGCCGTAAATATGGAGAACCTTTTCCCTAGAGAAAAGGATCTACGAATCCTCTCAGCAATGGAATCACAAAACCGGACCCTGCGTATGAGTCTGAAATCGAGCCATCTGTAAACAATCTTCAGATGATATGGATAAACGGTTTCAAGGTGTTCTTTTGCTTCACATGACAGAATATTAATGTTATCAACCTTCTTCATGTCAGTGTAATCTATATCGAATTTAGCTTGGATATGCTCCCAATGAGGTATGCTTGAAACTATTGGCACATCTGAAATACTTTCAATATCAATGTTACACTTTTCCAATACTTTATTTGTATAATCCCTAACGTGCTGGAGAGAGGTACGTTGCTGAGCCCTTTTAGGATAGTCCTTTTCAGAACTTACTAATATATCAGGTTTGACAGAATTTGAAACATATAGGCTTTCGGCAACATATTCAGCCGTTGCCAGTTTTCGTTGGTTAGACAGTGGTAATAAGTTTGCTTCTTTATAAGTATTTAACGAATGTGTGTGTACAGGAACACCAAGTGCTACCTTAACAGTTGTACTGTCTATTGACTGTAATTTCTTCAACAGGGATTCTGGGGCATTGAAATAAACCTCTTGCCCGTAAATAAGCTTCGTCGTCGTCGTCGTCGTCCTCCTCCTCCTCCTCCTCCTTCTTCTTCTTCTTCGTCCTCCTCCTCCTCCTTCCTCTTCTTCTTCTTCTTCTTCTTCTTCTCTATTCACCTCCACTTCGCCTGTTCCCTCATCTTCCTTGCCTTCCTGTTCTTCTCTTCATACTTCCTGTATGCTTTCTTCTTCTATTCTTCTGTTCCTTCTTGGTGTCGTTCTGTTCTCTGTTACCCCCCCCCCCCCTCCCCACACACACACACACACACCCCACGCTTGGTTTGGCTTGCCTGTCCCTCACAATGACTGGCAGGATGAAGAGACCCGGTGGGCTTTAGTTCCTCGTCAACTCACTGGTCATTAGCGTCTACGATTCCTGTTGTTCTGTCTTTCATTTCTTTTTGTTTGTTTGTTTGTTTGTTTGTTTGTTTGTTTGTTTGTTTTGTTTTTCTTTCTGCTCTCCCTCATCGGTTGTTTGTTCGTGTGTCCCTTTCTCTCTCTTTTTTTTTTTAAATTGTGTTTAATTATTTGTTTTATACTTAGACATTCTCTCTCCGTTTCTCTGTCTATGTCCCTGTCTCTGTTTCCCTGTCTCTGTCTCTCTGTCGCTGTCTCTCTTTCTCTGTCTCACACTGTCTCTTTGTCTCTGCCTGTCTGTCTCTTTCTCTCTCTCCTTTGCTACTAAATCATCATCATCATCATCATCATCATCATCATCATCATCATCATCATCATCCATCATCTCATCATCCTCATCTTCTCCTCCTCCTCCTCCTCATTATCATCAACATCGTCGTCGTCGTCGTCGTCGTCATTGTCATTGTAGTCGTCGTCATCGTCGCCGTCCGTCCTCCTCTCCCTCACCCTCATCATCATCTCATCTCATCTCATCTCTCATATCATCATATCATAATCATTGATGTTCTTTTTCTTTAAATTCCTTTCCCTCCACCTTTTCTTCTTCTTCTTCTTCTTCTTTTCTTCTTCTTCTTCTTCTTCTTCTTCTTCTTCTTCTTCTTCTTCTTCTCTTCTTCTTCTTCTCTTTTTTTTTCTTCTTCTTCTTCTTCTTCTTCTTTCTTCTTCTTCTTCTTCTTCTCTTCTTCGTTTTTTCTCTTTATCTCTTCTTCTCTCAAGCACTACGTACTCCACACATATCAGCGATCCAAGCAACAGACCATGAGAACAAACAAAGCTTGACTCAGTCCCAAGCACACAGCAATGGGAAATTGGCATTCCGACCAATCAAAGAGCCATACTTCTGGAACCCCAACACTTCCTGCTCACGTCCACTGATACCCTGCCTCTTCTGTCCACGGTATTTCCTCAACCACCCCGCCCTTCCTTCCCCCCTGCCCTCTATATTGTACCACTCTGGCCCATTCCTGAGAAAGGAGGTAGGGGGAGAGGGGGGGGGGGAGGGGGGTGGGAAGGGCAGGGAAGGAGAGGAAAGTCGTTGTCATCGACCCGGAGTTCCAGTGGACACACCTTGACTTTTCCGTCAGTGCCAGACTTCCGACGCCGAGAGGTTGTCCCGAGTTTCCGGCGACGACTTCCGAGTTTCCGCCGCGCGGAGCTGCGCTGTTAATTACGGGCCCTGGCCTGTTTAGTAGTCCGCCAACCTACAAGTCTTTTCCGGGTCCCGCCCAGCCCATGCCTGGGAAAGGGAGATGACTGTGATAGAACCGCGAGGAGTCGTGGCGGGGGAGTGGAGGGTGGTGGTGGTGGTGGTGGGGTGGTGGGGTGGGGGGGGGGGGTGAGTGCGTCTTCTTTCCTTCAGTTGTATTCCCCTCAGAGGATCATCAGAGGATGAACTGGAGTGGAAGAGGACCAGGGGATAAAGTGGGGTTGTGTCAACAGTTTCTTCTTTTTCCTTTATGTATTTTTTTTTTCTTTTTTACTTCTCCTTTCCCCTTCATCCTGCTCAAGCGCCAAATCTATCCTCCATTAACCTCTGCTTCTCTCTCTCTTTCTCTCCCCTTCTCTTATCCCTGACTCTCTCTCTCTCTCTCTCTCTCTCTCTCTCTCTCTCCTCTCTCTCTCTCTCTGTCTTATCCCTGACTCTCTCTCTCTCTCTCTCTCTCTCTCTCTCTCCTTCTCTTATCCCTGACTCTCTCTGTCTTATCCCTGACTCTCTCTCTCTCTCTCTCTCTCTCTCTCTCTCTCTGTCTTATCTCTGACTCTCTCTCTCTCTCTCCTTCTCTTATCCCTGACTCTCTCTGTCTCTCCCTCTCTCTCTCTGTCTTATCCCTGACTCTCTCTCTCTCTCCCTCTCTCTCTCTGTCTTATTCCTGACTCTCTCTCTCTCTCACTCTCTCTCTCTCTCTCTCTCTCTCTCTCTCCTCTCTATCTCTCTTCTTCTTATCCCTGACTCTCTCTTCTTCTCTCTCCTCTCTCTCTCTCTCTCTCTCTCTCTCTTTCTCAACACAATACAGTAGATGCAACACACACACAACACAGCACAGTAAATACAACACAACACAATACAATACAGTAAATACAACACAACACAATACAATACAGTAAATACAACACAACACAACACAGCACAGTAAATACAACACAACACAATACAATACAGTAAACACAACACAATACAATACAGTAAATAAAACACAAACACACAAATCACAGCACAATACAATCGTAAATACAACACAACACAATACAATACAGTAAAACAACACAACACATACGTAACAACACAAAACAGTAATACACAGAAACATACAACCCAGTAAATACAACACAACACAATAAACACAGTAAATACAACACAACAACAACACAATACAAAGAAAAAAATCAACACAGAAAAACACAACACAACACCAGTAAATACAACACAACAACAGTAAATACAAAACAATAATACAGTAAATACAACCAACACATACAGTAACACAAACAACAACAAGTAAATAAACAACGCGTCAACACAAATCAACACAGTAAATACAACACAACACAATCAACCCAGTAAATAAACAACACAACTCAACACAGTAAATACAACACAACACAACTCAACAAGTAAATACAACACAACACAACTCACACATAAATACAACACATAAACATCACACTACAACACAACACAACTCAACACAGTAAATACAACACAACAAAATAACAAGTAATACAAACATCAACAAAATACAAGACAGTACAAACAGTCCAACACAATACAAACAGTACAATACAGTCCAACACAATACAACACAGTACAATACAGTCCAACACAATACAACACAGTACAATACAGTCCAACACAATACAATTCACTGCTATACAACCCAACGCAATACAAGACAGTACACTACAACCCAACGCAATACAAGACAGTACAATACAACCCAACGCAATACTATACGGTATAGTACTATACAACTCAACACAATAGAATAGAGTATAGTACTGTACAACCCAATACAATACAGTACAGTACAATACAACCCAACACAATGCAAAGCGGCAAGATGCAACACAGCACAATAAAACACACCACAGTACAAGACGAGCCAACACGATACATCTCAACCCAAAACAGAACATGATGGTACAATCCAATCCAACCCAATATAATATAGTGGAATACAGCCCACCATACTACCATACAGTAGAGCACAATACAACCAACCCAACACAACACAGAACAATACAACACAGCACAGAACAATACAACACAACACAGAAACAATACAACTCAACAGAGAACAGTACAACACAACACAGAACAATCCAACACAATCCAACACAACACAGAACAATATCACACTACCAAACACTAAACACTACCAACACAAAACTCTACACTACACTAAACCACAACACAAAACTCTACACTACACTGAAGTGAAAAGCATTACCCTACACTAAACAACACGAAACATTATCTAAATATACAAAACACTACTCTGCACAAAAATATTATGCTGTGCATAATAATGCAATACGATACAATGCTATGCAATACGATTGATTGAAATCGCATACACCACACCACACCACACCACACCACACTCCACCACACCACACCACACCGCCACACCACACCACACTCCACCACACCACACTCCACCACACCACACCACACTCACACCACACCACACCACACCACACCACACCACACCACACCACACCACACCACACCACACCACACCACACCGCACCACACCACACCACACCACACCGCACCACACCACACCACACCACACCCACACTCCACCACACCACACCACACCGCACCACACCACACCACACCACACCACACTCACACCACACCACACCACACCACACCGCACCACACCCACCACACCACACCACACCACACTCCACCACACCACACCACACCACACTCCACCACACCACACCACACCACACCCACCACACCACACACCACACCACCACACCACACCACACACACACCACAACTACACTCACCACACTCCCCTCTACTCCACTCCATGCTACACAGTACACTAGCTGTTCGTTACAGCAAAATACATACACTACACTTCACTACACTACACTACCACACAACACTACCCTAGACTACACTACCCTACACTACCCTACACTACAACTACACTACACTACACTAACTAACTACACATGTCACTACACTATACTCACTGATATAAAGATGTAGAATACCATAGGTCAGAAAAGTGTTAACTGTCTGTATCAAATCCTCTGAACCAAAGGCCAGACAAGCAGTCAGACTGGAAAAAAAAGGACTTTCAACTATGTTGAACCGCTCAGCTGCTCACTAGTCCTATGCCTTAAATGGTCTAGTTCACTCGCTAATAAAAATCAGTGTGTGTGTGTGTGTGTGTGTGTGTGTGTGTGTGTGTGTGTGTGTGTGTGTGTGTGTGTGTGTGTGTGATGAGAGAGAGAGAGAGAGAGAGAGAGAGGAGAGAGTGGTGTGTGTGTGTGTGTGTGTGTGTGTGTGTGTGTGTGTGGGTTCGCAAGCAGTTCAAAAGGTTCGCCTCAGTTTGAGCATATTCAAAACGAGGAGGTATTCTTTGATAGAGTCTCTGAATGTAAAGGACACGACCTATGACTTTCGTGGGATACCATCCAATTGTTAACTCTCTTTTCATCATCGAGCAGACGGAGCACGAAAAAAAAAAAAAAAAAAAAAGGAAGGGGGGGGGGGGGGGGGGGCGAGGGGGGCAAACTAATAACGTTTCCGGTGGTATTAGAACCAACTGCCTATTTCTACACAGAGAAATTTGTCACTACCAGAAGGAGACTTCCTGTTTCTTCAGTTTATCTTACAAACTTCAGACCTTGTTCCGATTTGTGCACCAGTTGCAAGTGGAACTTTCAGACTTCTGTGCGACGCGTTACGGACCAAATGTTGCTGTAATATTAATTAAGTGTACCTGTCTTAGCGATGTTACTGTTTAGCTTATTATCATGACTGTGCTTTAATTAACCATTTCTGACCTGAACGTATTCCATCTACAGACATTAGGAACGTTGATTTTTCTTCAAAGAGGAGTTATCATTTGTTTCTCTTTTTAAATGAACGATGTACCTTTGCAAAACCTGTTAAGTAGTTTTCTTTAATTGTCGTGTCAATCACCTATTCCTTATTGATTTTCCACTTCCCTCTATCTTTGATCCAACTCCCCCCCCCCCCCTCTCCACCCCTCCTCCCCATCATTTTCGTCCTACAC
>CM065745.1:34519640-34532140 GCA_033310375.1 Conus canariensis
TAAAAACTGTATTTTCTTGTTTATTGAGGTTTTTGAACCATTGTATTACTTCATATGTGTTTTTCCAGAGATTGAGTTCAGTGTTTTCTTTTATGTTTTTTATGGTTTTCTCTAAGATTTTTTTACTAATTTTCCCTAGTTCAGATTTGGAAGGGTTTATCAGTCTACATGTTGGGTTGTTCAAGAAATTGGGTTTGTGGTCTTTAAGTGTAATAAAGGCTTCTCTAGCTGCTGTGGTCTCTACTCTGTCACTTAGGTCCATTTGGTGCACAAGTTCCTTTTCTTTCTTTCTGATGTGATCATATGTAGCCTTGTCAGCCTTTCTGTAATTTTTCTGGATATTTTTATCAAGGAGTTTTGAGTACTCTTCAGGTTCTATTTTGTAAAAGTTATTGGTTTTATCCGCCTTCACAAATATTTTGGTGTCATTTTGAATTTGTTTAATTTCCTTTTCTAACGCTGATTGAAATTTGTTATTAGATTTTTTGAAATCTATGTTGGCTAACATTCTTCTCATTTTTTCTTCAAATGTTTTCATTTCTTCAATGGCTGGTGGTACTCGCCATGACTTGAAGTCGTATGTATTTTTATCCTCTTTTTTAGCGTTGGGGTTTAAAAAGAAAAATGCTTTCCATCTCATATTTTTGATGAATTTTTCCGTTTGTCCTATCATTTTCTTCATGTAGCACTGGGGTTTAGCTAACGGAATGTTTTTGATGGATTGTTTAAAGTTGATTTTTTCCATTTTAAAATTTGCTGATTCAAAGTGCTCAACGTATGGAGCAGTTAAGAGAATGGTACTGAGGATCAGCGCAATCTTAAAAACAGTGCTCAACCACAGTGGGAGCGACATTTGTTATATTAAAAGCAAGTTAAAATCAAGCTTCTAAAAACATCTACAAATTTGTTTCACGCTGTGCGGTCGTCAGGATGTGATGAGCTTGTGTTGCCAGTGCCACGTATATATATAGCTAGCTGGTTTGCTGTTGTTTTTTTTCCCGTGCTACATGTGTTTCTCAGGTGTTGGTTTTTTTCGCTGATAGGAACTTCCATCTGTGTCTGCAATTGTTAACCATTTCTGTTCTGCCGAACCTTAAAAATGCCATCGATTCAGCAAACAAAATGAAAAGCAGCACAGAAAAAAAGGAGGGTAACGAAAGGAAATCTTGTAACTGTACCAAAAAAGAACAGTGCCCCCTAAGCAACAAATGCCTTTATAACAACATTGTGTACCAAGCCACTGTAACATCAGAGAACGTAAAAGAAACATATGTAGGTATCACGGAAAACCAATTCAAAACTAGATATGCAAACCATAAACAATCATTCAACAAAGAAAGATACAAAAACCAAACAGAATTGAGTAAATACATTTGGAAACTTAAAGAAAAAAAACATAGACTACAACATATCTTGGAAAATTTTAAAAAGAGCAGCATCATACAACAACATTTCAAAAAAATGCAATCTATGCCTAACAGAGAAATACATTATACTATGTAAACCACAGTTGGCAACTCTAAATGTTAGAACAGAAATGGTTAACAATTGCAGACACAGATGGAAGTTCCTATCAGCGAAAAAAACCAACACCTGAGAAACACATGTAGCACGGGAAAAAAAAACAACAGCAAACCAGCTAGCTATATATATACGTGGCACTGGCAACACAAGCTCATCACATCCTGACGACCGCACAGCGTGAAACAAATTTGTAGATGTTTTTAGAAGCTTGATTTTAACTTGCTTTTAATATAACAAATGTCGCTCCCACTGTGGTTGAGCACTGTTTTTAAGATTGCGCTGATCCTCAGTACCATTCTCTATATATATATATATATGTATAATTTCTTTTGCACTACTATGCTGGGAGTACATCAAAACAATGTTGAAAATAAGTGCAAAGTTAATTTGGGTTTTTATCTTTATCATGAAGGGCAGAATCGAACAACTTTTAAAATAATTTGTGTAAAGTTCATTTGGGGTTTTATCTTTATCATGAAGGGCAGTATCAAAATACTCTTGAAAGTAAGTGCAAAGTTCATTTGGGTTTTTATCTTTATTATGAAGGGTAGTATCATCAGCAGAGAGTTCACAACAGCTTTTCAGGTGAAAAGGAAGATCATAAATGTGAACAGAAAATAGAATAGGACCCAGTATAAATCCCTGGGGAACGTCATATTCAACAGGCGTGAGAGATGATAATAAAGAATCTTGAAACGTACCTCGCATTCTGTTGTTAAGAAAAGATCATAATCATGTTTACGGAGTGAGGACTTAAGCCATAAATAAGCAACTTCAGTGAAGAATTTGATCGACAGTGTCAAATACCTTAACAAAATCTGTGAAAACCGATTCATTGAGTAACTCATTGTGTTTCAATGCCATTTTTCTATAAGACTGGTAAGCATGGTTTGACAAGAATAGCTTTCTCTAAATCCATTTTGTTTGGGTAAAATAATTCGTAAATGTTGAAACGGAATGAAAGATTCATTTAATACAGTTTTCAAGCAGTTTAGACAATGTGGATAGAAACATTGCGGGCCTGTAGTTTAAAGGATGACTTTGATCACCAGACTTACAGACAGGCAATATTTTCGAATCCTTAAAAGCTTGCGGTCGAAACAACTGGTCAATACATCGGTTAAAAATATACGTATTGTGTACACAGATAAACCAGTGCGAAAATCATTACAATTTGACCATCCAACCTCTAAACCTCGGGGACTGAACTATCTTCATGCACAAAGTTCCTTGTGCACATCGTGTACATTGGGTCTATCAAAGGGAGTTTTTTTGAAAATGGTTTTCAAGCCACAAAACTCTTTTTCTATAAATATGTCATATTACCCTGTCTGGTGGACGTTACTGATATGAAGCGTTTGCTTAAGATTTCAGCAGACAGATTATTTGGAGAGGCGGTGATTAGGACTGACTTTTTGTGACGTTTGATCAGTTGCCTTGCAAACGGATTTAAGATCTGTTTCAAGGAATGAATTCACCGACGTATTTCATTTCTGCCGTTCCTTTCATTGCTGTTACTTGGCCCCGTTGTCGCTGAATGTGTTTATCTTTACCAGCAGTCGGCAACAAATGTGCGTATTGGAGGAGGGGGGTATCTAAGCCATTGGAGCTTCTCAATGTTTGACATGACTGGTCCTATGAGAGGTACTTATCAAGGCCGGGAAGGAAATCCTGTGCCATACCTCTAGTGCATTGAACAATGTCAGAAAAAGGGTTGTGTATGACTCTGACAGAAATTCATCTACGTTTAAGTTTGTGTAACTGCTAATGATACACATTTATGAGTGCGTGTAGGAATTTAATGCCTTTCTTTGACCAGGCTTGAAAATTATCACTAATATCAAAGATGGGAACGGACGTCTCAATTGTACTGTGTTGGCTGTTCACACACATGTGATCGGTTTTAGTTAATGACTGTACTGTGTTCCTCGTTGGGGTATTCACAAACCGGGTCAGTTACGTAACTCATATTATCTGTTTCCAATTACGCTGAGGTTTTAATAAATCAGTACTTAACGTATTCCAGCAAAACGATTTCCATAAAGTATGATCCACATATTTTCCGTCACAAGTTCAAAACGGTCAAACAAGTCAACTCTTTCTTTCGGGTTTTGAGCAAGAAACCGATTATAATGCCTTTACTTCCTTTGAGGTGATTTTCTGGCCAACTGCATTCCATTTTGTATTTATTACAAACATTAAACTCTCTTTAATTTACTGAGTGAGTGAGGGTCATAGGTTACCAACATTTACCGGACTCCTTTCAAAAATGTATTGTAGCATTCCATTTTATGAAACTGTATCCAGGAATTGATAATAACTTGTCTGAAACCATAACAGTTAATCGTGATTCAGAAAAGCCGAACACATGAAACCAGTGATTTAAATTTGATAGAGTTGAGGGTATACCTGAAATTCTGTTTAACAAATGCAAGCATTTAGGTACCCTATCCAACTTTAGTCAACAATTTTGCAGCACTGAAGTTATCATCCATTATTAAGAGTGATGTAAAAATTGCAAAGAAAATTGCAAACAAGATATTAGGGTTTAACCAGGGACTACTAGACCATCATTAGGCAAACACTTATTCAAAGGAACAATTTTCAGCGAAATATACAAGATTCTAAATACCATCAACAGAGAAAAAAGTATTCAAAGTCCAAACATCAAGAAAAAGAGTAACCAGTAAAGAAGGGATTGTTTTCTTTCTTTCTTTCTGCGTACGTCGGCTGATACTCCTGCGGACATTCACTGCATAGACAGCCAATGATTTATCCCATCTACCCAGCAAAGGGAGTGGAGTTTTGTGTGTATGACCGTTTTTTATCCCGCCATTAAGGCAGCCATACTCCAGCTTCGGGGAAGGTGCATGTTATGTGTAATGTGTCATCCATACCAACGGCCAAACTGGCCTTCTCTTCCGAAAGTTGATGATGGGATTTTACGTGTGTGCAAGATATGCGTGCGTTCACACACGGAACCTCGGTTTATAGTCTCATTGGAAGGATTGTATGGGAAATGGAGTCAGAACCAATGTTAACTCCGAGAGAAAAATCCCCCTGTACCGAAACGGCCCGGCGGAGATTCGAACCAACAACCCCAGGATCACCAAGATTACGAGTCCGGCGTTCTACCACTGAGCTATTCCGGCCCCTAGTAAGAAGGGATAAAAGGGATGGAGTTGAGAGAGAGAGAGAGAGAGAGAGAGAGAGAGAGAGAGAGAGAGAGAGAGAGAGGGAGGGGGGGGGTCATACAATAGATGCCTGGTAAGAGAAATGGACTGGAATAGCTGACGTTTGAATTAATAGACGAAGAATCCAGACACACCACATTGTTTCGCGTGAACCGAAAAAGATATATCATCATCATCTTCATCATCATCATCATCATTATCATCACTATTATTATTATTATCATTATTATTATTATTATTATTATTATCATCATCATCATCATCATTGTTATTATTATTATTATTAGTGTTGTTGTTCTTGTTGTTGGTGTTGTTGTGACTCTTCATCTTCTTCCTCCTCTTTTTCTGCTTCTTCTTCTTCTTCTTCTTCTTCTTCTTCTAACATTATTGTCAATAGTAGTAGAAGTAGTGTTGTTGTTATTGTTATCATTATTATTATTATTTTCATTATCATTATTACTATTATCATTATTATTTTGTTATTATCATTATTATTATCATCATTTTCATCATTATTATTGTTATTGTTAAACTTACTCTTATCATTGTTAGCAGTACTATTGTATGATTATAATATCATTATTATTGTTGTTATCATCATTATTATTTTCATTATTAGTTTAACCTCTATCTCCTCCCCTTTAACCTCAGTTCCTTTCCGTCAATTCAGTTGTTCAGCCCAGAGCAAGTTTGGCACTCAGGTCCCAGAAATAAAGGGACTGTCTGCTCGTCCCCAGTTATTGTTTGAAATGTGAGTTGTCTCGCCTGAAGAAGAAGGTCGAAACGCATTGTGTTTTGTCATTTGTTCGCGTTGGTTTACCGGCCCAGGGTTCTGTTTTTGCTCTTGCTTCAATTTCTGCCCGCAGACACCCTATTTTGAAACTGAAGCAAGAAAACATGTTATAACAGTGCAGTTCTTTATCAAACCACAAATCTGTATCAACGGGGGAAAGTGATCGTAGCGCAGTTATCAAGGACAAACAAGAAAAGTCGTCAGTGAGTGAGAACAGCTGGCCACAGCCTGCCTGGTACACAGGAACGTAATGAAAAACACAGCGCGAGTGGAGACACGTGGTCACTGAGTTTGAGCAGTTAAGGAGTATCCAATGGCTCTTCAGAGCACATCAGGCACAAAGCGTCAACATGTTAATTGTTCCAACTACCATCAAGAAAGCAAAACGACTGCTCATTATCACAGAGATGACAGACAATACTCAATCAACATATCCACACAGGGGGGGGGGGGGGGGGGGGGGGGGCATGTTCCCCAATGTCATGACCAGCGGATGAAACTGGCCGCTATGACGGCGAGTTGTCGGAGAGACCAAGTGGAAGGGGCTTGATGGTTTGCTGTGGACATGTTGTTTGACACGGGCTGGGACGGAATGGCAGCACCAGAGCTGACTGGCAAGGGAAATGATGCTGTCAGCTGCATAGAGTGTGCCTCCAGTCGACACAACCATGTCTGCTTTATACGAAGCGGAGCAGGGGTCGTTGGCGAATGTTTATAAAGGGTCGACGAAGTGATCTTGCCACTGTCATCAGGAGTACGGATATAATGCATAGCGGTGGCTGATGGTGGGAAGATGGATGGTGGTGGGTAGGGAGTGTCTGATGGTGGGAAGATGGATGGTAGTGGGTAGCGAGTGTCTGATGATGGGAAGATGGATGGTGGTGGGTAGGGAGTGTCTGATGATGGGAAGATGGATGGTAGTGGGTAGGGAGTGTCTGATGATGGGAAGATGGATGGTAGTGGGTAGGGAGTGTCTGATGATGGGAAGATGGATGGTGGTGGGTAGGGAGTGTCTGATGATGGGAAGATGGATGGTGGTGGGTAGGGAGTGTCTGATGATGGGAAGATGGATGGTGGTGGGTAGGGAGTGTCTGATGATGGGAAGATGGATGGTGGTGGGTAGGGAGTGTCTGATGATGGGAAGATGGATGGTGGTGGGTAGGGAGTGGTTGATGATGGGAAGATGGATGGTGGTGGGTAGGGAGTGTCTGATGGGGAAGATGGATGGGTGGGTAGGGAGTGTCTGATGATGGGAAGATGGATGGTGGTGGGTAGGGAGTGTCTGATGATGGGAAGATGGATGGGTGGTGGGTAGGGAGTGGTTGATGATGGGAAGATGGATGGTGGTGGGTAGGGAGTGTCTGATGATGGGAAGATGGATGGCAGTGGGTAGGGAGTGTCTGATGGTGGGAAGATGGATGGTGGTGGGTAGGGAGTGTCTGATGATGGGAAGATGGATGGGTGGGTAGGGAGTGTCTGATGATGGGATATGTGGGGCTGATTTAATGGAAATAGTGGCTATGTAAAGGAAGAGGCATGGAGACACAGAGAGAGCGAAATGAAAAGGGTAACAGGAGAGCTGGAGACACAGAGAGAGGAGAGAGAGAGAGGGGAGAGAGGGGAGAGAGACAGAGACAGAGAGAGGGACAGAGACAGAGAGAGAGAGACAGAGAGAGAGAGAGAGAGACAGAGAGACGGACAGAGACAGAGAGAGACAGAGAGAGACAGAGACAGAGAGAGGGACAGAGAGAGAGAGAGAGAGAGAGAGAGAGACAGAGACAGAGACAGAGAGAGAGACAGTGACAGAGACAGAGATAGAGACAGAGAGAGGGACAGAGACAGAGACAGAGAGAAAAAGAGAGACAGACAGAGACACAGAGAGAAAGGGAGAGGGAGACATGGAATGGCAGAGAGATAAAATGAGAGACGGAGGCAGACAGACAGACAGACAGAGAGAGAGAGAGAGAGAGAGAGAGAGAGAGAGAGAGAGAGAGGGTGGGGTGGGGTGGGGTGGGGGGGATTCAATTCAATTCATGCTGTTTGTCGCCCAGCTGATGACGAGGGCCGTGTCATGGCCAGGGGATGGAGTGTTGACACAGACAGAGGAAAGACATGGAGACGGAAAAAAAAAAACCCTGAAAGGGCGGAGTCTATGTTTGCGAATGTGAGAGGAGAGAGAGAGAGAGAGAGAGAGAGAGAGAGAGAGAGAGAGAGAGGGAGGGAGACAGACACACAGACACACAGACAGACACACAGACACACAGACACACACACAGACAAAGACATACACCCCCCGCACACACACACACAAACACACACACACACACACACACACCACACACACACACACACCACACACACACACACACACACAGGCAGACAGACGGACAGAGAGGGAGAAAGAGAGAGGGAGAGAGAGAGAGAGAGACAGAGACAAGACACACAGAGAGAGACAGAGAGATATAGAGAGAGAAAGGCGGAGGGGAAAGGGAGGGGAAGCCGGAGGATACAAAGAGACACAGGTACGCAAACATTTAGTGACAAAGAAAATGTGAAGGGAGGAGGTGTGTCTCACCAGTTGGAGAGACACGGGCAAAGCGAGGAGGGGGGGGGGGGGGGGGAGGAGCTATCGCCCACTGCTGAGAGACAGAGACGGAAATGGAAGCGTTGACAGCGACAGACAGAGGGAGACAAACAAAGGAGGAAACTAGTCAACAAAGACACTTCGCGCACTGTGCGCGCGCGCGCGCGGTGTGTGTATGTGTGTGTGTGTGTGTGTGTGTGTGTGTGTGTGTGTGTGTGTGTGTGTGTGAGTGGGGGGAGATGTGGTGAGAGAGAGAGAGAGAGAGAGGAGAACATACACACAGAGACAGCTTAAGGGAGAGGAGGGCGCGCGAGCGCACGCGCGCGCGCGCTCACACACACACACATACACACACTTACACAAATATGTATGTGTGAATGAGTGCACATCTGTCTATCTATCTATCGATCTTAATGGATAGTGAGAGAGAGAGAGAGAGAGAGAGAGAGAGAGAGAGAGAGAGAGACAGACAGACAGACAGATAGAAAGACAGACAGACTGACTGACTGACAGATAGACAGAAAAGGGCGGGGTACGATGGGAGGGTGGGATAGAGAGAGAATGTGAGGGGTGGGGAGAAGAGAGAGAGAGAGAGAGAGGAGAAGAGAGAGAGAGAGGAGAGAGAGGAGAGAGAGATTGGGGGTGGGGGGTGGGGGTGAAGACATGAAGACGGAGAAAGTTTGAAACAAGGATACGTGTGTGTGCCTGCATGCTTATGTGTGTGAGAGGATAGGAGAGAGAGAGAGAGAGAGAGAGAGAGAGAGAGAGGAGGAGAGAGAGAGAGGAGAGAGAGTGAGAGAGAGAGAGAGAGAGAGAGGGGGGGGGAAGAGGAGGGGAAAGAGGATGTAGTAGTTAAGGGAAAGGGGGGAGGGTTAGAAACAGTAAGCTAGGAGGAGAGAGGTTCAGGGACGAGACGAGGACTTCTTCCTCCTGTTCCACCCCCGGACTACGACACCAACCAAGCAGACGGCGTCACCACTCCCAGCAAATTTAGCCATCAGTAGTCAGCAGTCATTCTCTCCCTCGCTTCCCCCGTAATCCTCTCCCCCCCCCCCCCAACCCCTTTCACCCCACCCCCATCCCAATCCCCCTCCAACCGTCTTACCGTCGTTCAGTCTTTGGAACTCACAGCTACGTCATAAAGTCAGATTACACAAGACACACAGGACGAGAGAACGAGCCACTTATAAACAAACCTCTACTACACGGGAAGAAAGGAACAAACAAAAAGAAAAAGAAAACAAAACAAACCAAAATGATGGGGGGAGGAGGAGCTGGAATGGAGAGGTGGGAACACAAAAAAGATGCGAAAATCTACAGAGTGTGTCACAGATATGCGTGGTCTGGAACCAGAAAAAAAAAAAAAATGAAGAAAAAGAACAAGAATAAGAAAAGAAAAAGTTTAGGAAACTTAACCCAGTAACGTCTTGTTAGTGGATTAGGAGTGATCTCCCTTGCCACCCTTCTCCCTGATCATAAAAAGGCCGTCAGGAGTTAGCCTGTATGATTTCATGGGCAGTCGTGGTTTTTTATCCTTCCCTGTCCACATAGAAACCCTGCAGGGATCGATGCTAAAGGCCTTCTAATGGTGACGTGTTTCGCGGGACTCCTGGGATTTGATGTCGATTTAATTCGGCCACGTCGCTTATTACTTCTACGCTGGACATAAATTCAAGTTGTGAACTGCACCAATTAAGTCCCCTTTCCCGCCGTTAGCGTCACAACGGTATGCTCGCTTTAATGAACTTAATTAAAAGACACAAGAGTTAAAAAAAAAAAAAGGAGAGAGAGAGAGAGAGAGAGAGAGAGAGAGGAGAATTTGATGGTGGAAGGAAAGGAGGGAAAGGAAAGAGGCGGGGGAAGGAGAAGGAGGGGGGGGGGGGGGGGGGGGGGGGGGTGAGGGAGGCTATACGGAAGAGAAAAAGTGGGGGGCAGGATTTGTCTTTCAAACGATAAGAACAAAAAAATGGGGTGCACGTAAAAGCAAAAAAAAAAAAAAAAAAAAAAAAAAAAAAAAGCCAGCGACTGTTAAGTTCTGGCATGGGATTAAGAAAGCCATGTCGATGGGATTTGTGTCTGGTAGTGAAGGCTTGTTTGGGGGGCTAGTCAGTGACTGTCCATGGCTTAGTCTGCTTCCCCGCGGCCTTCAGACCAGCAGCCGCCAACATCTAGGGCATTGTCACAGGATGCAGGCTTGCACTGGGCCCAGCATTTATGCTGATTCCATGATTAACTTTCAATGCTCGTAGTCACAGTCGACACAATGGAACTCGGCAGGAAAATAGAGCCCTTCCAGTGACGTGACAATGTGCGTGACTTGGCCGCAAAATGTCACGTGAGGTTAATTTTCTCTCACAATGCCTGAGACATAGGTTCACATTGACATTTCCACGTAATGTTGACAGGGAAACTTTACATATAAAAAAGAAAATATTGTTAATGTTTTGATTTTGTCTGAAATGAAACAAAAGCTGTAAAGTTTTTTTTTTTTTTTTCCAAATTGATCAGACGCTGAAAATGTGCTTCCGTCATTCATGTCTTTGTACCTGTGACCTCGTTGATAGGCTTATTTCCTACCTTTAGCGCTGTGAAATACGTTCTCTGCACTGTATGATCCATGAGCTACAGACACATCAATGGGCATACACCTGGTTCTTGGTCTGGCTGTCGATGGGTCAAACAAGTAACATAAGCAGTAGCAGTAGTGAGCGGCGACATGACCTGTTTTATGTCATTCTGGGGGGCTTGCCACGTGTTCTCTCCGGGCTGTGGGGCCCAGAGAAACACAGGAATCCTCTTCTATAGGGGCAGAGAAACACAGGATTCCTGTTCTGTGGGGCCAGAGAGGATTCCTGTTCTGTAGGGCCAGAGAAACACAGGATTCCTGTTCTGTGGGCCAGAGAGGATTCCTGTTCTGTAGGCCAGAGAAACACAGGATTCCTGTTCTGTGGGGCCAGAGAAACACAGGATTCCTGTTCTGTGGGGCCAGAGAAACACAGGATTCCTGTTCTGTGGGGCCAGAGAGGATTCCTGTTCTGTGGGGCCAGAGAAACACAGGATTCCTGTTCTGTGGGGCCAGAGAGGATTCCTGTTCTGTAGGGCCAGAGAAACACAGGATTCCTGTTCTGTGGGGCCAGAGAGGATTCCTGTTCTGTGGGGCCAGAGAAACACAGGATTCCTGTTCTGTGTGGCCAGAGAAGATTCCTGTTCTGTGGAGACAGAGAAACACAGGATTCCTGTTCTGTGGGGCCAGAGAGGATTCCTGTTCTGTGGGGCCAGAGAAACACAGGATTCTGTTCTGTAGGGCCAGAGAAAACACGGATTCCTGTTCTGTGGGGCAGAGAGGATTCTGTTCTGTGGGGCCAGAGAAACACAGGATTCCTGTTCTGTGGAGGCAGAGAAACACAGGATTCCTGTTCTGTGGAGGCAGAGAAACACAGGAATCGTGTTCTGTGGAGCCAGAGAAACACAGGATTCCTGTTCTGTGGGGCCAGAGAGGATTCCTGTTCTGTGGGGCCAAGAGAAACACAGGATTCCTGTTCTGTGGGGCCAGAGAGGATTCCTGTTCTGTGGGGCCAGAGAAACACAGGATTCCTGTTCTGTGGGGCCAGAGAAACACAGGATTCCTGTTCTGTGGGGCCAGAGAAACACAGGATTCCTGTTCTGTGGAGCCAGAGAAACACAGGATTCCTGTTCTGTGGGGCCAGAGAAACAAAGGAACCGTGTTCTGTGGGGACAGTGAAACCCAGGAATCGTGTTCTGTGGGGCCAGAGAAACCCAGGAATCGTGTTCTGTGGGGACAGAGAAACAAAGGAACCGTGTTCTGTGGGGACAGTGAAACCCAGGAATCGTGTTCTGTGTGGGGACAGTGAAACCCAGGAATCGTGTTCTGTGGGGACAGAGAAACAAAGGAATCGTGTTCTGTGGGGACAGAGAAACAAAGGAATCGTGTTCTGTATAGGTGAGAGAAACACAGGATTCCTGTTCTGTGGGGCCAGAGAAACAAAGGAACCGTGTTCTGTGTGGGGACAGTGAAACCCAGGAATCGTGTTCTGTGGGGACAGAGAAACCCAGGAATCGTGTTCTGTGGTGGGGACAGAGAAACCCAGGAATCGTGTTCTGTGGTGGGGACAGTGAAACAAAGGAACTGTGTGCTGTGGTGGGGACAGAGAAACCCAGGAATCGTGTTCTGTGGGGACAGAGAAACCCAGGAACCGTGTTCTGTGGGGACAGAGAAACCCAGGAATCGTGTTCTGTGGGGACAGAGAAACAAAGGAACGTGTTCTGTGGGGACAGAGAAACAAAGGAACCGTGTTCTGTGGGGACAGAGAAACAAAGGAACCGTGTTCTGTGGGGACAGAGAAACAAAGGAATCGTGTTCTGTGGGGACAGAGAAACAAAGGAA
>CM065745.1:34549640-34562140 GCA_033310375.1 Conus canariensis
CGGGGAAGATGGTTATGGGGCTCCAAGGAAGATGGTCACAGGGCTCCAAAGAAGATGGTCATAAGGCTCTAAGGAAGGTGGTTACAGGGTTCCAAGGAAGACGGTTATAGGGCTCCAAGGAAGATGGTCATACGTCTCCAAGGAAGATGGTTATAGAGCTAACTCCAAGGAAGGTGGTTACAGGGCTCCAAGAAAGATGGTTACAGGGCTCCAAGGAAGATGGTTACAGGGCTCCAAGGGAGATGGTTACAGCGCTCCAAGGAGGATGGTCATAAGCCTCCAAGGAAGATGGTTACAGGGCCCTAAGGAAGATGAGTACAGGGCTCCAAGGAAGATGGTTATAGGGCTCAAAGGAAGATGGTTATAGCGCTCCAAGGAAGATAGTTATAGGGCTTCAAGGGATATGGTTATAGCGCTCCAAGGAGGATGGTCATAGGGTTTCAAGGGAGATGTTTATAGGTCTCCGAGTGAGATTGCTTTAGAGCTCCAAGGAAGATGAATGAATATTGGGCTCCATGGGAGATGCCTATAGGGCTCAAGTGAGATGGTTATTAGGCTCAAGTGAGATTATAGGGTTTCAAGGGAGATGGTTGTAGGGTTTCAAGGGAGATGCTTATAGGGTTTCAAGGGAGATGGTTGTAGGGTTTCAAAGGAGATGGTTATAGCGTTTCAAGGGAGATGGTTATAGGGTTTCAAAGGAGATGGTTATAAGGATTCAAGAGAGATGGTTATAGGATTTCAAGGGAGATGGTTATAGGGATTCAAGGGAGATGGTTATAGAGTTTCAAGGGAGATTGTTATAAGGTTTCAAGGGAGATGGTTATAGGGATTCAAGGGAGATGGTTATAGGGTTTCAAGGGAGATGAGGCTCCAAGGAGATGGTTACGGTTCCGAAAGAGATGGTTATAGGGTTTCAAGGGAGATGGTTATAGGGCCCCAAGGAGATGGTTATAGGGTTTCAAGGGAGATGGTTATAGGGTTTCAAGGGAGATCATTATAAGGTTTCAAGGGAGATGGTTATAGGGCACAAGCAAAATATTTTGTCATCTCTTTTCTATACAGCTAGCCAGAACTTTCTATCTGTCATAAGCCCTTTATATATATATATATATATATATATATATATTGACTATTTATTTATCAATTATTTGTTACATTGGGTGCATGGCTACATCTGTCACTCAAGTTTTAAATTGTCTTTCTCTCTTATAGTCTTTTAAAGAGGCCGACTACTATGCTGACTTACTCGTAGAGTGAATCTTCCTACCCTTGTGGTCTTGTGACATCCATGTTAGATAAGGAATAAAAAAAATAAAGAAAAAGATGATCTTTGCTCGTTCATTTTCGCTGTCCTGAGTGCTGTGTATCCTGCCTGAAGAAGACCTAAGAGGTCGAAACGCGTCGTGTTTTCGGCGAAGCTTATAAATTGTTTTTCAAAAAATTAATCGGTTACTTTTTTCATGCGATTGAAAATCCCTTCAATCTCTCCCCCCCCCCCCCCCCCCCCCCCCTCGAATCGTTCATTTTTTCCGAAAAATTAGGCCGTCATTGATAGCGATCGTTTGGTGCAGTGGTCAGGGTCAGTGGTCAGGGTCAGTGGTCGGGGTCAGTCAATGGGCAATGGTCACCAATGCTGTTGAAGAAAGCCTGGGCACGTCCTATGATCCGGGTCTGAACCCCAAACGCATTGGGCTGGTCCTTGGCCACATTCAGTGTCTCTACGAAGTGCGTTCCCCATTGGTTGTGTAGCTTCTTTTAGCTAAGATCTTGCTGGCAGGCAACCAAGCGAACAACTCCACCTGCAGAGGTGGAAGTAGGGACCTGCCCTCTCTGGTGGAGGTAGAGATGTATCAGACCCACGCTCAGCACAGTGGACAGCCCTGAGGCTGACCTTTCCAGCGGCCCCAAACCAGAGAAACGCTCAGCACAGTGGACAGCCTGAGGTTGACCATTCCAGCGGCCTCAAGCCAGAGACATGGAGACATGGAATGCTCCTCTGTCATGGTGGCAAGACATATACTGCGGGCTTGCTTAATCCAGCCGGCAGCCATGTTTCTACGTCAGGAGCCACTGGGTCTCGCGGACATGCAATGCCCTCCCGATAACACGCTGTTTACGTGTCACGGAAACACTGTGTATTTTATGTTTAAGTACACGGCTTTACGCACTCACCCAAACCAAGGTCAAAACACAGAGAGGAGAGAGAGAGAGAGAGAGAAGAGAGAGAAGAGAGGGAGAGAGACAGACAGACAGACAGACAGACAGACAGACAAACAGACAGAGACAGAGACAGAGAGAGACAGACGACACACACACACACACACACACACACACACACACACACACACACACACACACACACACACACACGCATGTACACACACACACATGTGCGCTCGCATGCACACACACATACACACACGTGTACACACACACACACCACACACACACACACACACACAACACACACACACACACACACACACACACACACAACACTCACTCACTAACACATTAAACTAATACGTTTTTACCTTAAACATGAAGTATGTACTGCAATGTATCATTTTCAACATAAATAAAGATGATTCTTAATTCGTTCATTTGCCACCTTTCATTCGCCTGGAAACAGAAAAGACGTGTGACGATCCAATGATGAAACAGAGGAATAGTCGTGGACGACAATCTCATGCAGCGAGCGACCAGCTTTCCTGGCACTGGCTGCATGGCGCCAGCGCCGGAGGTTGAAGTATCTTCGGAAGGTGCGTTCTCTAGGTCTCTTCTTTCTCTGCCCCTAGCACAATGCTCCGATGTAGCACGACTTCCAACCAACGCAGACGAAAGATTTGGAAAGAGTGAGCCAAAGCCGCAATCAGGTTTCCACATTGTCAGTCAATACAGAGAAGATCGACAGATTGGTAGAGACACACAAGCACTTTATCGCAAGCGCGTGCGCGCCTGGGAGAGAGAGAGAGAGAGAGAGAGAGAGAGAGAGAGAGAGAGAGAGAGAGAGAGAGAGAGAGAGAGAGAGAGAGAATGAGCATGCTGACACACATGGGAAAAAACGCATACACAGGTGTGCGCATGTTCGCACACACAAATGTCTTCGCTCAGACACATACACATTACACACACACACACACACACACACACACACACACACACACACACACACACACACGTTCGCACGCACGCACGCACGCACACACACACACACACACGCACGCACGCACGCACGCACGCACGCACGCACACACACACACACAGCACAGACACAGACACAGACACACACACACACCACACACACACACACACACACACACGCACACACACACACACACACACACACACACACACACACACACACACACACACGAAGGCGGGCGAAGCGGCGAAAATCAAAGAAAGCGGAGTCACAAAAGTTTGGATCGTAAAAAAGCAATGAGGCGAAAAAATCCATAGAAGCGGAACCAGCAGAGCGAGACTCTACAGACAGGGTGGTGTCCCTTCACACACAACAGATCGTCACAGCACTGGACTGACTCACACCGCTCACTGGCCAGAGAGAGAGAGAGACAGAGAGAGAGAGAGAGAGGGGGGGAGGGAGAGAGAGGGAGGGAGAGAGAGAGGGGGAGAGAGAGAGGGGGGAGGCAGAGAGAGAGAGAGGGGGGGGGACAGAGGGAGAGAGAGGGGGAGAGAGAGAGTGAGGAAGGCAGAGAGAGAGAGAGAGAGAGAGAGAGAGAGAGAGAGAGAGAGAGAGACAGACAGACAGACAGACAGACAGACAGAGGGAGGGGGGGGGGAGTCTGCAACTGTGCAACTGCCATCCTTATCAAAAAAGAGAAGAAAAGGTTGTGAAAGTATCATCCAAAACAGAGTTGACCTCTCTCTCTCTCTCTCTCTCTCTCTCTGTCTTCTCTGTCTGTCTGTCTGTCTGTCTGTCTGTCTGTCTGTCTGTCTGTCTGTCTCTCTCTCTCTCTCTCTCTCTCTCTCTCTCTCTCTCTCTCTCTCTCTCTCTCTCTCTCTCTCTCCTCTCCGTGAATGGAACAACGGTCTGGCTTCGTTTTACGACGTACTAATCGAACCGTTGCTACTGCTGATACCGGTGTTGTGGGTTTTTTCGATTGCAGTCGGTTTATTCTGTTGGTTTTTCTTTGTTTGTTCATTTATTAAGCTTTAAGAGTACTGCTAGATTTCATAGGTAAGTTGTTTTTGATATTGTTTGCATCAAATAATTGTTCCATTTTCTCTTTGTGGATTGAATACGTTGTATTGGAAATTGACACATTGTCTTCGCGTCTTACTTGTGATACATTTTTGTCTTTGTGGATTGAATACGTTGTATTGGAAGCTGACACATTGTCTTCGCGTCTTATTTGTGATACATGTTTGTCTTATTGTCTTTACTGTCCTGCTCCGCTGTTACATCATTATGTTAAGATCGCAAAATGTCTGGTCATCCACTGATGGCCTTAAGACTGAAAATCTGAACATCAATAGTTTGATCAACAAGCAAAGCGACGTGTCTGATGTTCTTTAATCTGAGCATTAATGGTTTGATCAATAAGCTAAACGATGTGTCTGATGTTCTTTAATCTGAACATTAATAGTTTGATCAATAAGCTAAACGATGTGTCTGATGTTCTTTATAAACATTGTAATTGTTTTCATTCCTTTTGGTGTCGCGGAAACAAGGCTTATACAACATATTTCAGACAGAGAATTGACATTGCCTGGTTGTAGCTTAGTTCGAAAAGACTGCAGACCAAGAGAATCAGGGTTACTCGATTATATTCACCAGTCTATCAAATTTAATCAAGTCGCTTTTCTTTAAAAAAAAAAAAAAAAAAAAAAAAAAAGCTATCATGATGAATCACTATGACTGGAATTGCAGCTTGAAAGTTGTGAAGCAGTTCTCCCAGACTTCTTGCGGGACACCCAGCAGGGCATGCTGATCAGGTGGGTAATTTCACTCCAATGATGGCCGAGGCGTTCTTATTCTCAAATAAAATTATATTACTAGGTGATTTGAATGTTAAGTGTTTGAAAGCAAACAAATCTTAGATTCAAACCTTATTCTGTTCATCAATAAATCAGCAAGAATCTGCTAGTTTTCAGACTGTTATCGACCAAGACATCTTCTGCAGACACCATAATAGAAATATTGTCACTGTTTTTTTTTATGCTGTGATCATTCCCCTGCATACCCAAAAGAACCCTTGGTGGTGAGAACACCACAGTATTATGGACTGTGGTGTGTCTCTATTTGACACCAGGAGCACAGACACAATCAGCCGTGTCTCCCTGATGAGTCCGATCCAGCGGACGAAAGGCCTAGGAGCAGGCAATACAAACAGATCTGTCTTTGAGAGGAATTACGATGGTTCTCTCATGCAGCTAGTGAAGGGTTTTCATATTTATGATATATTTTCTTAATTTTATGTTCCCATTTTCTTCATCTTCAACCCCCCCCTCGCCCCCCACCCCACCCCTAACTTCAAATCTTTGCCAAGTCATTACTGTGATGACGGAGGGGTTGATGGCCTGCGCTTGTTTTTCCCCCACTATTAGATTGTTCGTCTTTGTATTAGTCTGACTTTATTCAAGTTTAAAAGGCTGTGACAGTCTTGAATAAAAGTTACTCGGTGTTAGGTTTTCTTATGGGAGCAAGAGTTACCCTACTCGTTTATTGTTTATGGTTTTATAATATTTCCACAAACATTGTCTGGGCCTGCAGCTTTGCGTATCTTTATCTTTTTGAAGAAACCTCGAACAGCAGAATTATCAATATGTAAAACATTATCAACGTTATCACAGCTGTTTAAAATATTCGACATAACAGTTTCCAAATTTTCACCAACAGAATTCATTTCAAAATGGCCATAAAAATCATTCCGCTTGTTAGCAAAATCATATCATTCCTGTTCTTACATCACTTCGTGGTTTATGCTGTCCAGTGAGAGTTTTCAGGCCATCCCATGCATTTCGCATGTTTCCTGACTCAAACTGCTTTTCTACTTTTTCTTTGCATGCCATCTTTGCGTCCTTTATTTCATGTCTTAGTTTTCTTTGAACAGTTTTCTTTGCAAAATAATCCTCCGACTGAAATGCGATTTTCTTTTCAAGTGTTTTTCTTTAAAGATTTGAAAACCCAAGACTTATTATTCGGAAAAAAATTCAAGTTTTCTTTAGTATCAACATGTTTTCACAAAAGGTAACATACTCAGAGATAACATCAGCAGCTTCATCCACATCAACACAAGAATAAAAAAAACCCACGAAAAAAACAAACAAACAAACAAACAACAACAACAACAACAACAACAACAACAACAACAACAACAACAACAACAACAACAACAAACGTCCCAGTCTGTGCACTCATAGCAAGCTCGCAGTTCTGTGCAATCAGGGGACCAAATGTTTACAGTTTTCTGCAGAACAGGTTGGGTTTGAACAACAGGTCGGTAAGAGGGGATCAAGTGTACGGTGTTGTGATCAGAGTTTGAACAACATGTCGGTAAGAGGGATCAAGTGTACGGTGTTGTGATCAGATTTACCAATTTCAGGAAGGACCACAGACTTATAAGCATTTGGGATATTACCATAACACAAATCAAGCTTCTTGTCGAGAAGGGTTGGACATGTGGCATACTGTTTAAAAGAGGGTAAAACAGACCGGAGATCACATTGATTAAAATCACCAAGAAGTAAATTTGGAGCATCAGGGGATAACAACTGCAATTCTCGCACCACGCCAGAGATATCATTTGAGGCACGTGCAGGGTTGGATGACAAAATTACAAAATGTTCTCATGATGTATCTCATTAAAGATTTTTATGTTATTGATCATGATCTTCTTAAAAAAAAAGCTGAAGTACAACGTATCCGAAAATACGCAAGAACTATTATCTCCTTTGTTTCAGATGGAAATCAAAAGATTACAGCAAATGGATCTGCATATCATATGTTATTTATTAGTCACGCTGTCCCTCAAGGCAAGGTAATGTAATGTTGCTTAGAGCCCAGCCGATTGCAAAGGGCCATATCAGGGCTGTCACCGCGTTGAAGTAAACTCACAAGTCATTAAAAAAAAAAGAAAAAGAAAAACTTATTCACACAACCCTTTGAACACACCTTCCAAAACACACTGGAAAAGTTTGTTAAACATCATTCCTTCGTAAAATCTTAAATCAGATGAAAAAATGTTAATCTCTTTCGGAATATGAATATCAAAGATCACATTAGGTGGGACATTTCTGAACAAGGTTTTCACGGTTAGTGCTCGGGCCCATGTCATTTCCGTGTGTAGCTCTAGTCGTTCATAGTCTATGTGAAGTTCTCGGTGATGACACTGTATACACTCGCCATTTAAACAAAATGATAATGTATTTGCCACTTTAAAAGAAAGTCTAAACAAGTTAATCAAATGGTCTGAATTCAATCACGTGCCTACGTCCTCAGAAAACCAAACGTTTGATAATAACCAGCAGACAAAAGCGTTCAAGTCTCTCATAACTCTGTCTCTTTGTCTAAACGATGATGTTATTAAGGAGGTGGATCATCACAAGTTCTCGATGTCATTGTTGATACTATATGTCATGGTCATACTCTGCCATAATGCTCTGCAATGTGAAGGGATCCACCAGCTTTCAAAACTGAAACTTTTTTAGACTAATATTGTCGTAAGCGATTATTTATCTCCTCTGTTGAATCCTATTTCAGTTACTCTTCTACAATATGGAATTTGGCCAGTGGTGACATGGTAAAACGCTATTCTGTTTTTATGAACGGGCTGTCAAATCAATTCTGATGAAATTTTCAACCGTGACTCTCCGTTCTGGGCGGATTGCCTCCAAGGAAGCAATTTTCATGTTTAAGATACTATCCAATTATGTTCCACCAACTCTGAAAAATAAATTTGAAATGAAACTGATATGCAATGTCAGCAACATTAAGATATTCCCAGCAAGGACTAATGTTCTTATGTCTAGCCTTATATATTCCGTTGGATGTTCGGGAAATAACTTACTGTATTCATTCTACGTACACACTAGTCTAAGCATTTTCAGAAGACAGTACTTCTCATATCTTATGCAAAACTTTCGGAAGAGTATTGGTGCATTATTACATGATTACCGCCCCCACCCCTTTGTTTTCTTTTTTTTGATGTCATATAGCAGATTTTCTCTCTCTCTCTCTCTCTCTCTCTCTCTCTCTCCTCTCTCTCTCTCTCTCTCTCTCTCTCTCTCTGAATTCATGTTTGTTGATTCGAGTACAGTAATCTTTGTTTAAATGTATGTTAACGTTGATTTGTATTTCCTGCCTCCCCTTCTTCAATCCGGTCCACCTTCATCCTCTCCTTCCTTCTCTTAACTGACGTTCCTCCCTCTTCTCTTCTCTCACTGCAAAGTTTGTGTGCACTGGTTTTTCTCAGAAGCTGCGTGCGGTTTATTATTTTTTTTTTTATTATTGCGATTTGTATTACGGTTGAGTATTCCTTCCATTGTTCAGATTGTTCATTCACTTTTGAAGTTGTTTGTTTCTCTCCCCCCCCCCCCCCCCTTCCTTGCGGGCAAGATGTCAAAAAAAGTGTGCATTGTGCTTATCATTTTCTCTCATTTAAAAAATCCGTTCGTTCGTTCGTTTGCTCTCTCTCTGACTCTCTGTCTCTGTGACTCTCTCTATCTCTGTCTCTCTCTGTCTCTCTCTGTCTCTCTCTCTCTCTCTCTCTCTCTCTCTCTCTCTCTCTCTCTCTCTCTCTCAGTTTTCATGCGCATGTGTTTCCACTCATGGATATGCGTGTGGACGGGTATGTACGGTGGCCTATGAATTTCATTGTGTGGATAGGTGAGTACGGTGGCCTATGAATTTCCCTGCTCTACACCCTTCGAGTACATGGGTGTGTACGGTGGCCTCTGAAATTTCCCTGTGTGGATGGGTGTGTACGGTGGCCTATGAATTTCCCTGCTCTACACCCTTCGAGTGGATGGGTGTGTACGGTGGCCTCTGAAATTTCCCTGTGTGGATGGTGTGTATGGTCCGAATTTCCCTGTGTGGATGGTATGGTTCCCTATGAATTTCCCTGGTGGTGGTGTGTATGGTGGCCTATGAATTTCCCTGTGTGGTGTGGATGGTGGCCTATGAATTTCCCTGTGTGGATGGTGTGTATGGTGGCCTATGAATTTCCCTGTGTGGATGGGTGTGTATGGTGGCCTATGAATTTCCCTGTGTGGATGGGTGTGTATGGTGGCCTATGAATTTCCCTGTGTGGATGGGTGTGTATGGTGGCCTATGAATTTCCCTGTGTGGATGGGTGTGTATGGTGGCCTATGAATTTCCCTGTGTAGATAGCTGTGTATGGTGGCCTATGAATTTCCCTGTGTGGATGGGTGTGTATGGTGGCCTATGAATTTCCCTGTGTGGATGGGTGTGTATGGTGGCCTATGAATTTCCCTGTGTGGATGGTGTGTATGGTGGCCTATGAATTTCCCTGTGTGGATGGTGTGTGTATGGTGGCCTATGAATTTCCCTGCTCTACACCCTTCGAGTGGAGGTGGGTTGTGTACGGTGGCCTATGAATTTCCTACGTGGATGGGTGTGTATGGTGGCCTATGAATTTCCCTAGTGGATGGGTGTGTATGGTGGCCTATGAATTTCCTGCTCTACACCCTTCGAGTGGATGGGTGTGTATGGTGGCCTATGAATTTCCCTGTGTGGATGGGTGTGTATGGTGGCCTATGAATTTCCCTGTGTGTATGGGTGTGTATGGTGGCCTATTAATTTCCCTGTGTGTATGGGTGTGTATGGTGGCCTATGAATTTCCCTTGTGTGATGGGTGTGTATGGTGGCCTATGAATTTTCCCTGTGGATGGGTGTGTATGGTGGCCTATGAATTTCCCTGTGTGGATGGGTGTGTATGGTGGCCTATGAATTTCCCTGTCTGTATGGGTGTGTATGGTGGCCTATGAATTTCCCTGTGTGGATGGGTGTGTATGGTGGCCTATGAATTTCCCTGTGTGGATGGGTGGGTATGGTGGCCTATGAATTTCCCTGTGTGGATGGGTGTGTATGGTGGCCTATGAATTTCCCTGTGTGTATGGGTGTGTATGGTGGCCTATGAATTTCCCTGTGTGGATGGGTGGGTATGGTGGCCTATGAATTTCCCTGTGTGGATGGGTGTGTACGGTGGCCTATGAATTTCCCTGTGTGGATGGGTGTGTATGGTGGCCTATGAATTTCCCTGTGTGGATGGGTGTGTATGGTGGCCTATGAATTTCCCTGTGTGATGGGTGTGTATCGGTGGCCTATGAATTTCCCTGTGTGGATGGGTGTGTATGGTGGCCTATGAATTTCCCTGTGTGGATGGGTGTGTATGGTGGCCTATGAATTTCCTGTGTGGATGGGTGTGTATGGTGGCCTATGAATTTCCCTGTGTGTATGGTGGGTATGGTGGCCTATGAATTTCCCTGTGTGGATGGGTGTGTATGGTGGCCTATGAATTTCCCTGTGTGGATGGGTGTGTATGGTGGCCTATGAATTTCCTGTGTGGATGGGTGTGTATGGTGGCCTATGAATTTCCCTGTGTGGATGGGTGGGTATGGTGGCCTATGAATTTCCCTGTGTGGATGGGTGTGTATGGTGGCCTATGAATTTCCCTGTGTGGATGGGTGTGTATGGTGGCCTATGAATTTCCCTGTGTGGATGGGTGTGTATGGTGGCCTATGAATTTCCCTGTGTGGATGGGTGTGTATGGTGGCCTATGAATTTCCCTGTGTGGATGGGTGTGTATGGTGGCCTATGAATTTCCCTGTGTGGATGGGTGTGTATGGTGGCCTATGAATTTCCCTGTGTGGATGGGTGTGTATGGTGGCCTATGAATTTCCCTGTGTGGATGGGTGTGTATGGTGGCCTATGAATTTCCCTGTGTGGATGGGTGTGTATGGTGGCCTATGAATTTCCCTGTGTGGATGGGTGTGTATGGTGGCCTATGAATTTCCCTGTGTGGATGGGTGTGTATGGTGGCCTATGAATTTCCCTGTGTGGATGGGTGGTATGGTGGCCTATGAATTTCCCTGTGTGGATGGGTGTGTAGGTGGCCTATGAATTTCCTGTGTGATGTGGTGTGTATGGTGGCCTATGAATTTCCCTGTGTGGATGGGTGTGTATGGTGGCCTATGAATTTCTCTGTGTGGATGGGTGTGTATGGTGGCCTATGAATTTCCCAGTGTGGATGTGTGTGTATGGTGGCCTATGAATTTCCCTGTTGATGGTGTGTATGGTGGTCTCTGAATTTTCCTGTTCTACACCCTTCGTGCCCCACCGCCCTCTCGTCCAGTTTGTTCTTCACTTCATTCCTTCCCGTGTCCCTTATTCTCCTCTCATGCACCCCCCCCCCCCCCCCGCGCGCACACACACACACACACACACACACACACACACACACACACACACACCACCTGACAGACAGACAGACAGACAGACAGAGAGTCAAACAGACAGACAGACCAACCCTACCGAATTCCTGCACAGAAGGCGAAGGGAGGCCAGAGAAAGGCAGGAAGAGAGAAGAAAGGAGAAAGAAGGCAGGGAAGAGAGAAGAAAGGAGAAAGAAAGGCAGGGAAGAGGAGAAGAAAGGAGAAAGAAGGCAGGGGAAGAGAGAAGAAAGGAGAAAGAAGGCAGCGAAGAGAGAAGAAAGGAGAAAGAAGGCAGGCAGCCCTGGCCAGTCCTTGCTGCCTGCTTCCCCCCATTGATCTGCGGGCCCGGGCTTTGGAGGGGGACTGTCACCTATATTTCCTGCTAACGGCCGACACCGGGGGGCCGGCCCTCCCCTGGCAGCTGGATCTATGGGACATAACGGCCTCGTAACTCCTCAAATAAAACAATGAGGACCAGAGGTCCTAACCCTGCTCCCCCCTCCCCTTTCCCCCTCTTCCCCCTCCATCTCAACCTCCACCTTCCCTCCCCCTCCCCCCCCCCTTCCTGCTTCCTTCTACGTGCCCCAGGGACTAGGGAGCACTCTCCCATCCCTCTTAACCTTTCTCTGTGTCTGTGGCCGTGTCAGGGTCTCTCTCTCTCTCTCTCTCTCTCTCTCTCTCTCTTCTTTGCTTTGCTTAAATGCTCGCTTGCTTGCGCAAAGGTCCGTCCGAGCGTGCGCTCGCACAGCACGTGTATCTATGTATGCATGTGTGTGTGTGTGTGTGTGTGTGTGTGTGTGTGTGTGTGTGTGTGTGTGTGTGTGTGTGTGTGTGTGTGTGTGTGTTCGCGCGAGCGCGCGCATGTGTGAGTACCAAGGGGGTGATGTAGGAGGGTGAGCATCCTCTCTCTCTCTCTCTCCTCTCTCTCTCTTCTCTCTCTCTCTCTCTCTCTCTCTTCTCTCTTCTCGGTGTCCGTCACTCTCTCGGTCTTTTAAATCTCGATCTGTGTTTCAGTTTCCTCGAGCTGACTCTCACTCTGTCTGTTTGTCTGTCCGCCTGCATGCCTACTTGCTTGCATATCC
>CM065745.1:34567140-34579640 GCA_033310375.1 Conus canariensis
ATCGAGGAGTAAGCCCTAACGTTAACTGCATTTCAATGGTTCGGATATTGTCGTTCTTCAAAAACAAACCTACATTGCTGTTGAATTCTGACTACATTGTTCTGAATTTTTCCTCTTTTCTTTTTCGTTTTGTTTGACCCTCAAATGCACATGAAAAGGGAGGGACGAAGGGAGAAAGAAAGGAAAATAGACAAGAGAGGAAGAGTGTAAAATGGGGGGGGGGGGGGGGGGGGGGAGTTGATTTCAAAAAGGATCTAGTTGCAAAGTGAGACGACTGCAGGCGGGAATCTAAGAAGGATTTTTTTTCTTATATACACACACACACACACACACACACACACACACACACACACACACACACACACACACACACACAGAGAGAGAGAGAGAGAGAGAGAGAGAGAGAGAGAGAGAGAGAGAATATTTTAACCTTTTTATTGTTGATATAGCATTTATAACCATATAGACAAGGGGGCCAATGTAATATATTATATATATATATATATATATATATATATGTGTGTGTGTGTGTGTGTGTATGTGTATACACACACACACACACACACACACACATATATATATATAGAGAGAGAGAGAATGGTACTGAGGATCAGCGCAATCTTAAAAACAGTGCTCAACCACAGTGGGAGCGACATTTGTTATATTAAAAGCAAGTTAAAATCAAGCTTCTAAAAACATCTACAAATTTGTTTCACGCTGTGCGGTCGTCAGGATGTGATGACATCCTGACGACCGCACAGCGTGAAACAAATTTGTAGATGTTTTTAGAAGCTTGATTTAACTTGCTTTTAATATAACAAATATATATATATATATATATATACATATATATATATATATATATAGAGAGAGAGAGAGAGAGAGAGAGAGAGGAGAGAAAGAGAGAGAGAGAGAGAGAGAGAGAGAGACGCCCACACACACTCCATCGACCCCCTCAGTCCCCTCCTCGCTCCTCCTTCCGTATCTGTTCGCTCTCCAATATCTGATGCGCGCACAAATTCAAAGACCATTTTGTACTAAATTGATGTTCTCCTTCGAATTTAATTGTTGTTTGTTAGTGCTTCTGTTTTCCTTTTTTTTTTTTTGTTTTGTTTATTTGCATCGCTAAGACAGTGTATGTTGTGAATTCTCTGGGTACATTTTTATCATCGCGAAAGTCTGTCACTGCATCAGATCACGAGGAAAAGAAAAATGAAATTCCCACACTCAGTTGAAATGGCCGCCACTGGAAGGCAATCACCAAACAGTTTCCTTCATAAGTCCTCTGTCAGTGGTGAGAGAGAGAGAGAGAGAGAGAGAGAGAGAGAGAGAGAGAGAGAGAGAGAGACAGACAGACAGACAGACAGACAGACAGACAGACAGACAGACAGTGAGACAGAGACAGAGAGAGACAGAGAGAGGCGTGCACACTCGCTTATTCCACACACACACACACACACACACACAGAGGCGTGCACACTCGCTTATTCCACACACACACACACACACACACACACACACACACACACACACACACACAGAGGCGTGCACACTCGCTTATACCACACACACACACACACACACACACACACACACACACACACGTGTCAGCACGCCACACAGCAAACACACGCATACTTACCAGTGTATTGATCGAGCGATCCGTCTTCAAACCACATGTGTCACGTGACATGTCGCGAACTGCAGTGACGTTTTCCATTCCACAGTCTGCCCCCCCCCCCCCCACCCCCGACCCCGCTCCCTCCTCTCCGCTCATCCTTACAGCAGGACGACCTCGTCACGTAGTCAGCCCTCGGACGTTGTGGACAGGTGGCAGGCTGGACTTATGCTTGTAACAATTCTAATCAATAAACTAACCACTTGAGATGGGCTTTGGTGGCGAGGAGGAAGTGGTGAGTAGAAGTTGGGGGTGGGGGTGGGGGGTAGGGGAAATGGGGAGTGAGCAAAGGGAGATAAGGGTGGTGATGGGAAAATGAGTTTGTAGACGGAGTAAGAGAGAGAGAGAGAGAGAGAGAGAGTGTGTGTGTGTGTGTGTGTGTGAGTGTGGCGGAGAGGGGAGGGGGTTGGGGCAAGGGAAAACGAGGGGATGGGAGGAAGGGGGAACCATGGTCGATTTCCGCTAGGATAACAACCCAGAAGAGCATTAGGGAGAGCGCGAACCTCTGGCCAGGTTGAACGATCCCAAAGGTCCTTTCTGCGGTGGTTCATAGGTGAAAACATCTGACCTGGTTGAACGATCCCAAAGGTTCTTTCTGCGGTGGTTCATAGGTGAAAACATCTTGGTTTTCCAGGGGTGGGGGAGGGGGGGGAGTCATAGTTGGTAGGGAGTGAAAGATGACTTCCCTTGAACTTTTTGCTTTCTATAATAAGACATGGGTACATGAAATATCACAGTGTACAGCACAACAAATTGTTATGAATATACGTTACTTCATAGATAGTTATCAAGTGATAAATGGTCACTTTATGGTGTTCATGGTCAGTAGCCAATCTGGCTGATCCTGGATTCGTATTTTGAACCGGATTCACAGAACACGTCCAGATAAACATTGAATGGGCTCGTCCTGCCTTGTGTCCACACAGTTTCGTAAACATTGGTTCCCTGATCGTTTCAGCACTCACTGTAGGCGACAGACAGACAAACACGGGAACCAGCAAATGAAGAAATGGTGACGGCTGGTCCTAGCAGAACTGACGGAAGAAAACAGGTTTAACGTTACCACTAACTTAATGGAACATATCGCTTCGCGTCATAGACTCACGTGACTGGAGACGTAAGAGCGCTGGCAAAGCTGATGGCAGGAGTGGTGGTCACAGTTGGTGGTCACATCTTAATTTGCTGATATTCTGTTTGGGGGTGGGGAAAGATCCAAAGGGTGGGGGGTGGGGGTGGAGGCAGGGAGGAGGGGCAAGGATGATATCTGGGAGGGGTCAAAAGAAAGTTGGATGGGAGAGGGTGATGGGAAAAGTGTCCAGACCACTTCAAACACCTCTTCCCAATTGCCATTGCTCCGACCTTGGAAGACACTGTCGAGAATAATCAGAAGGCAAAACCAACGCAGAAAAATCAGATGCAGATAGAAGACCTTGGCACAAACGATGTTATATACTGTCACGAGTCGGCCGAATGTGATGCCGTCCTTCAGGCAAATTGTGGGAAACTTTGCCGATGTTGAGATGAGTTTCTTCGGATTCTTCAAGTGTGCGAACTCAGGCATTACCAGAGGGGAATACCCCGAGTCGTTTACTGAAGGAGCGAGAGTTGCTGGGAAGTGATTAGCATGTCCAGGAGGGTAGTAACAAGTACAAGTCGACCTGCCGGTCCTGGGCGGGGGAGAGTGTCCACCTCCACCACCAGCTATTCCCTGGGTTCTCCAGTGGGCCTGAGGGGAGGCGATCGTGGCAGGCGACCGTCACGGTTCGGTGACCGTCGGCCTGCAGGCAGGACACAGTGACCATTCAGCCGTTCTTGTCCTGAGGGAAAAACATATTCAGGGAAGTTTCGGCCTGTTGAGTGTTTTGCACCTTGTTGGCTATAGAGTGTAGTAAACATTTGAAGCATCAGTCCTGGCTTGTGAGAAGTCCAGGCTGTTGGGACAAGGGGTAGCTTCGGGGAATCGAACATGAGTTTGAAGTGGTTATGTATTAACCACTTGGTACCCAAGTCTTTGTTGGTGCTAGTAGCTGTGGTGTATGTGGGGGGGGGGGGGGGGTGACTAGTGATTCCATTGGTGGGATGAAATAACTCGGGGAGTTATCGGTGCAAATCGTTGTGATGTGTGTGTGCCAGTGATTCTATTGGCTGAACCAGTTTAACTCGGGTTCTCTGTGTTTGAGAATGGATATAAGATGCTCGGAAAACCAGGAAACTGAGGGAAAGCGAACTCATCCCGTCTTGCTGAGGGCTCAAGAAAATACAGCGAGAAGCAGAGGCTTGCTGTCGCCTCGAAGCCGACGATGGTAGAGAATTGTCTCCTGGGTGGGGACGTAAGACAGTGGAGGCTGCTGTAGCCTCGGAGCCGACAACGTTAGATTATTGTCTCCTGTGTGGGGACGGTAGACAGCAAGACGTGTCAGCCTGTTGGGGCCTAGGCAGGGAGCTGCCAGACAACAGTGGGGTGTTTGCAAGAGAAGACCTGTGGGAGAGGCCGACAGGAGCCCTTTCTGTGGAGAGGGTGAAGTTCAGTGGAGTCCGGGAGACTCGGTCTGAGGGTGCAAATCGAGCTACGTTGCCAATGTCCCCCAAATGGGATTTGGCCAAACGGGAGGACACACCAGTGTGGCAGCTTCAGCTCGTAGTCGCACAGTGGGATGAGAGAAACTGACATTCAACCAAGAAATGCTGGCAAGTTATGGACGTTTATTTGTTCTTAAGTTTATAAGTGTGCAACCAGAATAGTGGAATGCTATCTTTCCTGGTTAATGAAGGGTAACTGAAGAAAAAGGGATGCGATTATGAGATGATCTGTATGATGTTTACATTATTGTATGATACAGATAGGTGTGTTGTATACTGACGGGTGGGGCTCGAAGTCAAGGTAAATAAAATTTGATTATTTTCTTTGAAATGTTAATGATTTCCCGTCACCTTTGTGCGGGCCCGATGTGAATGACAGAGTGCGTGTGCCTATGCGAGAGCGCAATTTGGTTATGAAGACGTAAATGCTTCTGTCCATACCCCTCTGCATCCCTATATATAATAATCATATTTTAATAACAACGGGGAACGTCAGAGACCTGTCACATACACACAAACGGTTCTGTCACCAATGGTAAGTCAGGATGGGGATACCCAGTGAAGCAAAATGGCCGAACTATTCAGGAAGACAATGGTGCGCACAGTTTAACAACTTCAAGTCTAACAATGGAGGTAGAAGCAGTGTCACAAGCACTCCACTGCCTTTCATCCACAGGCCAGTTTAAAACTCAAAAAGCCATGATACTGACTGACTCCATGAACCTACTTCAGAAAGTGAAGAGTGGAATTGGAAGCCTTGCTTGGCAAGAAATAATGTGCAACCATCCACTGGAGAGACATATGGATGTACTGCCCTGGACACTCAGGAGTTAAAGGAAGCGAGAGAGCTGGCAAGGCAACGATAAGAACTGGAATACATCTTGGTCGATCTGATGTGATAAGAAATCTGAAGAATCACCTAAGCAAACAAAAGCAAAGCCATTATACCATAGACCATTTTTTTTTTAAAGATCTGAACATCTAGAGAGGAAGTGGCCGCACCAACCAAACAAACATTGGAATAATCTCAAGGACAACAATGTGAAGGCTCCTAGAGATTGGGGCAAACCCATACTGGGCCTTTCCAGTTACAAACACAAATAATCAAACATGTCAACTGAGATGAGACTTTGAATCTCTCAGGGACCCCAGTGTATATTGTAGACGTGTGCATGCGCTGGTGTGTGTTCATTGGAGGGGTGATGCAGACGTGTAAGTTGGAGAGTCCACAGATGTGAGTGTGCGAGCATTGGTGTGTGAGTGTATGAGTGTGTGTGTGAGTGAGTGAGTGAGTGTGTGTATGTGTGTGTGTGTGCGTGCGTGCGCGCGCACGTGTATGTGTGTGTGTGTGTGTGTGTGTGTGTGTGTGTGTGTGTGTGTGTGTGTGTGTGTGTGTGTGTTGTTCTTCTTCTTATTGTTGTGTGTGTATGTGTGTGTGTGTGTGTGTGTGTGTGTGTGTGTGTGTGTGTTATTGTTGTTCTTGTCATTGTTCTAGTTCCTAAGTCATCTTCTGAATATTCATTTCCCACAATAAAAGTCGCACACAGTCACGCACACACACACAAACACACGCACACATGCACACACACACACATACACACACATACACACACATTCACGCACACACACATACACACACATATACACACATATACAGATATACACACATACGCGCATGCGTTCATACGCTCGCTCCTGCGCTCCTGCGCGCGCACACATGCACACGCGTGCATGCACACACACACACACACACACACACACACACACACACACGCCTGCGCACATACACGCGCACACACGAATGCGCACGTGCATACACACCAGCACATGCGTTTACGCCCACATACAAAGGCACGCATACACACACATACATGTACACATATTGGCAGATGCATGCATATGCACACACAAGCCCACAAAACACACACACACACATGCGCATGCACTTCTGCACATGCACACACGCGCGCGCGCACACACACGCACACACATTCACCCGTGTACGCGCGTGCACACACAAACACACAAAAAGGCGCATACATGAGTGCGCGTGCGCGTGCACAACACACACACACACACACACACACACACACACACACACACACACACACTCACACACACACACGCATACGCATACACGCACATCGTGCACACACACATGCACTCGCACACACACACGGGCCCGCGCCCACACATCCATACACACACATGTGTACACTCACCACACACAACGATGATAATGGCATAACCAACGTTAGCTAGATACTCAAGTCTGACCAGCGCGTTGGGCTAACGCGTAGGTCAGACATCTGCTAAGTCGTAGCCACGAGACCCTCTTCTTAAAATAATTGTCTCGTCTTAGCTATTAATTCATTTATCTATCAGCTTTAAATCATGCGCAGTGTGGTCTCAAAACTTGGCGGATGTGGTGCAGCGCATATGGACCAGTCCGCACGCAGTGCCGCCTCGTTGATGAAACTGAAACTGAACTGAAACTGATAGGGAAGAGAAAGGGGTAGGGAGGAGGAATGGTAAAGTGAGCGGCAGAGAGAGGGTGGGGATTAGCTGGAAATAAGGTGTCAGTCTCTGATGTTAATGCCTTGTGGCTGCAAGGTGTGAGATGACATGACTTTCCATGAATTTTGTTTAGAGACTATTCCCACGGTCATCGAGTCAAGAAGCTACTCCTGCCATGACGTGAAAGATTATGGTGTCCACCGTTGAACTGATATGAAACAAATGTTCCTTTCTTGGTAAGAATCATTATACCTGTGTTCTTTGAAGCGTTTATTCAGGGGCCTGTAAGTGTCATCCACATACATTATATTGCAGTGTCTGCAGGACAGGGCGTGGACCACATTTGAATTGTACGTGGAGCTGGATCTACCTGACAGACCCTGAACTTTGGTTCATGGGTTGATGAACGTGCAGGTATTGCGCCTGGGTTTGCAGCGTTTGGAATGCCTGTCGGGGTTCAAGGTCGTGTAGGGTAGAAGGCAGATCGTACCATGTGGTCTTCCAGATTTCTATTGTCTCAGTGCGGCCATCGGTGGCTTTCTGGGTGTGTCCAGAAAGTCTGGTCGTTCTGCTGGATGTAAAAGTTTCCATGTAGAATTCGCAGAGCAGGGAGGCTGTATGGGGGAATCCAACCAGCAGACACAGCCCAAAACACAGCCTTCCTCTTGCCGTGGACTCCATCCCTTGCCTAACGTTCAGCACAGTGGTGTGGCCATGAAGCTGGAAGCCAGACCTCTATCTATGGCCGTAGTAGTGAAGAGATTTACCGGAGAGGGGAGGGGAGAAAAGCGGAGGGGAGACCTTATGCAGATTTCACTGCCTAGGTGGATGTAATTATAATTGTATTATAGTATAGATATTTGTAAAAGAATGACAAATTGCTTACGCTGAAATTAATTTTTATGTCAAAGGCTACACAAAACAAATAAATACAATGTAAAACAAAGTCTGTCACCACCACCACCACACTTTTCTTTTTCCCTCCCTCTCTTCCTCCCATTCCAGCAAACAACAATTGCATGCATACCCTTCCCCCTACCCCGCCTCTTTTCCTCCCCCCCCCCCCTCTCCCGCTGCTCGCCTTTACCCTCCCTCCAAGCATTCCCAGACATGAACTGCCCAGTGCCCGTGCTGAGAGTCGGTGGGCTGTTATTTACAGTGCCCGGTGCCCACTCTCCATAATGGCCGGCAGACCCTCAGTATGCAGATCACTGGATTTCCGGGAAGCACGGTCAACATCCTTCCCCCCCCCCTCTCCCTCCTCCACCCTCCCTTTCAAAAGCTCGGACACGCACGCCGGGGCGGCTTCCAAAGCGAGGCGATTAGCTCCAGCGACCACGTCCAGTGGAGGATTGACATGGTGTCAGGGATGGTCGTAACGCCGGGGAAACGAGGCTAATCTATTGGACAAGGGGAAGACTTAGAGCCCAACAGGATCAAAGGCCATCCTCCATTTAGCCACTGTCCAGTCTCCCGGCTCACTTGACCTCAGCAGGTCAATGTAATCGAAGGTGAAAGGTCGAAAGCGTGAAGCGGACACGCGCATGTTTAAGGGTCTGTGTGGTTGGTGAGGTGGTTGAAGGACGGGGGAGAGGGGAGGGGAGGGGACAGGGTGAGGGAAGGACTGGGCAGATGAGGGATACAAGGTGTCGAATGGTGGAGCAGTTACCTTGATTTGCGACTGACTTTTCTTCTCTCCCTCCCCTCCCTACCATCCCCCATTCTACCCCCGCCCCTTCTCTTGTCCTCTCTCTTCTCCCTCTCCTTCTATGACAGTCCAGCGTAAAAGAAAAGAGGTATGAGATGTGTGTGTGTGTGTGTGGGGGGGGGGGGGGGGGTCGCGTGGAAGGGGGCGGGGGCGAGGGCAGAAGAGAATGGTCATTGGGAACGGAGCTTTGGTTGGGCTGTGGAGGAAACGGCCAAGTGACCAATGAAGAGTTTTTGGACACAAAATGATCGATGACAGAACAGCCTGTTCAGTGCACTGACTCGCGCCCTATTCATTACTAAGGGGGGGGGGGGGGGGGGGGGAGGGCAAGGGGGGGGGGGGGAGCACGAATATTTCCCAAAATCGGACAGAAAAAAATTTTGGGAGCGGGAGGAGGGCGGGATATCTTCCACCGTCTATTTGATTGTTGTCGTTGATGTTGTAACTGGCGTTGCTGTTGTTATTAACATTGTTGTTATATTCAGTTGTTGTGGAGACACATTACATAAAAATCAAATGAATTTTACTTCTAAACTCTACCAGTTTCGGTTGGTAGAGTTTAAAGGTGAAGATGCGTTTAATGGTTTGATAGGCAAGTTTCCGTGTCGCCATTTTTTGACTCAGAAGCTCCCTTTATCAGTACCTTTTACAAAGAAAGCTTTTGTTCTGTTCGGTCTGAAGTGGCAAATGTCTATGAATAGGTAATTTTACATCACTGTTTCAATATCATGATCATTTCAAATTCGAAATGGCTCCCTATGAGTGAACGCTTAATCTATAAATCAGTCGACGTTTTATCAAAAGAAACGTGTTAAATATTTTATATTGGTGCTGCCAAGATGCATGGAATAAGCTTAGACATTCAGATAGTTCCATGCTTTCTGGTGTATGACCATGAAAATAGGACATCACGTGTTCCAGTATAAATGCCACAGACAGATTATTCGCTTTCTTACAAGGAATACTTGACAACTATCCATGCATCCGGGCCAGCCTGCAAGTAAAAACAGACAGTGTAAGGAACCTGTCCTTGCCATTATGAAACGCCTGAGCTTGTCCTGTGCAGGCCTGCATTTTCCCACGACTCCATACTTAAGGCCATTCTACAGGGTACAGTAAAGGGTGGACGTCATGACTGCCTACCCAAGGCCATTGGACAGGGTACAGTAAAGGGTGGACGTTATGACTGCCTACCTAAGGCCATTGGACAGGGTACAGTAAAGGATGGGCGTCTTAACTGCCTACCCAAGACCATTGGACAGGGTACTTAAAGGATGGACGCCATTCCTTCTGTTCAAGGTCATTCTAGAGGGCAAACAGTGGACGCCATGACTCTGTCCACGATCATGATCGTAAAGGGCACAGAAAAGGGTGGAATGGTGATACTCTGTCAAAGATCATTCTGAAGTTTACAATGAAGAATGGAGGTCACTACTCTCTGTCTACGATCATTGTAGAGGGCACAGTAAATGGTGGAGGACATGGTTCTATTCAGGATCCTTCCAAAGAGTACAGTAGAGGGCAGACGTCATTGCTGTCTGTCACAGACCATTGTAGAGGGTACAGTAAAAACGTTGGACGTCATGACTATGTCCAGGATCATTGTAGAGGGTACAGTAAAACGTTGGACGTCATGACTATGTCCTGGATCATTGTAGAGGGTACAGTAAAACGTTGGACGTCATGACTATGTCCTGGATCATTGTAGAGGGTACAGTAAAACGTTGGACGTCATGACTATGTCTTGGATCATTGTAGAGGGTACAGTAAAACGTTGGACGTCATGACTATGTCCAGGATCATTGGAAAGGGTATAATAAAAAAAAAAGTTGGACGTCATGACTATGTCCAGGATCATTGTAGAGGGTACAGTAAAACGCTGAACGTAATAATCATGTCAAAGATCACTGGAAAGGGTACAGTATGGGGCGGACATAATGGCGGCGTGTTCAAGACCAATCTACAGGGTTTAAGGAAGAGTGGGCATCAAGACTGTCTGTCTAAAACAAAGAGCACGGTAAGGGGTGGGTGTCGTGACTTTCTATCCGGACCATGCTACCGGGCACAGCGGAGGGTGGACACAATGACTCCCTGTCTGGGACAATTCTACAGGAAACAGATAGAAGGTAGAAGCCATGACTTCCTGTCTGGGACAATTCTACAGGAAACAGATAGAAGGTAGAAGCCATGACTTCCTGTCTGGGACAATTCTACAGGAAACAGATGGATGGTAGACGCCATGGCTTCCTGTCTGGGAGAATTCTGCAGGAAACAGATAGATGGTAGACACCATGACTTCCTGTCTGGGACAATTCTACTGGAAACAGATGGATGGTAGACGCCATGACTTCCTGTCTGGGACAATTCTACTGGAAACAGATGGATGGTAGACGCCATGACTTCCTGTCTGGGACAATTCTGCAGGAAACAGATAGATGGTAGACGTGATGACTCCCTGCCCAGACTGGACTTCTGCTGGGCCAAGTGGTGGATGGACGTTCCGGAGGCAGACTGAAGACATCCTGGGTGGTAGAGGCATCACTCTGTCCATGACTCCCTGTCCACAGGCTGTCTACAGGGTAACGTCCCACGGGGAGGAGAAAGAACTCTTGGACCAGACTGGTCACACTGCACTGCTTGCATCCTCGGGGACCGAGCACTGTGGAGACACCTGGCTGCCCATGTGGGCATTATGGCACCACGTTAGCTGCTGTCCTGGGGCAGTGACAGGAACTGAAGTCATGTGGCAAGACACCAGTCAGACAACCACCTTTCACCCCAATACGTTCGGTGATATATTCCTGTGGGCTCTCGCCGGGCACCGGACTTCAGGCTCAGTGCTAGGAGATAAAAAAGATGATATGGAAAAATAAAAGGGGAGGAACAGAAGAAGAAGAAAAAGAAGAGGAAGAATAAGAGGAGGAGAAGAAGAAGAAGAAGAAGAAGAAGAAGAAGAAGAAGAAAGAAGAAGAAGAAGAAGAGGAGGAGGAGGAGGAGAAGAAGAAGAAGACCAAACAAACAAAATAAGAGGAAGTGGGTAAGAAAAAAATGGCAGACAAGAAGAAAGAAAACACGAAGAATAGAATTGAAACCAGAAGAGAGAGGAAAGGACTAAATTTTAAAAAAAAGGGAGAATAGAAGATAAAAGATTAAGTAAAGGAGAAGAAGAAAGAAAAGAAAGAAGAAAGATGAAGACGAAGTACAAGAAGATGAAGAAAGAAAGAAAGAAAAGAAAGAAAGAAAGAATGGAAAGGAAAAAGAAGCGAAAAAAAAAAAAACAACTAAAACGAGATGAGGATGATAATGACGGATGACGATAACAATTATAGCGTCGATTATAATGAAGAAGGGTGACTCCAATAGCAAAAAAAGAGCAGGAACAAGAACAACAGGAGCAAGGACAGCAGTAACGAAAACAACCACATCCTGCCGCCTCACACACACACACCCACACACACACACACACACACACACACACACACACACACACACACACACACTAGTTTTACTTAATTTTCGATTACATTCTTTAGAACGTGATAATTTACGGAAGTACGAAGCTCTGACGTGCCGTGTTGACAGAGAAGGCCCTCATTTCAGCCAAATCATAGTGTTCTACCAGACATTTTCATCATTTAGTTGTCTGGGAAATTAAGCTGTAAATCATCATTTTAAATTCCATCAACAAAACAGAAGGTGTCAATTACTGTAAGATATGTCTGAACAAAACATGCGATGATCTACGCAAAAAAAAAAAATGTTTATAAAAAGAAACTCTCTTTCCTGATTTTGACCAGTTGGTTAATCTATTTCAAAGGCTGGACAAATAGACACACACATTATCTCTCTCTCTCTCTCTCTCTCTCTCTCTCTCACACACACACACACACACACACACACACACACACACACACACACACAGAGAGAGAGCGATAACGTGGTGCTCAGAGGAAATTTAAAGAAAAGGTCAGGGGGAAAAAAAGGTTTCCTTTAAAAAAAAAAAAAAAAAAAGGAAAG
>CM065745.1:34587140-34599640 GCA_033310375.1 Conus canariensis
TTTGTTTGTTTTTTCTCTGCCCTGTTGCCTTATTCTTTTTCTTTTTCTGTTCTTTTTATTTTTGTTTGTAGTATGCCCTTACATTTTGTTGTTTACTTTTCTTCCTTTCTGTTTTGTCTTTCTTTCATTCCTTCATTTCCCCTTCTTTTTATATTTTGTCCATCGTTCTTTCTCCCTTTATTTGTTTTCTGTCTTTCTTTCTTTCTTTCTTTCTTTTCTCTTTCTTTGTTCGTTTTGTTCTTTCTTTAGTGCTGAATCCATTTTACATTCAGAAAAAGGACGCAGACAGATTGCACCTAAGCGTGAATCTCAAAAAAAAAAAGTGATGGTTTTCAGAACGGGAGTTCGTTTTTTAAGATATGGAAAATGGTACTATGGAAGAACTGAAGTGAAAGTAATAAAGAGTTATCAATATCTAGGAATTATATTCATGACTAATTGAATTTTATCAAGGAATCATCAGAACATTTGAAGAGGAAAAAAAGTAAACAAGTTGGGTATTTTTTGCTCCCATAAGGAAACCTAACACAGAGTAACTTTTATTCAAGACTGGCACAGCCTTTTAAACTTGAATAAAGTCAGACAAATACATAGACGAACAATCTAATAGTGGGGGAAAAAAACAAGCGCAGGCCAACAACTGAACTATCTTCATAGTAATGACTTGGCAAAGATTTGGACTTAGACGGACAGAAACAAATACAAATAACCTCAATTTAATCAAAACAAAATCAGAAATGAAATGAGGCAGGGAACAGTAAACGATAAACAGTAAACAAGTTGGGTATTTTTTGCTCCCATAAGAAAACCTAACACAGAGTAACTTTTATTCAAGACTGGCACAGCCTTTTAAACTTGAATAAAGTCAGACAAATACATAGACGAACAATCTAATAGTGGGGGAAAAAACAAGCGCAGGCCAACAACTGAACTATCTTCATAGTAATGACTTGGCAAAGATTTGGACTTAAGGAGGGGGGGGGGGGGGGGTGATTTGAAGATGGAGAAACTGGGAACCTGAAATTAAGGAAATATGTTACAGATATGAAAACTCTTCACTGGCTGCATAAGGGAACCATCGCAATCCCTTTTGAAGGCAGATATATTTGTATTGCCTGCTCCGAGGCCTTTCGTCCGCTGGGTCGGACTCATCAGGGAGACACGGCTGGTTGTGTCTGCGCTCCTGGCGTCAAATAGAGACACACCACAGTCCATAATACTGTGGTGTTCTCACCACCAAGGGTGCAAAAAAGAATCCAATAGCACCCCCAAAGCAGCCAGCGAAGAGTAGTAAATGAAACCAAACGAAAGTGTGGGGGGGAAAAAAGTTGCTGAAAAACTAAAGACATTATGCAAATAGTATCAAATGTAGGGGACAATCTTTGAGCCTACGCTTGAGGATCCACCCAAAGATGCAAGGGAAATCAAAAGACAAACACACAGACGGACAGAAACAAATACAATTAACCTCAATTTAATCAAAACAAAATCAGAAATGAAATGAGGCAGGGAACAGTAAACGATAAACAGTAAACAAGTTGGGTATTTTTTGCTCCCATAAGAAAACCTAACACAGAGTAACTTTTATTCAAGACTGGCACAGCCTTTTAAACTTGAATAAAGTCAGACAAATACATAGACGAACAATCTAATAGTGGGGGAAAAACAAGCGCAGGCCAACAACTGAACTATCTTCATAGTAATGACTTGGCAAAGATTTGGAGTTAAGGAATGGGGGGGGGGGGGGGGGGGGGGGGGGGGAGTTTGAAGATGGAGAAACTGGGAACATGAAATTAAGAAAATATGTTACAGATATGAAAACTCTTCACTAGCTGCATAAGGGAACTATCGCAATCCCTTTTGAAGGCAGATATATTTGTATTGCCTGCTCCGAGGCCTTTCGTCCGCTGGGTCGGAACTCATCAGGGAGACACGGCTGGTTGTGTCTGAAAATAGTTGAGATTTACGTCCTCATAGCGAAAGCTTTTAGGGACATGTCTTTCATTCACGGTAGTCTTTGTGGTTGTGTCTGCGCTCCTGGCGTCAAATAGAGACACACCACAGTCCATAATACTGTGGTGTTCTCACCACCAAGCGTGCAAAAAAGAATCCAATAGCACCCCAAAGCAGCCAGCGAAGAGTAGTAATGGAACCAAACGAAAGTGTGGGGGGGGGGGGGGGGGGGGAATTTGCTGAAAAACTAAAGACATTATGCAAATAGTATCAAATGTAGGGGACAATCTTTGAGCCTACGCTTGAGGATCCACCAAAGATGCAAGGGAGATCAAAAGACAAACACACAGACGGACAGAAACAAATACAAATAACCTCAATTTAATCAAAACAAAATCGGAAATGAAATGAGGCAGGGAACAGTAAACGATAAACAGTAAACAAGTTGGGTATTTTTTGCTCCCATAAGAAAACCTAACACAGAGTAACTTTTATTCAAGACTGGCACAGCCTTTTAAACTTGAATAAAGTCAGACAAATACATAGACGAACAATCTAATAGTGGGGGAAAAACAAGCGCAGGCCAACAACTGAACTGTCTTCATAGTAATGACTTGGCAAAGATTTGGACTTAAGGAGGGGGGGGGGGGGGGGGGGTGTTGAAGATGGAGAAACTGGGAACCTGAAATTAAGAAAATATGTTACAGATATGAAAACTCTTCACTAGCTGCATAAGGGAACTATCGCAATCCCTTTTGAAGGCAGATATATTTGTATTGCCTGCTCCGAGGCCTTTCGTCGCTCCGATGCCTTTCGTCCATAATACTGTGGTGTTCTCACCACCAAGGGTGCAAAAAAGAATCCAATAGCACCCCCAAAGCAGCCAGCGAAGAGTAGTAAATGAAACCAAACGAAAGTGTGGGGAGGGAAAAAAGTTGCTGAAAAACTAAAGACATTATGCAAATAGTATAAAATGTAGGGGACAATCTTTGAGCCTACGCTTGAGGATCCACCCAAAGATGCAAGGGAAATCAAAAGACAAACACACAGACGGACAGAAACAAATACAAATAACCTCAATTTAATGTCTTCATTACTATGAAGACAGTTCAGTTGTTGGCCTGCGCTTGTTTTTTCCCCCACTATTAGATTGTTCGTCTATGTATTTGTCTGACTTTATTCAAGTTTAAAAGGCTGTGCCAGTCTTGAATAAAAGTTACTCTGTGTTAGGTTTTCTTATGAGTTTCGTGTAATTAAATCCGGGAGATGGAATGATAATTCGTACGTCACAGAACTAAAAGATTGACTAACATGTATATTTAAACAAAAGCGGCACTCGAATATGGAAAGAAAAGAAATACACAACTGGTTTCTTGTCTTCAAAAGTAATTTGCATCCAGAATAGTATTTATTCGTTATGACACATAAATGACATAGATACATGCTCGCTTGGTGTATGACTAGGATCTTAGGTCTAAATAAGAACAGAATTTGATCAATACCAGGATCAGAAACGTCAAAAGATATGTAAAGTCTGCACAAGAAATACTGTTGAAAATAAGTGTTATTTTCTGTTCAAATGCAAAGTTAATGACGATGTTGGTGATTTAAATGTAAACGATTTCAGGCGCCTGTTGATAATGATCGAAAAGTATCCAAACTTGTACCGCTTGATAATTATATATAGGAGCTTCTAAAATCTTTAGCTAATTTTTTGCTAAGTCACACAAAATTCGACAACCTATTATCTTAATCTATGAAATTACAAACATTCGTCATGCATGAATTGTCTGGAATTGTTTTGTTTGATCCCCAATAGACGTTGAGGGTCAACTGGTATAGTCTTTGCTGCTCAATAGATGATACTGACCAGCTCCATGAACTAGCTTCAAACAGTGGATAGAAAGCCCTGACTGGCATGAAGCAAGGTGCAGCCTTCCATCGGAAGACATAGGGAAGTGCTGTCCACGATAGACAGGTGCCACAGGCATGAAGCAAGGTGCAGCCTTCCATCGGAAGACATAGGGAAGTGCTGTCCACGATAGACAGGTGCCACAGGCATGAGCAAGGTGCAGCCTTCCATCGGAAGACATAGGGAAGTGCTGTCCACGATAGACAGGTGCCACAGGCATGAAGCAAGGTGCAGCCTTCCATCGGAAGACATAGGGAAGTGTTGTCCATGAAAGGCAGGTGCCACAGGAAGTGGGGAGAGAGAGCACACACAGTGGAAGGCGAGGTCACAGGAAGAACTGGATGACAGCTTGGGCGAGCTGATGAGAAAAGCAACCTAAAGAATCACCTCAACAAAGACCGAAGTCACAGCACCATAGAAGAGCTTCCAGAACTCAATGTTAAGAGAGGAAGTGGCTGCACATACAGACTGAAAACGACAACGACAACGACAACATTAACAATAATACTAATAACAATAATAATAATGACGATGATGATGATGATGATGATGATTATGATTATGATAATATATAATAATGCTACTACTACTACTACTACTACTACTACTACTACTACTACTACTACCACTACTTCTACTAAATGATAATAACAATCATCGTGATAATAACAATAATACTGATGATGATGATGATGATGATGATGATGTGATGATGATGATGATGATGACGATGACGACGATGATGATAAGACACTGACAATGATAAAAATATTGATGATGATGATGATGATGATGATGATGATGATGATGATTAAAACGAGAACAATCTTCATCATCATCATCGTCCTCCTCCTCGTCCTCATCATGATCATGGGAGATGAAAAAGAAAGAAAGTGGGAATGAAAAACGAGGACGTTAGATTATAGATATAAAATCCTTCACATAAAATCCGTCACTAACAGCAGGTGTGGACCATCGCAGTCCATCTTGAACACAGAACCCTTCACATCGCCTGCTCAGAGGCCTTTCATCCGCTGTTTTGGACTCATCAGGGAGACACGGCTGATTGTGTCTGTGCTCCCTCTGTATTAAACGGAGATATACCACTATCTACAATTCTGTCGTGTCCTCTCCACCAAGGGTTCAAAAACACAATCCAGCGGCACCCCAAAGCAACCAGAGAAGGGGAGAAATGTAAACCGAGAAGAAAGCGCTGTAAGAAATGTAATGTTGTGAAAATTACCATCATTATGTAAAGGGTATTAAATACAGGGGGGAGGGGGGGGGGGGAGGGGGCGATCTTTGAGCCAATGCTTGAGGATCCATTTAAGGATACAAGGAAGATCAAAAGGCGTCTACAATCAGAGTAATCAGCTCTGCTGTGGACAAACCCATGCATTGTCAGTTACGTAAGAGCTGACAGCAGCTAACAATTGTGCAGAACAGCCTTTACTTTATCTCATAAGAGATGCAATCTCCCACTGATTGACCACACAATAATATGATTGACCGCACGATAATCTGTTGAACGATTGAGCAGAAAACACAGTCTAACTATTCCTTCAACATTAAATCAATCACCTGACAAAGACTGAAAAAAAGGTGTGTGTGTGTGTGTGTGTGTGTGTGTGGTGTGTGCGTGCGTGCGTGTGTGCGTGCGTGCGTGCGTGCATGCATGCGTGTGTGTGTGTGTGTGTGTGTGTGTGTGTTGTGTGTGTGTGTGTGTGTGTGTTCGTTCTTTAATTTAACGTCTATCCACCTAACAGTGATCTTAGACAGTATGTAAGTGTTATGTGTGTGTGCATGTGGTGTTTTGGGGTGTGTGCATGCGAACGGTTGGTGTTGATTTTGGGCGTACGTAGGTATGTAATGCAATTAGGCCTAGATAAAAAAACAAACAAACAAACAAAAAAAACCCATAACTGAATCCAAACTTTGAAAGAAACACTAAATAAGCAACTAACACCAAGATGGGGAAAATAACAGACGTTAAAGTAAATGTCCAATTGGGCTCTTAATCAGTCCTTGAACAACTTCAAAAATGTTTGATTCGTTAGAGATGACGTCTTCAAAGACTGGCATTGACGGTTCAGTGTTCAACAACCAAGCAGGTAAATAGGGTTTCATTCTATCACACACAAAAAGTAGATGGAACGGAGTGATTTGCTGGCCACAAATACAAGTCACATGTTTACAGAATTTGGTTTTAAAGGCATCAAGCCTCAATCTAAAAATCAAACTTTTTAAAACCCTCTCTTGGTAGAGATTCTTGATACCTGTTTTATTGTCTGATATCTTGTTAAATAATATTCCCTTTTTGTTTTTGGTGCCTTTTCTTTTATTTAAAATAGAGTTCCAGGCTGCGTATTTTAAAAGACTATAACTCTCATGTAAGGATAAAGGAATGCATATCTTTGTTAAATCAGTTTCAGTGATAGCAGCCTTTTTTGCTAATTGGTCTACCCTTTCATTCGCAAATAATCCACAGTGAGATGGAACCCAACAAAAATCGACATAAGAACCACGTAAATGCAAAAAAATGAATTAAGTGGTACACTTCTGATATAAGTTCTGCTCTCACACTTGTACTCGAAAGTTTTAGAGCTTGTAGGACTGATTTTGAATCAACACAAAGTAGTATTTGAAATACAGGAAATCGAAAATCAAGAAGAAAGTTTAATGCCATAATAATGGCAACAAGTTCCGCAGTAAATATGGAAATATTCTTACCAAGGTGGTAACCTTTCTCTATTTTTAAGGATGGAATTATGAATGCTGAACAGACAAATGATTGTCTAGTACGGAACCATCTGTATAGATTTTAAGGTGATTTATGTAAGTTTCATTTATATGTGACTTAACATACGTTGGCAGCAAGGGTCCATCACTTTTTCTTAAACTTGTATAGTCTATCTGTGTGTGTGTGTGTGTGTGTGTGTGTGTGTGTGTGTGTGTGTGTGTGTGTGTGTGTGTGTGTGTGTCTGTGTGTGTCTGTGTCTGTGTGTGCGTGCGTGGGGGAGGGGGGGGGGGGGAGAAAAAGACAATGGGAATCAACAAGCAGGACGTTAGCTTATAGATATAAAATCCTTCATGGCGGCATATGGGGACCATAGTAGATTTTTTCTTTTTGTGATGTCATTGAATCACATCATCCTTTTCTTCCCTCTCCGGTCCAACCTTCCATCGTTTAATGGCTTCTCTCTCTCCCTTCCTTGCTTCTCTCTCCCTTCCTTCCTTCTTTCTCTCCCTCTCCCTTCCTTGCTTCTCTCTCCCTTCCTTGCTTCTCTCTCCCTTCCTTCCTTCTCTCTCCCTTCCTTCCTTCTCTCTCCTCTTCCTTCCTTCTCTCTCTCCCTTCCTTCCTTCTCTCTCTCCCTTCCTTGCTTCTCTCTCCCTTCCTTCCTTCTCTCTCCCTTCCTTCCTTCTCTCTCCCTTCCTTCCTTCTCTCTCCCTTCCTTCCTTCTCTCTCCCTTCCTTCCTTCTCTCTCCCTTCCTTGCTTCTCTCTCCCTTCCTTCCTTCTCTCTCCCTTCCTTGCTTCTCTCTCCCTTCCTTCCTTCTCTCTCCCTTCCTTGCTTCTCTCTCCCTTCCTTGCTTCTCTCTCCCTTCCTTCCTTCTCTCTCCCTCCCTTCCTTCTCTCTCCCTTCCTTGCTTCTCTCTCCCTTCCTTCTCTCCCTCTTCCTTCCTTATATCTCTCTTCCTTGCTTCTCTCTCCCTTCCTTGCTTCTCTCTCCCTTCCTTGCTTCTCTCTCTCTCTTCCTTGCTTCTCTCTCCCTTCCTTCTTTCTCTCTCCTTCCTTGGTTCTCTTTCCCTTCCTTCCTTCTCTCTCCTTCCTTGCTTCTCTCTCTCCCTCTCCCTTCCTTGCTTCTCTCTCCCTTCCTTCCTTCTCTATCCCTTCCTTCCTTCTCTCTCCCTTCCTTGCTTCTCTCTCCCTTCCTTGCTTCTCCCTCTCTTCCTTGCTTCTCTCTCCCTTCCTTCCTTCTCTCTCTCTTCCTTGCTTCTCTCTCCCTTCCTTCCTTCTCTCTCCCTTCCTTGCTTCTCTCTCCCTTCCTTGCTTCTCTCTCCCTTCCTTCTCTCTCCCTTCCTTCCTTATATCTCTCTTCCTTGCTTCTCTCTCCCTTCCTTCCTTCTCTCTCCCTTCCTTGCTTCTCTCTCCTTTCCTTGCTTCTCTCTCCCTTCCTTGCTTCTCTCTCCCCTCCTTGCTTCTCTCCCTTCCTTCCTTCTCTCTCTCCCTTCCTTCTTTCTCCTCCCTTCCTGTCTCTCTCTCCTTCCTTTCTTCTCTCTCTCTTCCTTGCTTCTCTCTCCCTTCCTTCCTTCTCTCTCCTTCCTTGCTTCTCTCTCCCTTCCTTGCTTCTCTCTCCTTCCTTCCTTCTCTCTCCCTTCCTTGCTTCTTCTCTCCCTTCCTTGCTTCTCTCTCCCTTCCTTCCTTCTCTATCCCTTCCTTCCTTCTCTCTCCCTTCCTTGCTTCTCTCTCCCTTCCTTCCTTCTCCCTCCCTTCCTTGCTTCTCTCTCTCTTCCTTCTCTCTCCCTCCTTCCTTCTCTCTCTTTCCTTGCTTCTCTCTCCCTTCCTTCCTTCTCTCTCCCTTCCTTGCTTCTCTCTCCCTTCCTTGCTTCTCTCTCCCCCTTCCTTCTCTCTCCCTTCCTTTCTTCTCTCTCCCTTCCTTGCTTCTCTCTCCCTTCCTTCTCTCTCCCTCCTTCCTTCTCTCTCTCTTCCTTGCTTCTCTCTCCCTTCCTTCCTTCTCTCTCCTTTCCTTGCTTCTCTCTCCCTTCCTTGCTTCTCTCTCCCTCCTTGCTTCTCTCCCTTCCTTCCTTCTCTCTCTCCCTTCCTTCCTTCTCTCTCCCTTCCTTTCTTCTCTCTCCCTTCCTTTCTTCTCTCTCTCTTCCTTGCTTCTCTCTCCCTTCCTTCCTTCTCTCTCCCTTCCTTGCTTCTCTCTCCCTTCCTTGCTTCTCTCTCCCTTCCTTCCTTCTCTCTCCCTTCCTTGCTTCTCTAGGTCCTACTGGAACCTTCGGTGTGTATCTTTTCCCTTTATTTCTTCGCTCTCTTTAGTATTCATTTATTCATGCTATCTTCTTTTTTTTCCTTTTATTTTCTTTTCTTCCTTCTGTTTTTCTTTCTTCCCTTTTTTTCTCCGTTCTCCATAGTATTCACTCATTCATTTTACTGTTTTTTTCTTTCCCTTTTTTTCTTTCCTTCCTTCCGGTCAGTCAGTCTGTCTGTTTTCTCTCTCCTCTCTCTCTCTCTCTCTCTCTCTCTCTCTCTCTCTCTCTCTCTCTCTCTCTCTCCTTCTTCTTTCTCCGTTTCCTTTTCTTCTCCGTTTCTTTCTTATTCTTTCTGATGTACATTCATTATTCCGTTTTTTTTTCTTCGCTCTTCCTCCATTGCTCGATTCCTAACTTTCTTTCCATTTTCTTTCCAGCAGTCATTCATTCATTTCTTTCTCTCTTCATATCTCTTCTATCTTTCTTCATCCCTTTCTTTCTCTCTTCCTTTCTTTCTTCTTCCCTGTCAGTGTCTCTTTCTCTGCATCTTGACCTGATTTATTTTCCTCTTGCGTTTACTTTTCTTCTTCTTTTGTTTTCTGTATTTATTTCCTTCACATTATCGAACGCCTTCTTTTTCTTTCTGTATGTACTATGTACTATGCACACCACACACACACACACAAAACACACACACACACACACACACACACACACAAACAAAACAAAAAAACTCAACACACCACGTACACACACACATAAGCAAGCGCGCACGCACACACACACACACACACACACACACACACAACACACACACACACACACACACACACATATCAGCGCGCGCGCGCGGTCGCAGCACACACACTGATACCCCCCCCCCTCCTCCTTCTGTCCTCCCGTAAGTGCCATCCGGTCTATTCCACCCCTCCCTCCACGCTCACAGAATTGTCCGCACATGTACATACACAACACACACACTCACCTACAAAAAACGCGAGCGGACATCATAGCATACATGCACACATGCAATCAAACTGAAGAATGCACCAGACAGCAACGTGCGTGTGCGAACGCACAGACACACAACTCATCACCACACACACACACACACACACACACACACACACACACACACACACACACACACCACACACACGCACACACACACACACCACATACACACACTACACACACACGACGCACCACGCACACTACACACACATACACACACACCGCACACCACCACACACACACACACACACACACACACACACACACACACACACACACACACACACTGTTCTTGCCTACATAGACCTTCACATAGCTGCCATTGGTTTGCACTGCAGGCCTTAAATTAGGTTCTGAATACAGAATGAACTGCTTGTCATTGAAAGTCATGCATCGTTAACAGTTTCCTGGTTTGTTTTCATCATTACTAAAGCTAACACAGTGAACTTTGATCATCACTGCTACAAGTAACCTTGATCAAAGCCAGCCTGGTGAACACGGTATAAACCTACACTGGACTTACCTCCAGGACTTAGAGAGAGAGAGAGAGAGAGAGAGAGAGAGAGAGAGAGAGAGAGAGAGAGACAGAGACGAGAGAGAGAGAGGAGAGAGAGAGACAGACAGACAGACAGACAGTGAGACAAATACAGACAGACAGACAGACAAATACAGACAGACAGACAGACAAATACAGACAGACAGACAGATAGACAAACAAACAAACATACAGACAGGCAGACCGGCAGACAGGCAGATAGGCAGACTGACAGACATTCTGACAGACAGACAGACAAGACAAAAAGACGCAGAGAGAGAGAGAGAGAGAGAGAGAGAGAGAGAGAGAGAGAGAGAGAGAGAGAGAGAGAGAGAGAGAGAGCATTCCTGGCCCCCCTTTGCTCCTTGGAGTGAATTTGCTAATGTGCTGTTCAACAAGGGCGAAATGGCGGGGCCCATTATTGTGAAAGGCTTATGGTTGTATTCTTTCTTGTTCATCAGCTTTGAAATCAATCCCAGAGTGCTTGCTTTTGAGAGCTTTTTGTTAGATTTCTTCTTTTTAGACTTTTTTTTGTGTGGTCTCTTCTTTCCTTTTGTTTCCGCTTTCCTCTGTGTCTGAAGTAATGTCTGGTGGCAATCCTTTGTGGAATACAGTATATGCTTCAAGTGAGATCTTTTGGGGGAAATATGAGAAATACAGGAGTGTGTGGTGTGGTGTGTGTGTGTGTGTGTGTGTGTGTGTGTGTGTGTGATTGTGTGTGTGTGTGTGTGTGTGTGTGTGTGTGTGTGTGGTGTGTGTGTGTGTGTGTGTAAGAGACAGACAATGTGTGTGTGTGTGTGTGTGTGTGTGTGTGTGTGTGTGTGTGTGTGTGTGTGTGTGTGTGAAAGAGAGACAGACAAACAGACTGACAGACAGACAGATAGACAGACGGACGGACAGACAGAGAAAAACAGTGAGTCAGACAGACAGAAGAATAGACAGACAGATACAGACAGATTGAACGACAGGCAGATAGGTACAGACAGACAGACATAGAAACTGGTGGACTGAGAGATGGACACGAAAAGAAGAACAGACAGACAAACAGACATAGACAGACAGACACAGACAGATGGACAGACCGACAGACAGGTAGAGACAGATGGACATAAAGACAGACGGACAGAGAGATGGACACAGACAGACGACACACAGACACGTAAGTAGACTGATTCCGAGACTGCAAGAGGAGGAGAAGACGGATAGAAGCAGACACAGACAGACAGACAGACAGACAGACAGACAGGCAGAGACAGACAGACAGACAGACAGACAGACAGGCAGACAGACAGGCAGACAGGCAGGCAGCAGACAGACAGACAGACAGACAGACAGACAGACAGACAGCAGACAGACAGGCAGACAGGCAGACAGACAGACAGACAGACAGGCAGACACCAAGAGTGCAAGAGGAGGAGGGTTAGAAACGAATGGAAGAAGGGGGTATGGAGGGAAGATAAAGGGAGAAAGATACATGCAGAAGAGAGAGAGAGAGAGAGAGAGAGAGAGAGAGAGAGAGAGAGAGGAGAGAGAGACAGACAGACAGAGAAGACAGACAGAGACAGACAGAGACAGAGACAGAGAGACAGAGACAGAGACAGAGAGAGACAGAGAGAGAGACAGAGAGAGACAGAGAGAGAAACAGAGAGAGAGAGAGAGGGAGGGAGAGAGAGAGAGACAGAGAGAGAGAGACAGAGAGAGAAGAGACAGAGAGGAGAGAGAGACAAGAGAGAGAAGAGAGAGAGAGACAGAGAGAGAGAGAGAGAGACACAGAGAGAGAGAAGAGAGAGAGGACAGGGAGAGAGAGAGAGACAGAGAGAGAGAGAGACGAGAGAGAGACAGGGAGAGAGAGAGAGAGACAGAGAGAGAGAGAGACAGGGAGAGAGAGAGAGACAGACAGACAGAAGAGAGAGAGAGAGAGAGAGACAGAGAGACAGAGAGAGACAGGGAGAGACAGAGAGAGAAACAGAGAGAGAGAGAGAAGAGAGAGAGAGAGACAGACAAAGACAGACAGAGTGGGGGGGTGAGGGGGGGGCAGGTGGGGGAAGGGAACAGAATCAGAGAGAGTGGGGATGTGATATTCGGTTAGAGAAAAAGAGAGGGAAGAGATG
>CM065745.1:34602140-34642140 GCA_033310375.1 Conus canariensis
CTTTTCTGTACACACACACTGCCACTATCTTTTCTGTATACACACACACACACACACACACACACACACACACACACACACTGCCACTGTCTTTTCTGTACACACACAACACACACAACACACACACACACACACACACACACACACACACACACACACACACACACTGCCTCTGTCTTTTCTGTACTCGCGGAAACTGGCGTGTAGGATGTCCACTTTTCCCTTCGCTCTCAGTAACTCTGTCTCCTCCTTTGCTGTACTGTCGTCTACTGTCCTTTCTGTCTACCATATCTTTTATCTATCCTTTTCCACAACCTCTTCCCACAAATTTTTTGCACTCAACGAAGTCGGAGTGAACTGACTATACTCTCGAGTATAGTGTGAGTATCCCAACAGGATAAAACGAGTTCACACGCTACCAGATACTGGAACGCTGAAGAAGAAGAAGAAGAAGTCCATCGTTTTTACGTTGTCTTTTAAAAAAGTGACTATTTACTCACATAACTATTGGTCCCCATTCTATTGCTTCAACGATGGATCGTCCGTTACACTGTCAACGCTGACCCCGTCGTCAGAATAAGGTGTGTCCTCTTCTGTCTCCTGTGTCAGTGTGTCACCTGTGTGTGTTGACTGTGTCATGTTAACTGGCACATCACAACTGGCAGTATCCAAATCGTCTCTATATTGGAGAACTGTCACAGTCGACTGGGTTGCATGCTATGATGTACTTGCAGATTGACTTAGCACATATTCATCAGCACATAGAATCGAGTTGTCGTTTCTAAACGTGTCAAATGCAGGCGTATTCTGTTTGCTATAAAACAAACTTGGAGGAGTTGGAAAGAAAGAGAGGGGAGAGGGAGGGGGATGGACTTACCTTATGTTGTAGAGTCACTGAATTCCTGTGTGCCTCGGCTCTCATCCGGTCTCTACACACTTGCGACGGACATTTGTGACGGTGTATCACAGTGTCACGAAGGCTGTGGAGGAGGAGTCACTGGAGGCTGTCGAAGGACGACCATCGTACGGTTCCCTCTACCTTCAGTTGTGAAGGAAGACAGTGACAGTTCGTGCATCACAGTGTTCAGAACATTTTCTAGAGGAGACGGTAAACATTGCATAGGCAAGTTCTTCACGGAAAATTGCTTTTTTTTTCCTCTGTGGTATTTTCTCTGTTGTTCGAAAATAAAAACCGTCTTGCTGGAAGCCAAGCAAGGGAAGTCACTCAAGAGATAGAGGGTGAAGGGGAAAAAAAAGCGAAGACGGGGTGGGGGTGGGGGTGGGGTGAGGAGAGAAACAGGCAGACAGGAGATTGTGACAAATTGTGATAGACACGGACAGACAGGTATATATATATATATATATATATATATATATATATATATAATATATATATATATATAGGCAGGCAATACCAATAGATTTGTCTTCGGGAGGAAATGCTATGGTTCCCTCATGCAGATAGGGAAGGGTTTTCATATTTATAATATATTTTTTTAATTTCATGTTCCCATTTACTTCACCTTTACCCCCCCCCCCCCCCCTTTTTTTTTTTTTTTTTTTTTCGTAAGTTCAGATCTTTGCCAAGTCATTACTATAATGACGGAAGAATTGTTAGCCTGCGCTTGTTTTCCCCCACTATTTAATTGTTCGGATCTATATATATATATATATATATATATATATATATGATTTTATTTACTTACTTCTTAATTCTTTTTTACAGAGAGAGAGAGAGAGAGAGATGGAGAGTTTCCCTGGAAGAGACATCACTGTTGCCATGGGAGACTTCAACTTCAACACAGGCTATGTGGAGATCATGGGGCGGCATGGGCTAGGCGAGATGAACGACAATGGCGAGAGATTTGCAGACCTGTGCGCCACAAGTGAGCTCGTCATAGGAGGAAGCATCTTCCCGCACAAGAGAATCCACAAGGCCACCTGGGTTTCTCCCGATCACACAACTGAAAATCAGATTGACCACATATGCATCTACAAGAAGTTCAGAAGATCGCTCTTGGATGTCCGCGTCCGGAGAGGAGCAGATGTGTCGCTTCAGATCACCATCTGCTCACAGGGCGCTTTAAACTGAAATTGAAGAAAAACTGGACGGGGGAAATCCCCCATCGTCAGAGATTCAACACAGTGCTTCTAAAAGACCCAACAAAGAAAGGGGAATTCAAAACTGAACTTTCAAACCGCTATCACATCCTGCAAGAGCTGCTCGAGGAAGAGGAGACAATTGATGAGAGGTGGGGAGCAATGAAAGAGGCCTGGGTTACAACTGTAAAGTTGTACTAGGCCATACAAAACAAAATCAAAAGGAGTGGATCTCGACAGAATCTTTAGAGAAAATAGAAGAGAGAAAGCAGAAGAAGGCGGCAGTCAACAACAGCCGGACAAGAACAGGGAAAATCAGAGCTCAGCAACAGTATACAGGAGTTAACAAAGAAGTAAAGAAAAGTGTGAAGGCAGACAAGAGGAAGTATATCGAGAATCTAGCAGTGGAGGCAGAAGAGGCAGCGAGACTTGGCAATATGAAGAACTTGTACGACACCACGAAGAAGTTGTCGGAAAGTTCAGCAAGCCAGAGAGACCCGTGAAAGACAAGGAGGGAAAGGTAATTCAAGGTGAGGATGGACAGAAACAGAGATGGAAAGAGCACTTTGAAGAGCTACTAAGCAGGCCAATGCCAGAATATCCACCAGACATCCAGCCAGCTGAGTATGATCTTCCCATCAACTGTGGCATACCTACCAGAGAAGAGATCAGAGAGGCGATAAACAAGCTAAGGAACGGAAAGGCTGCAGGCCCAGACAATATACCTGCAGAGGTTTTGGAGATGGATACAGAAACCATAGTAGAGATATTACACCCTCTTTTTGCAAGGATTTGGGAGGAAGAACAGGTCCCGACAGAATGGAAAGAAGGTTACCTGATCAAACTGCCGAAGAAAGGTGACCTCAACTCCTGCACCAACTACAGAGGCATCACATTGCTGTCAGTCCCAGGAAAGGTATTCAATAGAATCTTATTGGAAAGGATGAAGGACCAGGTAGACGCACATCTCAGAGATCAGCAAGCGGGCTTCCGCAAGGACAGATCCTGTACCGACCAGATTGCCACACTCCGCATCATCCTCGAGCAGTCGTCGGAGTGGAACTCACCACTGTATATCAATTTCATCGATTATGAGAAGGCGTTCGACAGTGTTGGCAGAGCATCCATTTGGAAGCTGCTGCGACATTATGGCGTACCACAGAAATTCATCAACATCATCCAAAATTCTTATGAGGGGATGACTTACAGAGTTGTACATGGAGCTCAACTTACAGATGCTTTTGAAGTGAAAACAAGGTTGAGACAAGGGTGCCTTCTCTCACCGTTTCTGTTCCTTCTCGCTATAGACTGGGTCATGAAGACGTCAACTGCAGGCAAGCGCAATGGCATCCAGTGGACTCTTTGGAAGCAGCTGGACGACCTAGACTTTGCCGATGATTTGGCCCTTCTTTCACACACCCAGCCACAGATGCAAAACAAGACCACAACAGTGGACTGAACATCCACAAAGGAAAGAGCAAAGTCATGACAGCCAATGCCACAAACCAAGACCCCATCATGCTAGAAGGCAACGCGCTGGAGGAGGTGGACAACTTCACTTACCTCGGCAGCGTCGTCGACATACAAGGTGGTACAGATGCTGATGTCAGAGCCAGAATCAGGAAAGCGAGAGCAGCCTTTCTCCAGCTGAAGAATATCTGGAACTCAAATGTCATCTCCAAGAAAACCAAGATAAGGATATTCAATAGCAACGTCAAATCAGTATTTCTTTATGGAGCTGAGACGTGGCGAACCACAGTTAACATTACCAACAAGATCCAGGCTTTCATCAATTCCTGTCTGAGGCGCATACTGAGGATCCACTGGCCAGACAGGATCAGCAACGAGGACCTGTGGCAGCAGACGAACCAGAAGCCAGCCGATGCAGAGATTCTCCAAAGGAGATGGACGTGGATAGGCCACACCCTAAAAAAGCTTGCCGACAACACCACCAGGCAGGCATTGTCCTGGAACCCGCAGGGGAAAAGAAAGAGAGGCCGCCCAAGGAACTCCTGGCGCCGAGACCTGCAGGCAGACGTGACAGCGTTGGGGAAAACCTGGAACCAGCTGGAGAGAATCGCCCTGGACCGTGATGCCTGGAGGACCCTAGTCGGCGGCCTATGCCTCAAAAGGGGTTGTAGGCGAAAGTAAGTAAGTACCATATTTTCTTTCTTCTTTCCTCGGCCAGAACTGGAAGTTCTCCATAGCTTAGACTTCCACGTGTTCCACCAGTTTTATCCCAGCACTTTCTGTCTCCGGAAGTGACATGTAAACCTGACACCAGTATGCATGCGTTTTACATTTCCTTGTCATGCAGCCCGTAGTCACACGATGGCCTTCTTGTCTCTGAAAGGTGGAATGCAATCTAACATGTGTGCAATATTTTCTATGTATGTGTTCACGCGTGCGGCATAGAGTTTCCGCCCCTTCAGGCGGACCACGTGGGGACTGAGCATGCACATATTTTAACTCCGAAGAAAGAAGTCTGTGACAAAGCGGCTGTCTTTAACGGAAATCGACCCCCAGACTTGGGCACAAGAATCTGACACTTTGCTCACTAGGCCATGCAGGCCCCTAGCCCGATCTGAAAGGGGTGATATCAATGATTTACGAAAATGAGTATACATCTGACAGTAATGCGGATTCCTTTAAACATAACATGGAAACAATTACGATACAATTCTTTCTCTTAAAAGCTTCATGTACATAGCTTGCTAAATAGCGAAACACCCTCTCATTATCCGATGACATTTTAAAGCAAAAACAGACTAAACATACCTGTTGATAGGATTTCTTTCGCATCATCTCCAGATGGAGATTACTGTGAAAGAGTGTGATACAAAAGCATCGTCTTCGGTTGACCTTTCATCAAAAGGTCAAAACAGTTCATTGTAACACACATGACTATAGCGATAAGCATGTTCAGTAGATTTCGCTTATAAGAAGTTGGAATGTACAAAAACTTGCCTATAAGAAAGCAACCCCCTCCCCCTCCATCCTCTGGCGTTCTTGGTATTACTTAAACACATAGGATCACCCGTAAGAAACACGGTGTCCTCCTAGAAAGTAAGTCTGCAAGATCTTCCGTTGGTGCTCCAGTAATTTGTTCTTGTTTTTGTCATTCTCATCCTAAATGCTTCTTACGACGTGCGTGTGTGTGTGTGTGTGTGTGTGTGTGTGTGTGTGTGTGTGTGTGTGTGTGTGTGTGTGTGTGTGTGTGTGTAAAAGTAATCAACACTTTTGCGTCGCAAAGAGAGATATTACGCTTTCATGAAGATCAAAGAAGAAAACACACACACACACACACACACACACACACACACACACACACACACACACACACACACACACACACACAAGGGTGTGCGCGGCGTCCGCGCGCGCACATGTCACATGCACGCGTTCACACCACACACACACACACACACACACACACACACACACACACACACACACACACACACACACACACACTCCTCTTACTGTTCAATTTACATGAATTCCTCTTTCTTTCTTTCGCGTTCCCGGCCATGCCAGATCCTCTATCCGGTCAGTAAGGCGAAGTCCACAGTCCGCCGCAGAGACCCCACCGATCCCTACAGCTTCTCCTGGACCTCAACCGGACTGGGCCACATCTGGGATCTCAAGGCTTGAAAGGAGGGGCAGGACCGTAAAATGTGCATGGGAGTTTGGGAGCCGGTGCCACGAGGGCACTGGTCAGTATGAGAGAGTTTGAGACGTTAGAGATGGGAGGGGAGCTGGCAGTGTCCTGTTCGCAGCCTGAAGATGGTAACTTGAGCTGCTGTTGAGTTGGTGGATGCTGTCTTCTTCAGTTCCAATGTCGAGGTGTTGGCGCCACGCTGTTTTGAAGTTGTTCCTCAGGATGGTTTTAGCTTCGTTATAGGACATTGGATGCGTTGATTGTTCCTGCCTGCAGCCGATTTTGGACAGAAGGTCTGCCTCCTCGTTCCCTTCAATGCCACAGTGAGAAGGGATCCACTGCAGGACTACAGTAGTTTTCTGTTGGAGGAGACCGAGTTCCTCTCTGATGGCTAATCATGTGCTCCCCTCCTGGTGTCTGGAGGCTCCTCAAGATGGATTCACAGTATGTCAGAAAGACTGTGTTGGTGGGGAGCCTGTTTTCCTGGTTGAGGGTCTGGGCAGCAAGGAGTAGGGCACAGGTAGGTAGTTGGTGGAATAGGTGCCTGAGGCCCCAGACTTTCTGAAGGATCTGCCATCTAGAAACCTGATAAAAACTCCACCTCCACCGTTTTTCACAGCCTCATCTGCTGACCCATCCGTGTATGCACTAGCCCAGGTTGTAGATGGGTAAGAGATGTTGAGAGTTTCGAGGGTCCGAGACTTGAGTTCCTCTGCTGTATGGTGTGCTTTGGCTGTTACACCCGGGATACTAAAGGTGATAGGCGGGATGTCCGCCTGCCAGTCCTCCCAGTTCTGCAGCATCTCAAATCTGTGAGAGACTGATTAAGGTTCTTCTCTAGAGCCGTTATGGGGTGGTGTGGGCTCTGTCGCTTCAATCTGTTCTTTGTGGAAGTCTTTAACTTGGAGTGTAGGAGGTGGGAAGGTCGTGTTTTGATTGTGTCATTTTGCCGCAGGAAATGAAAACCCAGCCAAAGCAGTGAACAGGGGTGTTCAGTTTTGTTCAGACTCGGTCTGCTTCATGTTCCACAATCATTGCAGGAAAACTAAGCTTTTGTACAATTATATGCTACGACGCAGTTTCAAAACATCTTTTTAAAAAAGGTATGCCATATTGTCCTCGCTGCCAAGTTTCACCCATTCCTAAAAACAATGATTTTGCTTATTACCAAATTTACATTTAATTCTAATCCATCTGCTGAGCGCTTTACGTTAGTCAGATGTTTTTCCAGACCAAAAAACGTCCGAGAAAGCAAAGCTACATCATCTGCTAGTACATCTAGCATCATCTCCAGCCTTTTCTATCATTCCAGCGGCATGAGAAGAGAGAGAGAGAGAGAGAGAGAGAGAGAGAGAGGAGAGAGAGAGAGAGAGAGAGAGAGAGAGAGAGGCACGGGCACGCATGCACGCGTGTGTACATGCATGTTTGTGTGATTTTAAATACGCGTACGCGCGCTGAGTATACGAGTATGCGCACGTATAAACCCACGTTTATCCCTTTCCCCATCGGCTTAAAAGCAGCATTAAAGCAAGATATTTTTCCCCCTTGCTTGACTACGGAAACGTTGTCAGGTAAAGAACATCAAAGCTTAGATTTAAAGAAAGTCTTTGACAATTTCGCTGCCAATTCTTTCTGATAAGACACGAGACTCTGGAACTGACAAAAGACAGAGATCTGTGCGGGCTTCTGGTCTGTAACATTTCCACACAATCACGGCTTGTCATGGTCCGAAAGCGGTGAGCGATCAGTGGCCAGCCGTGGCTTCAAAGAGGAAGAAGACAAGGTGATGCCTTGTCACCGCACTCCGTGGCAAAGCGTGTGATTGTGGCTGCCACGATGCCGCCAATGCCAGAAGCTCAATAAAATTAGTTCCGCGTGCTGAGAAAACTGCCAGGGACCTCAAGCTTTTAAGATTCAATTATTAAGCCCAGCCGACCACTTAGCGCCTTTCCAGGGCTATCAAACTCTATAGGGCAAAATGCTCTATCAAACTCTATGGGGCAAAATGCTCTATCAAACTCTATAGGGCAAAATGCTCTATCCTGAACAAGTCAGGTCCTCAGAAAAGGGTTGTATGGTGAAAAGGAAAGAAACCATGACCGCAGTGAACTAAATGGTGGCTGAACTATTGACATCTAATGGCATAGATCACTGGGCCCTGCTGAGAGCGCCAGGCATTCCCTGTCCTTTCTCTCTCCCAGATTCACGAAATCATCATCATCACACACACACACACACACACACACACACACACACACACACACACACACACACACACACACACACACACACATCTATCCATCTATCTATCTATCTATCTATCTATCTATCTATCTATCTATCTATCTGTCTGTTTCTCTGTCTATCTAGCTATTTGTGTGTGTGTGTGTGTGTGTGTGTGTGTGTGTGCGTGCGTGCGTGCGTGCATGCGTGCGTGCGTGCGTGCGTGCGTGCGTGTGTGTGTGTGTGTGTGTGTGTGTGTGTGTGTATGTGTGTGTGTGTGTGTGTGTGTGTGTGTGTGTGTGTGTGTGTGTGTGTGTGTGTGTGGTAATAGGCAATTTGAATGGATCTGTCTTCAGGATGGATTACAAAGGTTCCCATTAGCTGGTAGTGAAGGATTTAATATTCATGATATATTTCCCTAATTATTTGTTCTCATTTCCTTTCTTCCCCCGTTCCTTCCATCCCCCCCCCCCCTTTTTTTTTTCTTTAATCTTTGCCAAGTCATTCACATAATGTCAGAAGAGTTGTTAGCCTGCGCTTGTTTTCCCCCACTATTACATTATTCACATTGCAAAAATGGACACTTAGTGTCCTCTCCAGACAGTGTACAATTTTCACGATGTGAGACATAAACACTTTACAGCAGAGTCCATGAAAATCCTGATCAGAGATGTCCCACCTGACGTGATCTTTGAGTTTCTGAGAGAGAGTAAGGTTTTTCATCTGATTTAAGATTTTACGGAAGAAAGATTTTTAACGAAGTTTCTGGTGCGTTTTTAGAAGGTGTATTTTAAAAGAGATGTGTGAAAGTTTTTTTTTTTTTTTTTTTAGATGACTTGTGAGTTGATTTTAACGTGGTGACAGCCCTGATATGGCCCCTTGCGGTCGGCTGGGCTATAAGCAACATAAACTTACCTTACCACCAGATTTCAACCCCCCCAAAAGCTAGCATATTGTTTATTGCGATAAGGAAAAGATGTGTAGTTTTCTGAAGAAAGAAGGGAGAATGGTCAAAAAAAAAAAAAAAAAAAAGAAAAAAAAAGGGGGGGGGGGGGGGGGGGAGAGATATACTCAACAGTCTAGAAAGACAGAAAACTTGGGAAAAAGAAGACAGAGTCAAAGAGAATGATAGCAAAGAGGAAGTCACTACCACAGAACCTGCAGAAGGCGGGGTAGCTATCTGTACATAGAGAACCCACGGCATCGCCACGGAGACGTACAGGATGTATGAAGAGCACTGTGACATATGGCTGTGATGTCGTTATATTTACCAGACACGGCAGTAATTCGAGATATGTGCGTACCTGTTGTTGCTTCTACATTGACTGCTGCGACTACAGCCACTAGTTGTATTACTATTGTTGATGTTGCTGTTGTTATACGATCACTGTGACCGTTAAAGTTCCACGTTCATCTGAAACAACGTCGTTGACATAGAGGAAAAATAACTTGCAGACACTTTTTCTATAGTGAACAAACACGGATTTTTTTTACAAACACAGGAGCCGAGCTAAAGAGTAAAACAAAATGATCACTGGATGAAAAAGCTGTATGTCAGAAACGACGAAACTCAGGAATATCCCTCTGATGTCACGCTCTGTAATTACTACACGCCGAAATCACCCCAGAAGGGTGAGAAAGGCGCGTGCCTAAACTCGCCGCCTGGGAACACATCCACATCGACCCCCCCACCCCCCCCCCCACCCCCCAATGTTCCAAAACCGCTTTCCTCCGTTCACATTCTCAAAGTGTCCCAAACGGCAAAACATATCGATCAAATCACATTGCGTTTCAATTTGTGGGGGAATGAATCTGGACCTGAACCAGAACCCTACCTCCTCTTTCCGCCCCATTCCAAAAGCACTTCTCGGTAAGTTATTTGGGGCATGGGCCAGACACCCCAATGGAGTGCCCCAAACTGATTGGGGCACGGGCCGGACACCCCAATGGAGTGCCCCAAACTGATAGGGGCATGGGCCGGGTACCCCAATGGAGTGCCCTAAACTAACTGGGGCATGGGCCGGACACCCCAATGGAGTGCCCTAAACTAATTGGGGCATGGGCTGGACACCCCAATGGAGTGCCCCAAACTGACTGGGGCACGGGCCGGACACCCCAATGGAGTGCCCTAAACTGACTGGGGCACGGGCCGGACACCCCAACGGAGTGCCCCAAACTGATTGGGGCATGGGCCGGACACCCCAATGGAGTGCCCCAAACTGACTGGGGTACGGGCCGGACACCCCAATGGAGTGCCCCCAAACTGACTGGGGTACGAGCCGGACACCCCAATGGAGTGCCCCCAAACTGACTGGGGTACGGGCCGGACACCCCAATGGAGTGCCCCAAACTGACTGGGGCACGGGCCGGACACCCCAATGGAGTGGCCCAAACTGATCGGGGCACGGGCCGGACACCCCAATGGAGTGGCCCAAACTGATCGGGGCACGGGCCGGACACCCCAATGGAGTGGCTCAAACTGATCGGGGCACGCGCCGGACACCCCAATGGAGTGGCCCAAACTGATCGGGGCACGGGCCGGACGCCCCAATGGGGTGGCCCAAACTGATCGGGGCATAGGCCGGACGCCCCAATGGGGTGGCCCAAACTGATCAGGGCATGGGCCGGACACCCCAATGGAGTGGCCCAAACTGATCAGGGCATGGGCCGGACACCCCAATGGAGTGGCCCAAACTGATCAGGGCATGGGCCGGACACCCCCATGGAGTGGCCCAAACTGATCAGGGCATGGGCCGGACACCCCAATGGAGTGGCCCAAACTGATCAGGGTATGGGCCGGACACCCCAATGGAGTGGCCCAAACTGATCAGGGCATGGGCCGGGCACCCCACTGGAGTGGCCCAAACTGATCGGGGCATGGGCCGGGCACCCCAATGGAGTGGCCCAAACTGATCGGGGCATGTGCCGGGCACCCCAACGGAGTGCCCCAAACTGATCGGGGCATGGGTCGGACACCCCAATGGAGTGCCCCAAATTGAGCGTACCATGAGACAGGGAGGCGAGAATGGGCACGTGCTGATATCACTCCGTGGGAGGAATCTGGACAAAGCCCACATCAGTCACCAAACACTGGTTTTGGAAAAGGGTTGTGGGTACTTCCAGATCAAAGCCCAAAACCATTCTCCCCATCAAGTTAGGTCCATTGTACTTTGATTGATATGATAAACTATTCTCCCCTCCAGTTCAGGTCCACTGTGCTTTGAGTGATATGATAAACCATTCTCCCTTGCACTTCAGGTCCACTGTGCTTTGAGTGATATGATAAACTATTCTCCCCTCCAGTTCAGGTCCACTGTGCCTTGAGTGATATGATAAACCATTCTCCCCTCCAAGTCAGGTCCACTGTGTTTTGAGTGATATGATAAACCATTCTCCCCTCCAAGTCAGGTCCACTGTGCTTTGATTGATATGATAAACCATTCTCCCCTCCAAGTCAGGTCCACTGAGCTTTGGGTGATATGATAAACCATTCTCTCCTCCAAGTCAAGTCCACTGTGCTTTGAGTGATATGATAAACCATTCTCCCCTCCAAGTCAGGTCCACTGTGCTTTGATTGATATGATAAACCATTCTCCCCTCCAAGTCAGGTCCACTGAGCTTTGGGTGATATGATAAACCATTCTCTCCTCCAAGTCAAGTCCACTGTGCTTTGAGTGATATGATAAACCATTCTCCCCTCCAAGTCAGGTCCACTGTGCTTTGATTGATATGATAAACCATTCTCCCCTCCAAGTCAGGTCCACTGTGCTTTAACTAATATCATTTGTTGTTTGGGACAGCGATAATCTTGGAGGGGTTGAGTGGTTTTGGAGCAAAGGGGCAGAACAGTTTGAATGTCCTCCAAAGGCTGAGGTTTGGACAGTGATTTCTGTCCTTCGAGGAAGGATTCAGGGTGTGGAGGATACGGGGAAGGATTCAGGGTGTGGAGTGGATACGGGGAAGGATTCAGGGTGCGGAGTGATACGGGGAAGGATTCAGGGTGTGGAGGATAGGGGAAGGATTCAGGGTGCGGAGTGATACGGGGAAGGATTCAGGGTGTGGAGGATAGGGGAAGGATTCAGGGTGTGGAGTGATACGGGGAAGGATTCAGGGTGTGGAGGGATAGGGGGAAGGATTCAGGGTGTGGAGGATAGGGGGAAGGATTCAGGGTGTGGAGGGATAGGGGGAAGGATTCAGGGTGTGGAGGGATAGGGGAAGGATTCAGGGTGTGGAGGGATAGGGGGAAGGATTCAGGGTGTGGAGGGATAGGGGGAAGGATTCAGGGTGTGGAGGGATAGGGGGAGGGATTCAGGGTGTGGAGGGATAGGGGGAAGGATTCAGGGTGTGGAGGGATAGGGGGAAGGATTCAGGGTGTGGAGGGATAGGGGGAAGGATTCAGGGTGTGGAGGGATAGGGGAAGGATTCAGGGTGTGGAGGGATAGGGGGAAGGATTCAGGGTGTGGAGGGATAGGGGGAAGGATTCAGGGTGTGGAGGGATAGGGGGAAGGATTCAGGGTGTGGAGGGATAGGGGAAGGATTCAGGGTGTGGAGGGATAGGGGGAAGGATTGAGGGTGTGGAGGGATAGGGGGAAGGATTCAGGGTGCGGAGTGATACGGGGAAGGATGCAGGGTGTGGAGGGATAGGGGAAGGATTCAGGGTGCGGAGGGATACGGGGAAGGATTCAGGGTGCGGAGTGATACGGGGAAGGATGCAGGGTGCGGAGTGATACGGGGAAGGATTCAGGGTGGGAGGGATAGGGGGAAGGATTCAGGGTGCGGAGTGATACGGGGAAGGATGCAGGGTGCGGAGTGATACGGGGAAGGATTCAGGGTGCGGAGTGATACGGGGAAGGATTCAGGTGTGGAGGGATAGGGGGAAGGATTCAGGGTGTGGAGGGATAGGGGGAAGGATTCAGGGTGTGGAGGGATAGGGGAGGGATTCAGGGTGTGGAGGGATAGGGGGAAGGATTCAGGGTGTGGAGGGATAGGGGAAGGATTCTGGTGTGGAGGGATAGGGGGAAGGATTCAGGGTGTGGAGGGATAGGGGGAAGGATTCAGGGTGTGGAGGGATAGGGGGAAGGATTCAGGGTGCTGAGTGATACGGGGAAGGATTCAGGGTGTTGGAGGGATAGGGGAAGGATTCAGGGTGCGGAGGGATAGGGGGAAGGATTCAGGGTGTGGAGGGATACGGGGAAGGATGCAGGGTGCGGAGTGATACGGGGAAGGATTCAGGGTGTGGAGGGATAGGGGGAAGGATTCAGGGTGTGGAGGGATACGGGGAAGGATTCAGGGTGTGGAGGGATAGGGGAGGATTCAGGGTGTGGAGTGATACGGGGAAGGATTCAGGGTGTGGAGGGATAGGGGGAAGGATTCTGGTGTGGAGGGATAGGGGGAAGGATTCAGGGTGTGGAGGGATACGGGGAAGGATTCAGGGTGTGGAGGGATAGGGGGAGGATTCAGGGTGTGGAGGGATAGGGGAAGGATTCAGGGTGTGGAGGGATAGGGGGAAGGATTCAGGGTGGTAGGGGGGATAGGGGTGAAAGGGTTTCAGGTTGTGGAGGGATAGGGGGAAAGATTCAGGGTGTTGAGGGATAGGGGGAAGGATTCAGGGTGTGGAGGGATAGGGGGAAGGATTCAGGGTGTGGAGGGATAGGGGAAGGATTCAGGGTGTAGAGTGACACGGGGAAGGATTCAGGGTATGAAGTGATTACGGAACGTTACACCAGATGTAATTCAGGCCCATTTAGCGTTTCCAAACATTTTTCGTGCAATTTCCTGTCCCCTTGTGTTGTAAGGTCTGCCATTGGTTTATCTTAAACTCGGCCTCCACTGCTTTGGGACTTTTCATTTCATTTCTTCTCGTCTCCTGTATGCAAATATTCAGCAGCCAAGACCAACGCATAAGGTGATAGGGGTTCTCCATCTCTATTTCAGAACCTGATATTTTCCCTTTTAATACAAGGTATGTTTTTTTTCTTTTTTGTATTTGAATAGAATGCAGACACCTGTTCACAAATGTCTTTTCCAACACAAATGATCTTAATACTTGGCAGATAAAACAACGATCAGTTGAGTCAAATGTGTTCTCAAAATCTGTTGAAACACGCAAACTGGGGTAACCTTTCATCTCCTATACAGGGGGTGATGTCATAGCCTGATCTAATACTATGACCGGTGTATTTGCTGGGTACAAAACCCGTCTGATCCTAATTTCACACACCTGCTGTTATCATAATAATGTTTTCACATTCCTGTGTTCTTTTATGTGAGATGGTTTGTCGTTATTTGGCCCACATATGTTTATTAGAATGATGCCTTTACCCATTGTATACAATACTAACACGATGAAATAATGAACACTATTCTTTATTGTCTTCTCTCTTCGAAATTATCGGGAATGGGTACACCTCGCGATTCGCGATGGTTTGACGCGGTTATGTATTCGTATCCCCTCTTGGCTGAAGTTTGACTTTCTGCTTCATGAGTGAAGTGGGTGTCGTGTGGGGAAGTCTATGGAATAGGTCGTCTTGGTTTGGTTTGGTTTGGTTTGGCTTGGCTTGGTTTGGTTTGGTTTGAAAGGTTGAGACGTATCCGTATCCTTTTTTTTTTTTCCAAAACCGCCTGGGCCCTGGCCACAATTTAACTGTGGAGATGGTGATGGTGTCTGTTGACATTTGTTGTTCAACTAACTGGATCACACACAACCCAAATGTCTTCCACAACCAGATCGATCACTCTGTGGTCAGTGCCATAGAATATGTCCTGAAAGAGGCTGCTTCTGAAGATTCCAAAAACATGTGAAATAAGAGAGAGAGAGAGAGAGAGAGAGAGAGGAGAGAGAGAGAGAGAGAGAGAGAGAAATAAACCATAAAAGACATTCGTAAGAACAAGCCTGGACATACCTGAAAAACCGGGAAAATTCGAAAAAAAAAAGGTTTAATTCATACCCAGAACACACATACACACACACACACACACACACGCGCGCGCGCGGCGCAGAGAGAACACCCCCCTCTGCTGAACCCGCTACTTCACTCCCTACATCCCTTCTCACCCCACACCATCCCATCCTTATCCCTTCTGCCTCCCCTTTCACCTCAGTCCCACCCCCACCCCCACCCTTCCCCTTTCCCATCCATCCCCTACCCTTAGTAAAAAAAAAAAAGTGGTGGGGGGGGGGAGTGGGGGGGAGGGGAGGGGGGGGGAAGAGTACGCGACTTGAAGAGTGGCAAAGGAAGAAGACGAGCTAAGAGTAGTACCATTCATCGTCAGCACGAACCGGAACTGATTACAAACGCCTTCCCAGCGCCGCCCAGCGGTGACAAAACTTTCCTTTCATGCAGCGCAGGCTCCCCCCCCCCCCCCCCCTTCCTCGTCGACTCCACTCGCGTGCATTTCACAGCTCAGCGAAGCGTAGCGACATTGACGTCACACATCAAAGAGGCCGACTGACGTACAACCATCAATGACAAAACAGTTTCGCCCCCTTCTCTCCGCGCCTGTTGAGGGTTTATGACCGTCTCTCCTCGGCTGGCGACCAATGAAATCTGTTTTTATGGTTGGGGTATGAGTGTTTAATGGGAGACCGTTGAACTGGCTTGTTCTGTCAACTAAAGCCAGTCATTGCCAATGTCGCCTTTGCTAAGATAGGGAGGTGGGGCTCGTTTTCTCTCCCCCCTCAAAGATTCCTTGATTGAAAGGGAGTGATAGGTTTACAGCCCTGACCCCTGTGCTCCTTCCCCCCTCCCTCTGTGTGTGTGTGTGTGTGTGTGTGTGTGTGTGTTGTAGTTGAACAGGAAGGGGATGAGTAGGGAACGCGCGCGTGTGTGTGTGCGTGTTGTTTGTGTGTGTGTGTGTGTGTGTGTGTGTGTGTGTGAGAGGGAGAGAGAGGAGAGAGAGAGAGAGAGAGAGAGAGAGAGAGAGAGAGAGAGCTTGCTTATAGCTTATGACATTTTCTCCCGTTCCTTTTTCCTGTTGATCTGTAGGCTCATTCGTTTGCTTTCGGGCGATTTATTTGTTTGCGTTCAATGCTTCAGGTTTCAGGCTGACAGTTAAATCTGTTTTAAAAGCGAAAGGCTCTTCAGCAATAAAAGTAGCAGCCGTGCAATGATGGCAGTACCGGTAGCAGAATAGTTGTAGGCGAACTAATGTCAGTAGCAGTAGTAGTAGTAGTTGTTGTTGTTGCCGTGGAAAAAAGAGGTGGCAGCAGCAGAATCAGCTCCAATGGCTGCAGTAGTTGTACAGCATTCTGTTCACAGCAACCTTCAGTGTATAGTAAGAGTAAACAGCAGCACAAACAATAGCAGTGATGTTTGTGGTGCTGTGATAGTAGGGATAAGTAGTAATAATAATAATAATAATGTATGGATTTTATATAGCGCAATTCTTGGGATCAACTCATTGCGCTCAGCACACACTCAAACACTCGCACTAACATGTGTTCACACACACACACACACACACACACACACACACACACACACACACACACACACACAGACACACACACACACACACACACACACACACACACACACACACACACACACACACCACACCTACCGACACAGGCGCACTTATCAAGTTCATCGGTTCAAGCGTAAAAAATACAGTTATGCATGCAGTACATAAAAAGTCAGGTCAGAATAATAGACACAGCATTCAGATATTATGGTTGAAAAAGGCTTTCCTAAAGAAGTATGTTTTTAACTCTGACTTGAATTTAGATAATGTAGGCAGGTCACGTAAGCTGTCAGGAAGAGAATTCCAAAGAGTGGGCGCACTAAAGCTAAATGCTCTCTCACCGGCTGTCTTTAATGAGCGTCTAGGAATTTTCAGAAGTTTTTGAGAAGATGAGCGAAGAGACCGAGAAGTTTGATAGGTGGACAGAGAAGCAGAAAGATACTGTGGGAGTGTCCCATCAAAGAAACGATAGGCAAAAACTGCGATTTTGAACTGCCATCGATATTTGATGGGAAGCCAGTGGAGTTCACGTAACAAAGGTGTAATATGCTCATTTTTACGCTTTTTGAGAACAAGCCGAGCTGCACTGTTTTGCACCCTTTGTAATCGTGCAAGCTGTTCTGAAGGAAGTCCTGCTAACACAGAGTTACAGTAGTCTAGTCGGGACATTACCATGGCGGTGATGAGTCTGATTGTTGCCTGTGTGGAGAGGTAAGACCGGATAGAAGCAATACGTCGCAATCCCAGGAAGCATGCACGACAAACATTAGATATTTGGTTCTGCATAGAGAGCGTTTGATCAATGCTAACACCTAAATATTTCACTGACTCTTTGAAAGGTAAAACAACACCATCAATTTCTGCCGACTCAGCTTTAACCATCTTGACACGAGAGGAGGTACCAACAGCCATGATTTCGGTTTTGTCACTATTCAGCTTGAGTTTGTTGCTGGTCATCCAGACTTTTACGTCCCTAAAACATGCGGTAATATCTGATTGAGCACCTTGAAAATCGCTGGTGGTTGCGCTCTTAGAGAGTTCAGTGTCATCTGCGAACTTGTGGAAGTCATAGCCATGGGCAGAAATAACGTCAGATAAGGGCTGAGAATAAAGGGTAAAAAGGACTGGTCCAAGGACAGAGCCCTGGGGAACACCATACAGAAGAGAAGAAGGGGATGATTTAGCACCATTAACGATTACCGTCTGTGTCCTGTCAGAAAGGTATGATGTGAACCATTTGAGAACCATATCGTCAAATCCAAAAGTAACCTAGTAGTAGTAGTAGTAGCAGTAATAGTAGTAGTAGTAGCAGTAGTGGTGTTGGTGTTGGTAGTAGTAGTAGCAGCAGTAGCAGTAGTACTAGTAATAATGGCAGCAACAACAGCAGTAGGAGCGGTAGCAAGAGCAGTAGTAGCGGCAGCGGCAGTAATATGGGCAGTAACAATGACAGTGGCGGATGTAGGTGATACCACTAATAAGAGTAGTGGTAGTAGTAGTAGTAGTAGGTGTTGTTATTCTTGTTGTTTTAAACGTGAAAGTAAAAGTAGTGGTGGTGGTCGTTGTAGCAGTAGTAGTAGAAATAGTAATAGCAGCAGTGGCAGCAGTAACAGCAGCAACAGTTGTGGTAGTGGTAGCAGCAGCAGCAGCAGCAGTAGTACTAGTAGTAGTAATAGTACTAGAGTAGTAGCAGTAGCAGCAGCAGTAGTACCAGCAGTAATAGTAATCGTAGTAGCAACAGCAGCAGCAGCTGCAACAGTAGTAATGACAGCGACAGTAACAGTAGTAGTGGTAGTAATAGTAGTAGTAGTAGTGGCAGCAGCAGCAGCAGTAATAGCATCACTACCACCACCACCACCACGACCAAAAATAGTAATGGCAGTCAATAAGAAGAGAAATAGTAGTGGTGATGATGGTGGTGATGATGGTAGTGGTGGCGGCGGTGGTTGTGGTGGTGGTAATGATGGGAACAAGAGCAACGACAGAAGTTGTAATGGCAATAGCAGAATCGGCGATAGAGTTGTGGTTGCTGTTGCTGTGGTAGTGGTGGTGGTGTTAGAAACAGGAGAAGCAGTGGCATACGGGAATACATACAATACCGTTTTTTTTTCTTTTGTTTGCACCTGTAGGAGTACAACACGTATTGAACATAATTTGACCTTCATTTGACGTTTCTGATTAAGCTCTTCTGAACGTTAGCTTCAAAGCCAACAAATTATCACACTTATGTTAACAAGCGTGACGGAAAGTAACGCCTTGTCTTCTTCTTTTTTGAACTCTAAGAACTATGATTTGGTTTTTGGTCGTTTACGGACGCCCAATGATCAGGCGTGAAAGTGTAAATAGTTTGAAGGCTTGTAAACCTGATTAGATCTACACACACACACACACACACACACACACACACACACACACACACACACACACGCACGCACGCACCACGCACGCACGCACGCACGCACGCACGCACGCACACACACACACACACACACACACACACACACACTGACTCTCCCATTCGTACAGAGAGAGAGAGAGAGAGAGAGAGAGAGAGAGAGGGGGGGGGGTCTTCAAGTTCTGCTGCTTCCAGCTCACAGATTTTTGTTTCTTTTGTTATAATAATAATAATAATAATAATGATATAGATGATGATGATGATGATGATGATGATAATGGAACAGCATGAGTAAACATTGAACGTATCGTGACACTTTATTGGCCAGAGCCCAGCATTATCTTCAAGAGGAGTTACTTGCTTGAGTTTCCCTCACAACAGCTCGACAGTGGGCACAGTATGCACTTTGTGAACAGTTGTGGTGACACAAGAACACCCTGTCTTCTTCTTCTTTGAACTCTCAAAACCACGATTAATTAATGGTCGTTAACGCCTTCAACACATGATCAGCCGTAAAATCGTGATTCGTTTGAAGGGCCATAAACTTCTACGGTCTCTGCTTGGATGCTTTTCAGGGGCTTTGTGTCTTATCAGTATCAGTTAGCGACGGAAGGGTCAAACGCCTTCCCCAAGTCTAAGCTGTCATGTCATTCATCTAACGACTGGCCCGTGGTCAGTAAAAGACAGGCGTTAACTACTGCTTCATTCTGGCTTCAACGTGTATACCCCCCAACCGCCGACCCTCTTTCGTGTTCTGCCTTTATACGCACACTTTTTTTTAAAACTCAAATCTTTCACAACTGTTTCCTCCTTCTGTCTTGATTGCTACCCTCTCACGTCAGTGTCACTTAAACCACTCCCCTTTTGCGGGGTGGGGGCGGGTGGTGTGTGGGGGTGGGGGGTGGGGGAGTAGTCAAAGCAAGACATTTTTAAGTGCGAACAAAAATCGAAAAGAAGAAGAAGAAGAAGCAGAAAAAGTTCCGCTTAAAGGATCAAAGACTTTTTACCGTATTCATTCCCAAATACAGCCCTTGTTGGCTCGCCTCTCTCCTCTCTCTCTCTCTCTCTCTCTCTCTCTCTCTCTCCTCTCTCTTCGCTCGCTCTCTCTCTCTCTCTCGCTCTCGCTCTTCTCTCTCTCTCTCTCTCGCTCTTCTCTCTCCCTCCCCCCCCCCCCCTTTCTCTCTCAGGGCACAAAAGCCTCCAAGCCCCAGACCCCCAGATAACAAGGCGTGTGCTGGTAGTACAAGGCCTCCCAGAAGAGGTCGCTTGTCCAGGGAGAAAGAGGGCACAGGAGAGGGAAGAATGGGACACTGACTGCCGGCACACAGCCATGCCATGTTCCCTGGAGGAGGCAGCAGCCACAGCAGACAGCAAGGTTGACAAAAGAGAATGACACACTGAATGGGAACAAAAAAGCGGGCTGAGTGGAAGGGGGGGGGGGGGGGGGGGGGGAGGCGCTGTTGCTTGGGGGAGGACTAGGTGGGCGGGAATGATTTTTTTTTTCTTTCCTGTACTATTCGTAGTAATAGTTGCAATAGTAGTAGTAGTGGCAGCAGTAGTAGTAGTAGTAGTGGTAGTGGTAGTAATAGTAGTAGTAGTAGTAGTGGTAGTAGTAATAGTAGTAGTAGTGTGTGTATGGAACGCGCTTGTGCGCGCGCTTGTATACATGCGTGCATGTGTCAGAGAGAGAGAGAGAGAGAGAGGAGAGAGAGAGAGAGAGAGAGAGGAGAGAGAGAGAGAGAGAGAGAGCTTGTTTACGCAAACGGGCAGAACTAATTTTTTTTTTTTTTCAATTTTCGTCTCTCCCTCCGTTTTATAACCAAGGAATCTGCTTTACGAGGAGGAACTTTCCAGGACAAGGCTTTGGTACACAAGGGGCTGTATCTCGGAGTTTACAGATGTGGTATTTAGTGTTATATTGTAGGAGGAACTTTCCAGGACAAGCCTTTGCTACACAAGGGCTGTATCTCGGAGTTTACAGATGTGGTATTCAGTGTTATATTGTAGGAGGAACTTTCCAGGACAAGCCTTTGCTACACAAGGGGCTGTATCTCGGAGTTTACAGATGTGGTATTCAGTGTTATATTGTAGGAGGAACTTTCCAGGACAAGCCTTTGCTACACAAGGGGCTGTATCTCGGAGTTTACAGATGTGGTATTCAGTGTTATATTGTAGGAGGAACTTTCCAGGACAAGCCTTTGCTACACAAGGGGCTGTATCTCGGAGTTTACAGATGTGGTATTCAGTGTTATATTGTAGGAGGAACTTTCCAGGACAAGCCTTTGCTACACAAGGGGCTGTATCTCGGAGTTTACAGATGTGGTACTTAGTGTTGTATTGTACGAGGAACTTTCCAGGACAAGGCTTTGATACCCAAGGGGCTGTATCTCGGGTTTACAGATGTGGTATTTAGTGTTATATTGTATAACGATTCTTCTGTGCGAAATTCGGTCCTACTCCCTTCGGCACCATAGTACATCGCCACTTTTTGTGATGCAGGTGACTCCTTCTGTTTTTGACACTAAATGTTGCCTGAAATGCAGTGCGGTGGTGACACCGTGGGCCCTTTTAATAGCGTCACGTTCACAGTTCACCCCGGTTTTTGTACGTCAGGCACATACGAGACCTCTCGGTTTATATATGTCAGGTTCATGATTATGATTCACCTTGGTTTTTGTAAGTCAAGTACATATGACTATTTTAGAAAATGCATCTGTTGAAATTCAGTCAAACGTGAACTTATTACCTCTACAGATAGGCATTACTTACTTCGTTAAATGGCTGTTAAACCGACTCATCACCAAACCAGCGCCGGTAATCCATCCGACATCTCACAAACTTTTCACAAAATCCCTTTTGGCGCTTACCCCGCTGCCCCCTCCCCCCCTCTCTCTCTTTCTCTCTCTCTCTCTCTCTCTCTCTGTATGTATGTATGTATATATGTATGTATGTATATATATATATATATATGCATAATATATATATATATATATATATATATCTGTGGTGTGTGTGTGTGTGTGTGTGTGTTGTGTGTGTAGATAGACAGATAGAGAGAGAGAGAGAAGAGAGAGAGAGAGAGAGAGAGAGAGAGAGAGAGAGAGAGAGAGAGATGCCTTCTTACTGATTTAATCACCAGTGTGTTCATTGTGTATGTATCTATTCATATTTTTACGTTCGTTCATTTACTGATTCACTGTTTCGTTACTTTATTTCATCGTCAGCCTAAACCTCACTTTCCGGCTTCAGACTTACGTGTATTTCTTTTCTTTTTTTTTTTACTCGGCTGAACTTTCTTGACAGAAAACATGTTTTATTAACGGTTGCATTATTTTCTCACTCTCTCTCTCTCTTTTTTCCTTCTTTCTTTTTTTTTCTTTTCTCTCTTTCTTTATTATCTATTTATTCATTTATTTATTTATTCATTTGGGTATTTTCCCTTCTGTCCAATTTATGTTGCCGTAAGCTTAAATGTTCGTGTTTGCCACGGCATGTATATCCGTTTCCCATGGTTTATTAGACTTGATGTCACTTCAAGAGTGTCATAAACTGCGCGGACAGAGCCGTTGTCTCCTTTTGTTTTTTTCGTGTTGTGTATGTTTCCCTTTATTGGTTAAATACCAAGTCGTTGAAGCGCGGGTGTCCCATTTTCTGCATCCCTTTCTTTCCCTTTTCCCCCGCTGTTGTTAGTAAATCTCTCTCTCTCTCCTTCCTCTCTCTCTCTCTCTCTCTCTCTCTCTCTGTCTGTCTCTCTTTTCTTGTGATTGCTGTTTCTATTAAAAAAAATCTTCATTGAATCATTTCAGAATACTTCTTCTTCAATGTTACGTAGTTCTTCGCGGAGTGAGAGAAAGGACTGGGGAGTGGGGGGGGGGGGGGGGGGGGGGGAGGGAGGGGGTAAAGAGAGAAAAGAGGCGGGTGTGGGGGAATGAGGGACAGATGGTACAGGGTTAGGGTAAGGATCGTTGAGAGGGCTGTGGGTGTATGTAGTATACATCTCCGCCCAAGAATCACTGTACAGATTGTACTGTCAGTTCAAAGCAGCCTTGGGGGCCTTGTCTGTCCAGTGAATACAGCACACATCTCATGATCCAAGGTGCTTGGATTCAGTTCGTGCTTCAGACAGCAAGGATGGAGATTTTCCACCCGGTGTCAACATTTTATGCACGTCGCTTCCCACCTCACCCCCCGTCCACACCCTCTTTCAAATCCTTCGGATATAACTTCAAAACCATGTCTTGTCTGTGAGCACACATAATGAAACCCCCCTCCCAGATTTTTTTTGTGTCTTTACTCCACGCATCCTACGGTGTGTTACCCTGAGCCGATATTCTCCCCATTTCTCCCCTTCCTCGCAAACAAATGAATCAAAGCACAGCAAAACAAAACAAAACAAAAAAGAGAAGCAAAACGAGACAAGACGAATCAAAACGATCGAAACAAAACTGCAGATATTTTTCTTAAAGCCACACAGAGTAGTAGCTTCAAAACACTTTACCAGGATGAATCCACCTTCGATCGCTTCTCGGCTGAAGAATGCTTGATAATATAACAGAGAGGTTTTCAGGTATAATTTTTTGATAAAGCTGTGGGACATTCTGGCAGATCATGAAGGATGAGAGCCATGTTTTAGCAAGATACTATGAATTTTAACCACCAGGGTGTCATTAGAGACCTCGTTACAGTCAAAAGCAAAACATGTCTCCCACGCCTGTTGATTCCTTTGTCCGGCTGTTCACAGAATGACACGACAACTTCTCAGTCCATTTGAACAAAACTTATTGGCAAGACGGAATGAATGTGTGTGTGTGTGTGTGTGTGTGTGTGTGTGGTGTGTGTGTGTGTGTGTGTGTGTGTGTGTGTGTGTGTCTGTGTGTCTGTGTGTCTGTGTGTCTGTCTGTCCTTGTACCAGCATACGCACAATGACTAGCACTTGCGCGCGGGTGCGCCCCTGAGAGAGAGAGAGAGAGAGAGAGAGAGAGAGAGAGAGAGAGAGAGAGAGAGAGAGAGAGAGAGAGAGAGAGGAGAGAGGGGGAGAGAGAGAGAGATGTTATAAGTATATTTGTAGCGTGAGAAAGGTGCGCTGACAAAGAGACCGAGGATATGAGAAATGCACTTCATTTTATTTCATGTTGTTGATTTGTCTACAGGCATTCATTCGTTCGGATGGCCCCTACCCCATCCCTATCACCTCCCTCTCCATACACACACATACTCAAATTCAAATAAAGACAGCGAAAGAGATTTTGGAAATTGTACTTCCAGAGAGAGAGAGAGAGAGAGAGAGAGAGAGAGAGAGAGAGAGAGAGAGAGTGTGTGTGTGTGTGTGTGTGTGTGTTGTGTCGGTCGACTGGTCTGTCTGCACTGAGAAGCATGATAGACTGAAGTCGGCATACAGTAAAAATCGATTTGATGTACTAGCTACGCATACCGTGGATTTTAAAATGAAAAAGATTGTGCACTACGGGGCATGTAATTCTCGGAGACTGCTACTTTCTTTTCACAGTTAAAAATCCGTTCACGGCATCTCGAACCGGTTTTCTGATCTGCAACACGTGTGAAACAATTATTTTTCGATTCATACCACTTTTAGCGCACACCTCCGTTGAAGAGAGATCGATACTTTCCCTCCCTCCCTCCCTCTCTCTCTCTCTCTCTCTCTCTCTCTCTCTCTCTCCCTCCCCCCTCTCTCTCCTCCCCTCTCTCTCTCTCTCTCTCTCTCTCTCTCTCTCTCTCTCTCAGACACATAACACATGATCATATGCAGGAATTCAAACGCAATGCGTCCGCGCCTGCTCATTTATGCGGCCACACGATCGCATACAAATAACAGACATGCATGTGAGCGCGACAGGTAAGGTAAGGTAAGGTAAGGTAAGGTAAGGTAAGGTAAGGTAAGGTGACGTTGCTTATAGCCCAGCCGACCACAAAGGGCCTTATCAGACGCGAACAAGTTTAGACACACACACACACACACACACACACACACACACACACACACACACACACACACACACACAACACACACACACACAGAGGGAAGGGAAACAGATGGACAGAGGCGGGCGAACGGACACAGAAAGAAACGGTCAGACAGACATAGACTAAGTGAAAGTAGGAGCTACACACCCACACACACACACACACACACACACACACACACACACACACACACACACACACAAACACACACAACACACACACACACACGCCGCTTGTAATCATTTCGTCATCGAAGCATGAGTTACCTTACGTGTCCGTTGTTTCCTGTTCCCTGCCTCGTTTCATGTTTCCTTTCTTAGAAAAAGTACAAGTTCACATTTTTTCCCCCCTCCCAAATGTTCGGCGAGCGATCCCCCACCCATCTCTGCTTCCGTCCCCTTCCACCCTTCTCTGCTTCCCTCCCCTTCCACCCTTCTCTGCTTCCCTCTCCTTCCACCCTTCTCTGCTTCCCTCCCCTTCCACCCTTCTCTGCTTCCCTCCCCTTCCACCCTTCCCTCCCCTTCCACCCTTCTCGCTTCCCTCCCCTTCCACCCTTCTCTGCTTCCCTCCCCTTCCACCCTTCCCTCCCCTTCCACCCTTCTCTGCTTCCTCCCCTTCCACCCTTCTCTGCTTCCGTCCCCTTCCACCCTTCTCTGCTTCCATCCCCTTCCACCCTTCTCTGCTTCCATCCCCTTCCACCCTTCTCTGCTTCCATCCCCTTCCACCCTTCTCCGCTTCCCTCCACTTCCACCCTTCTCTGTTTCCCTCCCCTTCCACCCTTCTCTGTTTCCCTCCCCTTCCACCCTTCCCTCCCTTCCACCCTTCTCTGCTTCCCTCCCCTTCCACCCTTCCCTCCCCTTCCACCCTTCCCTCCCCTTCCACCCTTCTCTGCTTCCCTCCCCTTCCACCCTTCTCTGCTTCCATCCCCTTCCACCCTTCTCCGCTTCCCTCCCCTTCCACCCTTCTCTGTTTCCCTCCCCTTCCACCCTTCTCTGTTTCCCTCCCCTTCCACCCTTCCCTCCCCTTCCACCCTTCTCTGCTTCCCTCCCCTTCCACCCTTCTCTGTTTCCCTCCCCTTCCACCCTTCCCTCCCCTTCCACCCTTCTCTGCTTCCCTCCCCCTCCACCCTTCTCTGTTTCCCTCCCCTTCCACCCTTCCCTCCCCTTCCACCCTTCTCTGCTTCCCTCCCCTTCCACCCATCTCTGTTTCCCTCCCCTTCCACCCTTCCCTCCCCTTCCACCCTTCTCTGCTTCCCTCCCTTTCCACCCTTCTCCGCTTCCCTCCCCTTCCACTCTTCTCCGCTTCCCTCTCCTTCCACCCTTCCCTCCCTTTCCACCCTTCTCTGCTTCCCTCCCCTTCCACCCTTCTCTGCTTCCCTCCCCTTCCACCCTTCTCTGCTTCCCTCCCCTTCCATTCTTCTCTGCTTCCCTCTCCTTCCACCCTTCTCTGCTTCCCTCCCCTTCCACCCTTCTCCGCTTCCCTCCTCTTCCACCCTTCTCCGCTTCCCTCTCCTTCCACCCTTCTCTGCTTCCCTCCTCTTCACCCTTCTCTGCTTCCCTCCCCTTCCACCCTTCTCCGCTTCCCTCCTCTTCCACCCTTCTCTGCTTCCCTCCCCTTCCACCCTTCTCTGCTTCCCTCCCTTCCACCCTTCTCTGCTTCCCTCCCCTTCCATTCTTCTCTGCTTCCCTCTCCTTCCACCCTTCTCTGCTTCCCTCCCCTTCCACTCTTCTCTGCTTCCCTCTCCTTCCACCCTTCTCCGCTTCCCTCCTCTTCCACCCTTCTCTGCTTCCCTCTCCTTCCACCCTTCTCCGCTTCCCTCCTCTTCCACCCTTCTCTGCTTCCCTCTCCTTCCACCCTTCTCCGCTTCCCTCCCCTTCCACCCTTCTCTGCTTCCCTCTCCTTCCACCCTTCTCCGCTTCCCTCCTCTTCCACCCTTCTCTGCTTCCCTCTCCTTCCACCCTTCTCCGCTTCCCTCCTCTTCCACCCTTCTCTGCTTCCCTCCCCTTCCACTCTTCTCTGCTTCCCTCTCCTTCCACCCTTCTCCGCCTCCCTCCTCTTCCACCCTTCTCTGCTTCCCTCCCCTTCCACCCTTCTCTGCTTCCCTCTCCTTCCACCCTTCTCCGCTTCCCTCCCCTTCCACCCTTCCCTCCCCTTCCACCCTTCTCTGCTTCCCTCCCTTTCCACCCTTCTCTGCTTCCCTCCCCTTCCACCCTTCTCTGCTTCCCTCCCCTTCCACCCTTTTCTGCTTCCCTCCCCTTCCACCCTTCTCTGCTTCCCTCCCCTTCCACCCTTCTCTGCTTCCCTCCCTTCCACCCTTCTCTGCTTCCTCTCCTTCCACCCTTCTCTGCTTCCCTCTCCTTCCACCCTTCCTGCTTCCTTCCTTCCACCTTCCCTCCTCTTCCACCCTTCTCTGCTTCCCTCTCCTTCCACCCCTTTCCCCCCTGTTCCACCCTTCTCTGCTTCCCTCCCTTTCCACCCTTCTCCGTTCCTCCCCTTCCACCCTTCCTCCCCTTCCACCCTTCACTGCTTCCCTCCCCTTCCACCCTTCGCTCCCCTTCCACCCTTCTCTGCTTCCCTCCCTTTCCACCCTTCTCTGCTTCCCCCCCTTCACCCTTCCCTCCCCTCCACCCTTCTCCGTTTCCCTCCCCTTCCACCTTCTCCGCTTCCCTCCCTTCTCTGCTTCCCTCCCCTTCCACCCTTCTCTGCTTCCCTCCCCTTCCACCCTTCTCTGCTTCCCTCCCCTTCCACCCTTCTCTGCTTCCCTCTCCTTCCACCCTTCCCTCCCTTTCCACCCTTCTCTGCTTCCCTCCCCTTCCACCCTTCCCTCCCCTTCCACCCTTCTCCGTTTCCCTCCCCTTCCACCCTTCTCTGCTTCCATCCCTTTCCACCCTTCCCTCCCCTTCCACCCTTCTCCGTTCCCTCCCCTTCCACCCTTCTCTGCTTCCCTCCCCTTCCACCCTTCCCTTCCCTTCCACCCTTCTCTGCTTCCTCCCCTTCCACCCTTCTCTGCTTCCCTCCCCTTCCACCCTTCCCTCCCCTTCCACCCTTCTCTGCTTCCCTCCCCTTCCACCCTTCTCTGCTTCCCTCCCTTCCACCCTTCTCTGCTTCCCTCCCTTTCCACCCTTCTTGCTTCCCTCCCCTCCACCCTTCTCTCTTCCCTCCCTTTCCACCCTTCTCTGCTTCCCTCCCCTCCACCCTTCTCTGCTTCCCTCCCCTTCCACCCTTCTCTGCTTCCCTCCCTTTCACCCTTCCCTCCCCTTCCACCCTTCTCTGCTTCCCTCCCCTGCCACCCTTCTCTTCTTCCCTCCTTTCCACCCTTCCCTCCCCCCTCCACCCTTCTCTGCTTCCCTCCCTTCCACCCTTCTCTGCTTCCCTCCCTTTCCACCCTTCTCTGCTTCCCTCCCTCTCCACCCTTTCCCTCCCCTCCACCCTTCTCTGCTTCCCTCCCCTTCCACCCTTCTCTGCTTCCCTCCCTTTCCACCCTTCCCTTCCCTTCCACCCTTCTCTGCTTCCCTCCCTTTCCACCCTTCTCTGCTTCCCTCCCCCTCCACCCTTCTCTGCTTCCCTCCCCTTCCACCCTTCTCTGCTTCCCTCCCCTTCCACCCTTCTCTGCTTCCCTCCCTTTCCACCCTTCCCTCCCCTTCCACCCTTCTCTGCTTCCCTCCCCTTCCACCCTTCTCTGCTTCCCTCCCCTTCCACCCTTCCCTCCCCTTCACTCTGTTTCCAAATCGCAGCCGTGTGTGTGGAGCGACAGGTCGTGCTACAGCTGCTGCAGAACAATGCCATGCCTGTGTCCTGAGGAGCTGGCGCCGTCTTCCGAGGTCTGCACGTTGTCCTCCCTGGCTCCTCTTCTGGTCGCTCCTCGGGCGTGTCAGCCTGTGGCCTGTGTCCAGGAGTATCGTCTGCCATGGCGTCCCACGGCCTGTTGGGTTGACGCCACAGGCAGCCGTCTGTAGACATCGTTAAGGTGCAGCGTTGGTCTTGTGACGAGTCAGGTGACAAGGGCATACTCTTCATGCTGTGGATGGAAGAGGATGTTGCCCAGTATACCACGAAATTAATTTTTTTTTTTAAGTGGGGAGGAGGGGGGGGGGGAGGGAGGAGAGATTGAAGGACAGTGTACAAATAGGAGTGAGATTTCGGGTTATGTAGGATGACGTGCAAGAAAATCATTGGCTGCCTGTCTGGCCCGATGGGTTCCTTCCTGCAGGCAACATTCATTTCTCAGACAAGAAGGAACGAAATGTACAAGAGTGCAGACTCTAGACTAGAGTTATTGCCCTTAACCTTCAACCTTCCATCTCCCAACCTCTTCTCTCTCTCTCTCTCTCTCTCTCTCTCTCTCTTCTCTCTCTCTCTGTCTCTCTCTCTCTCTCTCCTCTCTCTCTCTCTCCACATATATATATATATTTATATATATATATATATATATATATTTGTGTGTGTGTGTGTGTGTGTGTGTGTGTGTGTGTGTGTGTGTGTGTGTGTGTGAGAGACAGATATATGGGATGCCATTTACGTTTGAAACAACTGTGCGCCCGAAGAACTGAAGAGAAGAAAGTTTATAATGAAATAATTTCTTTAAAGCTCAATGACAACGGAGGGAGCATGAAGAACAGTTAAATGAAAAGAACAATAAAAGAAAAAGAAGGAGTTGGAAAAAGAAGAAGAAGAAGAAGAAGAAAAGAAGAAGAAGAAGAAGAAGAAGAAGAAGAAGAAGAAGAAGAAGAAAAGAAGATGATGATGATGATGGTTGTGGTGGTGGTGGTGGTGGTGGTGGTGGTGGCTGTGGAATTTGAATAGTAGTAAAGAAAAAACGGGAGGGGTGGGGTGGAGAGAGAGAGAGAGAGAGAGAGAGAGAGAGAGAGAGAGAGAGAGAGAGAGAGACAGACAGACAGACAGACAGACAGACAGACAGACAGACAGAGAGAGAGACAAAAAATGTGACTGAAAACCTGATCCCCTTTCCCGTTTCTCTAATCCTCGTCGGAGTTCAATGATAAATGTTTTTTTTCGACCTTCTGTATTGCTCCTACGTAAATCTCAAAACTTCTCTCATTTTTTCACTTTTTTGTTTTGTTTTTGTTTGTTCTCGTCTTTCATTCGATTTGCCCTCTGCATTCTTCTCCATCCTCGTGTTTTTAGATTTTATATATCTGTCTGTCTCCGTCTGTCTGTCTCTGCCTGTCTGTATGTCAGTCTGTCTCAGTCTCTGTCTGTCTATCTCTCGCTGCCTCTCCCTGTCTCTCTCTCTCTGTCTCTCTCTCCGTCTCGTCTGTCTGTCTGTCTGTCTGTCTGTCTCTCTCTGTCTGTCTGTCTGTCTGTCTGTCTGTCTGTCTGTCTCTCTTCTCTCTCTCTCTCTCTCTCTCTCTCTCTCTCTCTCTCTCTTCTCTGTCCTTTTTCAATTTCTGCATATCTGTGTATCGTATTTCGCTGTGAAAATTCAATCCTCTAGAGCTCGTAAATGAAATGTTTGTAAATGCCAGCACGCCCCACTCCTCCCCCCCCCTCCCACACACACACACACACACACACACACACACGCTCACAAGTTTAAATCAGGTTTATGAAATTTTAAAGTGTACTTTTAAGGAATGCTATAATTGGTGGACAGAATGCAGAGCTTATATGTGCCGTTTTGACAAAAATGCCTTCATTCAAGAGAAAGTGCAATGTTCTACAACGGATTTAAACTTTTTTTTTTTAAACATAAAATCAGTTTTGGACGAATCTACATGCGAATTGTTGAATTTTGTTTCATTAAAGCAAATACTTTGACGCGATATATCATTCCTAAAAAAAATTCAAACGTTGAAAATACGCCCACATGTTTGAAAACATAAAATCAGTTTTGGACGAATCTACATGCGAATTGTTGAATTTTGTTTCATTAAAGCAAATACTTTGACGCGATATATTATTCCTAAAAAAAAATTCAAACGTTGAAAATACGCCCGCATGTTTGAAAAAAAAAAAGGTTGACCAAAATGTGGGTTTATATATATATATATATATATATATATATATATATATATATATATATATATATATTGTTTGCATAACGTTTTTAGTTTTTCAGCAACTTTTTTCGTCTCCACACTTTTGTTTTGTTCCATTTACTACCCTTCGCTAGCTGCTTTGGGGGTGCTGTTGGGTTCTTTTTTGAACCCTTGGTGGTGAGAACACCACAGAATTATGGACTGTGGTGTGTCTCTAGTTGACGCCAAGAGCACAGACACAATCAGTCGTGTCTCCCTGATGAGTCCGATCCAGCGGACCAGGCAATACCAATAGATCTGCCTTCAAGAGGGATTACGATGGTTCCCTCATGCAGCTAGTGATGGGTTTTCATATTTAATATATATATTGTCTTAATTTTATGTTCCAATGTTCTTCATCTCCAACCCTCTTTTTTATTAAGTTCAAATCTTTGCCAAGTCATCACTATGAGGGAAGAATTATTAGCCAGCATTTGTTTTCACCCACTATTTAATTGTTCGGCATTATGTATATTTATGTAAACTTTCTCGAACTTGACCGTTTGGTAAACGCCCTTTGTAGATTAGGAACACACACACACACACATCTCTCTCTCTCTCTCTCTATATATATATATATATATTCTCTCTCTCGAGAGAGAGAGAGAGAGAGACGTTGAGACAGAGGCTTTATTCCAGAGATACGCAGACATTTTTCTTCTTAGTCAGAACATATGTGGTGTACTTAATGTATTCTCCAGAAGTTGCAAACGGAATCGAAGGTAACTTACGATGAGACCCCCTATCCTCAAAGGACCAGGTTTTTTTTTTTCCTTTGTGCAGAATGAAAATCTGTTTTTCGTTATTCATGTTTTAGTCCCCAGAATTTTCAACACCGCAGAACGGTACACGAATCTGTGCCGATGTCGCATTTTGAGGTGCCGTTTTGCGGTGCTATTTTGAGGTGCCGTTTTGCGGTGCCATTTTGAGGTGCTATTTTGAGGTGCCGTTTTGCGGTGCCATTTTGAGGTGCCGTTTTGCGGTGCTATTTTGAGGTGCCGTTTTGCGGTGCCATTTTGAGGTGCTATTTTGAGGTGCCGTTTTGCGGTGCCATTTTGAGGTGCTATTTTGAGGTGCCGTTTTGCGGTGCCATTTTGAGGTGCCGTTTTGCGGTGCTATTTTGAGGTGCCGTTTTGACGTGCTATTTTGAGGTACTGTTTTGAGGTGCCGTTTTGCGGTGCCATTTTGAGAGCACACTCCAATGAAAAATAGATCATGTGAAATGATGGCGTCATAGATCATATCAAATCTTTGAATGATTCCAAAGTTTTCCCTGAGTAAGCGGACAGACTACTGCAGCTGGTAACCAGGTAGCATTTCTCATCTTCGAATGATTCCAAAGTTTTCCCCGAGTAAATGGACAGACAATTGTAGCTGGTAGCCAGGTAGTATTTCTCGTCTTCGAATGATTCCAAAGTTTTCCCTGAGTAAGTGGACAGACTACTGCAGCTGGTAACCACGTAGCATTTCTCCTGTGACCCAGTATCATGCACCTTCATACACAGGGCCCGCCTCTCTTCCTGTCTTGTGAGCTATGCTGTTTAACAGTGTAGTGGTGGTGTGTTGCTATGTCTTGTGTGCTATGCTGTTTAACAGTGTAGTGGTGGTGTGTTGCTATGTCTTGTGTGCTGTGCTGTTTAACAGTGTAGTGGTGGTGTGTTGCTATGTCTTGTGTGCTGTGCTGTTTAAGTGTAGTGGTGGTGTGTTGCTATGTCTTGTGTGCTGTGCTGTTTAAGTGTAGTGGTGGTGTGTTGCTATGTCTTGTGTGCTGTGCTGTTTAAGTGTAGTGGTGGTGTGTTGTTATGTCTTGTGTGCTGTGCTGTTTAAGTGTAGTGGTGGTGTGTTGCTATGTCTTGTGTGCTGTGCTGTTTAGTTAGTGGTGTGTGTGGCTTGTGTGCTTTGTTATGTGTGTTTGTGTTGTGTGCTGTGCTGTTTAAGTGTAGTGGTGGTGTGTTGCTATGTCTTGTGTGCTGTGCTGTTTAAGTGTAGTGGTGGTGTGTTGCTATGTCTTGTGTGCTATGCTGTTTAAGTGTAGTGGTGGTGTGTTGTTATGTCTTGTGTGCTGTGCTGTTTAAGTGTAGTGGTGGTGTGTTGCTATGTCTTGTGTGCTGTGCTGTTTAAGTGTAGTGGTGGTGTGTTGCTATGTCTTGTGTGCTATGCTGTTTAAGTGTAGTGGTGGTGTGTTGTTATGTCTTGTGTGCTATGCTGTTTAAGTGTAGTGGTGGTGTGTTGCTATGTCTTGTGTGCTGTGCTGTTTAAGTGTAGTGGTGGTGTGTTGCTATGTCTTGTGTGCTATGCTGTTTAAGTGTAGTGGTGGTTTGTTCCTATGTCTGTGTGCTATGCTGTTTAAAGTGTAGTGGTGGTTTGTTCCCATGTCGTTGTGTGCTATGCTGTTTAACAGTGTAGTGGTGGTGGTTGCTATGTCTTGTGTGCTATGCTGTTTAACAGTAGAGTGGTGGTTTGTTGCTATGTCTTGTGTGCTATGGTGTTTAACAGTATAGTGGTGGTTTGTTGTTATTGGGAAGATCAGGTTTCAAATGACAGATTTCTGTCCTGTTAATGGTACCTTATAGAACATCGGTCCATCTCTCTGTCTGTCTATCTCTCTGTCCCCGTCCTCTCTCTCTCTCTCTCTCTCTCTCTCTCTCTCTCTCTCTCTCTCTCTCTCCGCTCTCTCTCTCTTTCTCTCTCTAGTATTGCTAAGAGCAAAAAGTAACTACAACCACAGGTACAAACAAGCCATGCTGTAGGCTTTGCATAACACAGATGATGAAAGAAAACAACTTATAGGAAAAAAAGGAAGAGAAAAACAGGAGAGAGAGAGAGAGAGAGAGAGAGAGAGAGAGAGAGAGGAGAGAGAGAGAGAGAGATTTTGGCTTTCGCCCACGCATCACATTATGTCGAAGCCCGTATAACCCTCAAGACTGCAACAAGCAAAAAGAAAAAGAAAAAAAGAAAGAAAAAGAAAAAGAAAAAAGAAAAGAAAAAAAAAAAGAAAAAAGGAAGAAGAAGAAGGAAGGAAGGAAGGAAGGAAGGAATAAAGAAAGAGAAGGTACCGTCTATGGGAAGACAAAACGCAGTGGAGTGCAGCAGAAACAAGGCCGATGCTCCCACCAGATGACATCAAACAAAAGTGCGGAGCCATTTCCAATCAACGCCCTGCATCTTACTGCAGCCACTGAGGCGGAACGGCTGGTCACTGAAACGGAAAGGCCCAACGACGGTAACACAGCAGGTAAATCATCACTGCTCCCTTGGCTTTCTGATCTTCTTACCTTGGAGGTTGGGGGGGGGGGGGGGGGCGGGGGGGGGGGGGGGGGGGAGGAGAGTGAAGGAAAGGATAATTATGTCGGCCCCAGTTTTTTCTCCTTCTATCCAATTACTATCAGTTCCATGTCTCTTGACAGAATCGTTTACTTGATGGAATGAGCTGGTAACGCAGAGAGAGAGAGAGAGAGAGAGAGAGAGAGAGAGAGAGAGAGAGAGAGGAGAGAGAGAGAAGAGAGCAAACACACACACACACACACACACACACACACACACACACACACACACACACACACAGATGAAGAAAATGAGGGACAGAGCGCGAGTGAAAGAGAGTTAGGGCGGAGAAGGAAGAGGGAGACAGCAAAAGGAAAAAAAAGGGAAGGGTGGAAACATGGCCTAGAAAATGAGAAAATCGTAGTCTTGCACGGGCTGCCCCCCCCCCCCCACTCCCCACACCCCACACAACCACACACACACACACACACACACACACACACACACACACACCTCCCCCTTCCCTTATTTCACCACCCCTTCCGGCGCCTCCGCCTCCCAACATCCCAGTCTCGTCTCGTTTTCCATGAAACCGAGGTGATGACGGTCTGGGTGTTATTCTCTTGAAGACGACAAACTGACGCACCGCGCATGTAGAAGAACCCATGACAACACGGACAGTTGTCCATGGCCCAAATTCTGAAGGCAAAATTGACGGTCAGGTCAACGAAACCATACTAAAGCAAAAAAAAGAAAAGGAGGTTAAGTGTGTGAGGAGAGAGGGCAGAGAGAGGGGGCGGGGATTTGGGCGTCGTCATAGTACATTAAAATGCCATCTTCCCTGAGAGAGCAGCTTGAATGATGGACAAAGGAATGTAGCCATTACAACATCGTGCAACATGGATTGCTCCCAGTGGAGACCGGCGCTGAGGCTGAGCCACGACACTGGGTGTAGCTGGGACTGGGGAAGCGGAATGAGCATGCAGCGTGGTTGTAGTGCCCTTCCCTGGGCATTACATCAGAGCATCAGTGACATCAGTCAATAACGGCTAGTTTAAATCAGTGGGTAAACGCTAACAGACCAATCGATCGTGTCATGAAAAAATAAGTCTGTCTCCAAATCGCTGAAGGAGCGATGAGTTTCTTACAGCCCAAACATAAGCAAGATTCGTTGGGATCCATTGTTCAAAGGAACTCTTTCTCTGTGAAGTTATCATACATTCCAGCAAAGCATTATTGCGAAAGAGAGAGAGAGAGAGAGAGAGAGAGAGAGAGAGAGAGAGAGAGAGAGAGGGGGGGGGTCACTTTTCATCGGTGACTTAATTATACACCCCAGCAAAGCTCTATTGTTAAGAGAGAGAGAGAGAGAGAGAGAGAGAGAGAGAGAGAGAGAGAGAGAGAGAGAGGAGAGAGAGAGAGAGAGAGAGAACATCGTGCAAGTAAGGGGGTTGGAAGGGGAGGGGGGAAAGTGTAAGAGATAAAAAAAATGTAAGTGTGGAAAAGAGAAACGACAGAGACAGATAGATAAAAACAAAAAGAAGAGGTGGGAGAGCGGACGGAGGAAGGAGGGGGGGGGGGGGAGGGGAAGAGGGGGGGCTGGAGGAAGGGGGGGGGGGGGGGGGGTGCCAGCTGTATTCAGGTTTTGAGTGCACAGCCCTTTAAGGCGATGAGGCAAACTGGCATCACCATCCCAGGGAATGGTTGAGATGGACAGGGGTAGGAGGTGGGATAGGGGAGGTAACCTACCTTACGTTGAAGTGACATCATCAAAGCCACATCAGACAGAAGAGCTGTGCTCACGACCATTGTAGTAGCAGGACCCCGCGGAGTCGACCACGAACTCACTGCCAGACCACTGATCCTGGAAAAAGGACACGAGAGAGAGAGAGAGAGAGAGAGAGAGAGAGAGAGAGAGAGAGAGAGGAGAGAGAGAGAGAGAGAGAGGCATTTCCCTTCCCCAGGCTTCCAGCCTCTCTTCCTCTCCGTTCCATACCTTGTAGCCCGCCATATCCGCCCCCTACCATCACCTCTCTCCCTCCCTCCCTCTCTCTCTCTCTCTCTCTCTCTCTCTCTCTCTCTCTCAACGATTTGAAATCCTACATCACACATCTTTCCTCCTAGTGATGAACTTTGCTTTTCAAAACACTAATGACTCTAAACCCGGTTGTTTAATGGAAAATAAAGAAAGAAAGAAAAAAAAACATCAAAATAATAGCATCATTTATTGCACGACATTCAACTATGAACATTGCATTGAGCTGATTAGAAGACGACGAATGTCCATGACGTAATTTCTGCATCGCACGAGATGCCTACAATGAGAATGGGAAGTCGGGTGTTGTTTATATTCCTCAAGCAAATTCCGAAGTGAAAAGACCCTTCTGAGAGAGAGAGAGAGGAGAGAGAGAGAGAGAGAGAGAGAGAGAGAGAGAGAGAGAGAGAGAGAGGGGGGGGGGGGCTTCAGATACTATTTTAATGACAATGGCCTTCACGTCAAAAGGATTCACGCTGGTAATTGCAACTCCGAAAAAAGTGGTGTGTGTGTGTGTGTGTGTGTGTGTGTGTGTGTGTGTGTGTGTGTGTGTGTGTGTGTGTGAGAGAGAGAGAGAGAGAGAGTTGATAATTTCACTGAATGTCTTGTATTATCCGGTCATGAAGCACACCTTAGATCCTTAGTCGAAAATTTGAAACACACACACACACACTATATGCTAGTGAAGAATTTCACATTCATGATATATTTCCCTGACTTTTCATTCGCATGGGTTACGATGGTCTCCTCAGGATGCTAGTGAAGACTTTCACATTCATGATATATTTCCCTGACTTTTCATTCGCATGGGTTACGATGGTCTCGTCAGGATGCTAGTGAAGACTTTCACATTCATGATATATTTCCCTGACTTTTCAGTCGCATGGGTTACGATGGTCCCCTCATGATGCTAGTGAAGACTTTCACATTCATGATATATTTCCCTGACTTTTCAGTCGCATGGGTTACGATGGTCTCCTCAGGATGCTAGTGAAGAATTTCACATTCATGATATGTTTCCCTGACTTTTCATTCGCATGGGTTACGATGGTCTCCTCAGGATGCTAGTGAAGACTTTCACATTCATGATATATTTCCCTGACTTTTCATTCGCATGGGTTACGATGGTCTCCTCAGGTTTGCTAGTGAAGAATTTCACATTCATGATATATTTCCCTGACTTTTCAGTCGCATGGGTTACGATGGTCTCCTCAGGATGCTAGTGAAGACTTTCACATTCATGATATATTTCCCTGACTTTTCATTCGCATGGGTTACGATGGTCTCCTCAGGATGCTAGTGAAGACTTTCACATTCATGATATATTTCCCTGACTTTTCATTCGCATGGGTTACGATGGTCTCCTCAGGATGCTAATGAAGACTTTCACATTCATGGTATATTTCCCTGACTTTTCAGTCGCATGGGTTACGATGGTCTCCTCAGGATGCTAGTGAAGACTTTCACATTCATGATATATTTCCCTGACTTTTCATTCGCATGGGTTACGATGGTCTCCTCAGGATGCTAGTGAAGAATTTCACATTCATGATATATTTCCCTGACTTTTCATTCGCATGGGTTACGATGGTCTCCTCAGGATGCTAGTGAAGAATTTCACATTCATGATATATTTCCCTGACTTTTCAGTCGCATGGGTTACGATGGTCTCGTCAGGATGCTAGTGAAGACTTTCACATTCATGATATATTTCCCTGACTTTTCAGTCGCATGGGTTACGATGGTCTCGTCAGGATGCTAGTGAAGACTTTCACATTCATGATATATTTCCTGACTTTTCATTCGCATGGGTTACGATGGTCTCCTCAGGATGCTAGTGAAGAATTTCACATTCATGATATGTTTCCCTGACTTTTCATTCGACATGGGTTACGATGGTCTCCTCAGGATGCTAGTGAAGAATTTCACATTCATGATATATTTCCCTGACTTTTCATTCGCATGGGTTACGATGGTCTCCTCAGGATGCTAGTGAAGACTTTCACATTCATGATATATTTCCTGACTTTTCATTCGCATGGGTTACGATGGTCTCCTCAGGATGCTAGTGAAGACTTTCACATTCATGATATATTTCCCTGACTTTTCATTCGCATGGGTTACGATGGTCTCGTCAGGATGCTAGTGAAGACTTTCACATTCATGATATATTTCCCTGACTTTTCAGTCGCATGGGTTACGATGGTCTCGTCAGGATGCTAGTGAAGACTTTCACATTCATGATATATTTCCCTGACTTTTCAGTCGCATGGGTTACGATGGTCCCCTCATGATGCTAGTGAAGACTTTCACATTCATGATATATTTCCCTGACTTTTCATTCGCATGGGTTACGATGGTCTCCTCAGGATGCTAGTGAAGAATTTCACATTCATTGATATGTTTCCTGACTTTTCATTCGCATGGGTTACGATGGTCTCCTCAGGATGCTAGTGAAGACTTTCACATTCATGATATATTTCCCTGACTTTTCATTCGCATGGGTTACGATGGTCTCCTCAGGATGCTAGTGAAGAATTTCACATTCATGATATATTTCCCTGACTTTTCAGTCGCATGGGTTACGATGGTCTCCTCAGGATGCTAGTGAAGACTTTCACATTCATGATATATTTCCCTGACTTTTCATTCGCATGGGTTACGATGGTCTCCTCAGGATGCTAGTGAAGACTTTCACATTCATGATATATTTCCCTGACTTTTCAGTCGCATGGGTTACGATGGTCTCGTCAGGATGCTAGTGAAGACTTTCACATTCATGATATATTTCCCTGACTTTTCATTCGCATGGGTTACGATGGTCCCTCAGGATGCTAGTGAAGACTTTCACATTCATGATATATTTCCCTGACTTTTCAGTCGCATGGGTTACGATGGTCCCCTCAGGATGCTAGTGAAGACTTTCACATTCATGATATATTTCCCTGACTTTTCAGTCGCATTCTCTTTACTCACCCCCACCCAACCCCTTCCCGATTTTTTTTTTCGCTTCGAATCTTTGCCAAGGTATTATTGATATAATGATGGAGGGATTGTTAGTCTGCACTTGTTTTCTGTCACTGCTAAATTGTTCAGCATAATGTTGCTTGGTCAATCAGTAGGAGATTGCATCTCTTACGAGATCCAGGTAAAGGTTGTCGTGCACAATACTTAGCTGCCGAAAATGTTTGAGTTGTTTTGACTACTCTGACTATTGACAATTTTTGATCTCCCTTGCATCATAAATGGATCCTCAAGTACAGGCTCAAAGATTTACCTTATATTTTATACATGATTTTAGGGGGGGTTTTGCAACTTGTTTCTTTACCACACTTTCCTTTCGTTTGACTTTTCTACCCTTCACTGGTTGCTTTCTGGTCTCTCTTTGATGCCAAGGGACCACTGACACAATCAGCTATGTCTCCGTGGAAAGAAAGTCTAGGAGCAAGCAATATGAATAGTGCTGTCTTCAAGATGGGTTACGATGGTCTCCTTAGGCTGCTAGTGAAGGGGATTTTTTTTATATCTATAATATAAGTCCCTGACTTTTCATGTTCTTTATCCCCCTCCCCCCTCCCTTATCCTTCTCGATTTTCGCCCTTCGAATCTTTGCCTAGTCATTATTAATGTAATGATTGAGGAATTGTTAGTCTGTACGTGTTTTTACCCCCACTACTAAATTGTTCTCTCTCTCTCTCTCTCTCTCTCTCTCTCTCTCTCTCTCTTCTTCTCTATATATATATATATATATATATATATATATATATATAATAAGTTGAAATTCACTTCCTTTCTTTAAGACATAAAAACTTTTTAAAATGTTAAACAGTTTAATGCCCTCAAAA